>JAXQQM020092654.1:0-101520 GCA_034641835.2 Pinus albicaulis | reverse complement strand
TATACTCTTATGGGCTTATCACATCCTAACTGTTCCGAGTGGAGGAAAGGAGCTCTACTCTATCTTCGCGATCTAAACGCTTGCCACACAGAAAATCGAAAAAACCCTAAAATATGAACTGAACCTTGAAAAATAAGCCTCGCAGATCCAGAATAGGGAATTTTGTATATATGCATGTTGGTGCTCATCGCATGAGATATACGTGGCAATAATGTCGGCCACCCCATTGAACTTTTTACTTTTATTTTATTCATATATTCGTTGTAGAAGGCGATCCCTCACTACCATGAACCACCCGACAATTGCTATGAAATTTCTATTTATGAATGTAGCTACACCGTGAATAATTCACATAGATTTCTTGTACTTAAAATCCATTATTTAAGGATGAGGGAAATAGTATTCCATTCGTACTTTTCCTTCCCCATTTTGGTTCTGCTTTCCTCCTTTGTTTGCTCTATTTAGATCCAATTTTGTTCATGCCAAACCCTCACTCAATCAAAGTCATCTTTTAAGTATTGTGTGAATTAATTTGTTAATAAATTTTATTGGAGTTGTTTTTAGTGTGATTTTTTGGAGTTTCAGGTGCCTAAATCCTGTGAAAAAATTAGAGGTAAAATCTTAGTTTTTGTTATTTAAAGTGGTTTTTTGACTCTATATATGGATTCAACACCGTCAAAAAACGCTCAGGCACTTAGATTATGCAATATTAGCAATCAAACATCTCTTTTCAATAAATTCGTGCCGGATTTTAGAGAAATTACACCGTAAAAATCCACCATAAAATCCTTCAAAAAATCGCACAAAAGACTTCTCGAATTTTATTCCACTAATAAGGCAACCAAATTTGCATGTCATGCACGAAAACCATTATTTAGCTAGTAACACCATCATTTAATTACGGATAATTGAAAGAGCAATTTGATTTTTGTTTTTGTGTGTCCCTTATTGTAGTGTTTCTGCTCTCTTCTTTTGTTTTGCTCCATATCGCTCTAGTTTTGTTTCCTTAACACCATTTTTCTGAATATTCCATCAAGAAGCATGTGTTCATATGCGACTCCAACACACATATTTAGTTTTTGTGTTAATAAATTATGTTCAAATGATAGGGGTGTCTTGTGTGACTGTTTTTACAATGAAATCATAGTGATTTTGTCCAGTGGACAGATATATGTTCACCTTTAGGCTTTGGGTCGAAGAAATGTTCGATGATTATGTTTGTGTGTCCATTATATAACAAATTTCGCCATTTTGAAATAAATTAAGCCTTGCATATTAATTCAGGAACGCTATTGTTGACCATATTAAACTCGTCTCCAACCTACTCATCTGTAGTTATTTTTGTATCAATCAATATATTGCATTAAGTGGTAATCATTGTCATGTCACCACTTCCAAATGGTTCTAAATGCACTCAACCTGAAAGAAAAATATTTCATCCTGCCAACCTTTTCATGTCAAATTCATTGTCTCCTGCTTCATCAACAATTTACCTGATTCGAACATTCTATCTTAACAACCTGAACACCTCTGCAAGATGTCAAGCCCCGCTCCCCGCTCAAGGTAGGGACCTGCTGCCATGCAACCTCTTTTGTTTTATTATTTGTGAGGTTTAAGTGTTTGATGTTAAATCAATGTAGTATATTTTTTTTAGGTAGTAAAGTGTTTTTTTTTTATAACTTTTCTAGATGTCACTGTGTTTTTGTTTGTGCCATTCAATGAAACGTTAGACGATTGAAATGTTTTAGGCCATTAGATCAACTTCCCCCTTCATTTACCTTAAACTAAATAATAAACTGACTCAAGCTTAGATTTTAGAAAGTGCTAGAACAAAAATATGTACTCTTTATTTCTATTTTAATAACTCTGAGTAGTATTTTCTTGCACCAATATTGCAGAAGCTATTACAAATGCAGCACAATAAGAAGATGGCCTACAAAAGAAATACATAGAACGTGCCTTGGACTATCCAAAAGTATTGATTGTAGAACCCGCCCTGCATGATCCAGAAGTATTATTTGTAGGTTTGGACGATCCAAAAGTATTGATTGTAACCTTTGAGGGTGAAAAAAACCATTGTCATCCTGTATCTGAAAACAAGGCCTAAGACTGGATTCGTGAGACCCACATGGTGACAAAAGGTATTATTCTAATTTTATATTACACTACAGAATCTGCCATCCGCCATTATTATAGTGGAGTGGTGACTAAATGCAGAGAAAAGGCATTATTCTAATTTTATATTACACTACAGAATCTGCCATCCGCCATTATTATAGGGGAGTGGTGACTATTTTTAGCGCAATCTCCATGGGAATTTCATGCCGAGTACAATGTTTTTTCAATTTGGTAGGAGGAAATTTTAATGAAAAATCTATAGAAAACGTAGGGCCATTCTATGTAACAAACCATCCGAATTTTTGCAGATTCGACAAATATACCAATTTAATTTCTCTCTCCTACTACATTATGTGTCGTACATTTTTTGTGAAAATTCTATATAATTTTATCACAGTTCATGGTTTCTTATTTTTTCTGTGATGTTTTATGATGTGATTGTCATTATTCTAGTGTGTCCCGATCTCTTTTTATTTTCTCGGATTGCGGATATGAAAAAAAATAAAAATTAGCTTTCAAGGTACAGGATTCAGTGGCAGGTATGATTTCAGAAAAATCTGTTAGATGTGCCTTTTTTGAAATATTAAAGTCACCTGCGTGCCCTAAGTAAGTAGAAACAGAGTACAACAAGGGTAGCAGCAGAAGGTTGAGTGAACAGCACTATACATTCCTCTTGAATGGAGAAAACCATAAGGATGGAATTAATGTTTGATGGGCAGCAGCCACCATTGCAGAGGAGAAGTTAATATTTGATGGGCATAGCCGAATTTGCAGAAGGAATGAAGAATTTTTTGGTTCAAACCACGGAAGAACATAATTTTAATGGAAGAAGTCTTTTTGGGCTTTTAAGCCCTCAACAACCAAAAATGAAGAAATCTTGTTTAAACGGCAAAGTCCTTTCAATTTTTGAATGAGACACGTCAAGTGGTCCCCACCACTTCATTTCCGATCGCAAATCGCAATCGCAATCTCAAACTCACCATTTTCCATTCATATGTTTTCCGCCGATGCCGATGGTGCGATGCGATGTGGTACCACCACAGTCACACATCGTACATCGCTCATCGCGCCAATCGCAAATCGCAATTTCTTTGTTGAACTGTTTCATTTGTTTCATCGTCGATTCCCGATTGCCAATGTCGCTCAATCGCACATCGCAAATCGCAATTTCAACATCGCAATTGTGTTATTCAAACCATTCCACTTGTTCCGCCGATCGTCGATTGACAATTACGACATGGGCTCCACTCGTACATCACGCCATAGAAAGTTTTAGGTTAAAAGTTATGTTTCGGCAGTGTAATTTCATTTTTTTTTTTATGTTTTATGTATGCTGCACCATATAAAAAGTGTATTGCAAAGTATTATGTAAGATCTGTTGTGTTGTATCGCTGTGTATTGAAAAAGAAAGCCCACGGGCAGAGAGAAAACATAGTATGACCAACAGAGCACTGTTTTGTGCATTTTATTTTGAGAGACAGAGAGAAGTAAGTTTTTGAGAGCACTGCATCTGTAGCAGTCAAGTGTATTGTGAATCCCTTCATTGAGGAAGAAATTTGTAATAGTTTTTAGTTCTGTTAATTAAATAGAAGAAAAGTTTTATTCTGCGAATCTCTGTCCATTTAATCTCTGTGTTAGAAGGGGAGTATTATTCTCTCTATATTGTTATGGAATTCTCAGAAATTCCAACATGGTATCAGAGAAGTTCTAGGATCTTTGAAGGTTTCAAAGAAGATGAAAGAAGAATAAGACTTGTTGCAACATTTCTCCAGCAACGTGAAATCTCGATAGAAGATAAAGTTTAGGTATTTCTCAAAAGAAAACAAATTTTTTGTTTTGTTTAAAAGAGTTTGTTCTTTAGAGAAGGAAAGAAAATTTGGTTTAGTTCAGAGTTCAGTTTATAAGCAATGGCTAGACCAAGCACTGGTATGAGCATTGGAAATGCTCAGCTTCCACAATTTAATGGAAAGAACTATGATTATTGGGTCATTACCATGAGAGCACTGTTTGCCTCACAAGACTTATGGGAATTTGTAGAATATGGTTTTGATGAAACAGCTGATGAGCAGGCTTTTAATGCCTTAACTCAACCAGAGAAGGATATATTGAAGAGCAATAGAAAGAAGGACTCTAAATCCCTCTTCTATTTGTATCAAGCAGTAAATGAGAGTGTGTTTTCAAGGATAGAAGCAGCTAAGAGATCCAAGGATACATGGGATACTCTCAAGGTAGCATACCAAGGTATGGATAAAGTGAAGACAACAAAACTAAAATTGCTGAGGAGAGATTTTGAAACTCTCTTCATGAAAGAGTCAGATAATATAGACTCATTTTTTACACATGTGATTGGGATGGTCAATCAAATAAGGTCCCATGGAGAAACACTTGAAGAAAGAAGGATTGTGGAGAAAATTTTGAGGAGATTACCCTCAAGGTTTGATGTTATAGTTACCACCATAGAAGAGACCAAGGATATCTCAAAGTTCACATTGGATGAGCTTCATGCATCACTAATGACACATGAACAAAGATTGTGTTAAAATGAAAACTCATCTCTAGAGCATGCCTTCGAGACCCAGATGCCTTCAGGAAGAGGAAGAGGTCAAGGTAGAGGAAGAGGAAGAGGCAAAAGCCAAAACAGAGGTGGAAGGAACAACCCTTCACATTCACATGGAAGGAGAAACAATCAAAATTAGAGCCACGGCTGATGCAACCGCCAGCAAGGTGGACACCAACACCAACATGCTCATGCATAAAGGCATGAAAAATCCAATGTCCAATTTCATTATTGCAAGAACTATGGGCACTATGCCAATGAATGTAGAAAGAAGCAAAAATGACATGAAAATAGGCAGAATGCTAATGTAGAAAAATAAGAAAAGAACCAAAGTAATGTGTTGTTAAAATGTAATGTAACACAAGATAGAGAAGATGATGTTTGGTTCTTAGATTCAGGATGTAGTAATCATATGACTAAAAACAGAGCAATGTTTACCAATATAGATGAAGAAGTTAAATCAAAAGTAACCACGGGAACAGATACTAAGATCTCTGTAAAAGGAAAAGACAGAGTTAGTATTCGTGCAAGAAATGGTGAGAAAAAAATTGTTCCAGATGTGTATTATGTTCCTGGTTACAATGTAATTTTCAAGGATGATGTGTGCACAATAAAAGATATACCTCCAAGCAAGAAAATTATTGCGGAAATACAAATGACCAGCAATAGAATGTTTCCACTCAAGCTCAATACTGACTTGAAGGGAAAAGGGAAGAGTGTAGCAGCTGTAACTCAAGAAGTCTTTCAGAAGGAAGAGAAAGATGAAAACTGGTTATGGCACTTCAGATTTGGACATCTCAATTTTGGAGGATTATATTTATTGCACAGAAAAAGAATGGTAAGAGGTTTACCATTGATTGAGAAGCCTGATAGCCTATGTGAAGGCTGCATCTTGGGAAATCAACACAGAGAAAATTTTCCATCATGGAAAAGCATAAGGGTGAAAGCACCCTTAGAAATCTTTCATTCAAATTTAAGTGGGATGATGCAAACATCATCAGTTTCAGGCAACAATTACATGCTAACCTTCATATATGATTTCACAAGGAAAGTATGGGTTTATTTCTTGAAATATAAAAGTGAAGTCTTTGAGAAATTTTTCCACTTTAAAGCTCTAGTAGAGAAACAGAGTGGGCAGCATATCAAAGTTCTAAGAACTGATAGAGGAGGAGAATATATCTCAAAGGAATTTATGTGTTTCTGCAGAGAGAATGGCACACACAAGCAGTTTACCACAAGGTACACACTGCAACAAAATGGAGTTGTTGAAAGAAAGAATCGAGCCATAATGGAAATGGTGAGAAGTATGCTAAGGGAAAAACACTTGCCAAATGAGTATTGGGCAGAAGCAGCGAATTGTGCTGTGTACATCTTGAATAGATGCCAAAAAAAAGTTGTTATGAATAGAGTTCCAGAAGAAGCGTGGAGTGGTAGAAAACAAGGAGTCACCCACATGAGATTTTTGGATGTGTGGCATATGCACACATTCCAGACAAGTTGAGGAAGAAGTTGGATAGTAAGTGGGAGAAGTGCATCTTCCTTGGATATTGTGAAGATTCCAAAGGATATAAATTGTATAACCCATCCACAAAGAAGTTTGTGATAAGTAGAGATGTTCAATTTATTGAAGAGGAAGCATGGGATGGAAGCATTGAGAAAAAAATCAATGTTAAAAGTTGTTTATCTCATGATGAAGATCAGGAAGAAATGGCAGAAAATAACACCTCATCGGTAGCACAACTTCCACCAACATAAGGACAGCAGGGGACACCTCAAGCAGCAGTGAGAACACCCTTGAGAAGAAATGGGAGTGCATCTCCAAGCACACCACATGGAGAAGAATTGAGTGCTTCTTCAAGCATGACTACACCAAATGGAGGAACAAATTTCAGAAATATTAATGAGATTTATGGGCAGGAAGCGGCAAATGAAGGTATGAACTCTTTATTTGATTTATATTGTCATGTTGATGATCCTATTCATTTTGAAGATGCCATAAAAGATAGAAAATATATAGAAGCTATGGATGATGAAATTAATGCCATAGATAAGAACAAAACATGGGAGTTGGTTGATCTCCCAAAAGGTAAAGAAGTCATTGGAGTAAAATGGGTCTACAAGACCAAGAGTAATGCTGAAGTTAAGATAGAAAGACACAAGGCCAGACTTGTTGTCAACGGATATAAGTAGCAACATGGAAGGGAATATGAAGAAACTTTTGCACCAGTTGCAAGAATGGAGACCATGAGGGCAGTGCTGTCAATAGCAGCACAAAATAAATGGAAAGTATACCAGATGGATGTAAAATCTACATTTTTAAATGGAGTGCTAATTGAATAGGTATATGTTGAAAAACCTCTTGGCTATGAGAAGAAAGGCCAAGAACACAAAGTGTGAAGATTGAAGAAAGCTCTTTATGGGCTGAAGCAAGCACCGAGAGCATGGTACAGTAGGATAGATTCCTATTTACTGGAAAATGGGTTTGAAAAATGTGAAGGAGAACCCACATTGTACATCAAAGAAAAGGATGGTAAAATGCTCATTGTTGTGTTATATGTTGATGATGTAATATTTACAGGTAATAATGATTACCTTAGTGAAAATTTCAAAACAGTCATGAAAGAAGAATTTGAAATGACTGACATGGGATTGCTGAGATACTTCTTAGGAATAGAAGTAGAACATAATAGGAAAGGGATTTTTATCTCACAAGAAAAAAATATTAATGAAGTTTTGGAAAGATTTAATGTGCAGGAGTGCAAAGCTGCAATTACTCCCACAGTAATGGGATTGAAGTTGAGTAGAGATGACATCAGCAAGGATTTTGATCCAATTTTGTATAAAAGCATAGTTGGAAGCCTCATGTATTTGACTGCAACTAGGCCATATATTATGCATGCTGTTAGTTTGATTTCTAGATTTATGGAGAAGCCAAAAGATGCACATTGGTAGGTAGCGAAGAGAATTCTGAGGTATTTTAAAGGAACTAAAAGGTGTGGGATTTTATATACTACTTCAGAAAATTCAGAGTTAATTGGATACACTGACAGTGATTGGGCTAGAAGTGTAGATGATCGGAAAAGCACATCCAGTTATGTTTTTAATATGGGTTCAGGAGCCATTTCATGGGATTCTAAGAAACAGCTGATTGTAGCATTATCTACAGTAGAGGCAGAGTATGTGGTAGCTACAATAGCAACGTGTCAAGTAGTTTGGATGAGAAGGATGTTGAGAAGTTTGTGTCAAGAACGGGTAAAGGGCACTGTGATTTATTGTGACAATAGCTCAGCTATTGCATTAGCAAAGAATTTTGTGTTTCACAAGAGAACGAAGCACATAGATGCAAAGTTTCACTATATCAGAGAATTGGTGAACAATGGAGAAATTGTTTTACAACATTGTAGAACAAAGGAGCAATTTCCAGATATTTTGACAAAGCCATTGGGGTAGAAGAATTTTAAATATTTAAGAAAATGCTTGGGCATGACTGATAACCCAACCGCTAACTTTAAGGAGGAGTGTTGAAATATTAAAGTCACCTACGTGCCCTGAGAAGGTAGAAACAAAGTACAATAGGGTCAGTAGCAGAAAGTTGAGTGCACAACACTGTACATTCCTGTTGAATGGAGAAAATCATAAGGATGGAATTAATGTTTGATGGACAACAGCCACCATTGCAGAGGAGAAGTTAATGTTTGATGGGCATAGCTGAATTTTCAGAAGGAATGAAGACTTTTGTGGTTCAAACCACGCAAGAAAAAAATTTTAATGAAAGAAGTATTTTCGGGCTTTTAAGCCCTCAACAAATAAAAATGAAGAAATCTTGTTTAAACGACAAAGTCCTTTTAAGTTTTGAATGAGACACGTTAAGTGGTCCCCACCACTTCATTTCCGATCGAAAATTGCAATCACAATCACAAACTCACCATTCGCCATTCATATGTTTTCTGCTGATGCCAATGGTGTGATGTGATGTGGTCCCACCATAGTCGCACATCGCACATCTCTCATCATGCCAATCGTAAATCACAATTTATTTGTTCAACCATTTCATTTGTTTCATCGCCGATTTCCGATTGCCGATGTCGCTCAATCGCACATCACCAATCGCAATCGTAACATCACAATTGTGTTATTCAAACTATTGTTCTTGTTTCGTCGATCGCCGATTGCCGATTCCGACGTGGGCTCCACTCATACATCGCGCCATAGAAAGTTTTAGATTAAAAGTTATGTTTCAGCAGTGTAATTTCATTTTTTTTTAATGTTTTATGTATGCCGCACCATATAAAAAGTGTATTGCATTGTATTGCAAAGTATGATGTAAAATCAATTGTGTTGTATCGTTGTGTATTGAAAAAGAAAGCCCATAGGCAGAGAGAAAACACAGTAACACCAACAGAGCACTTTTTTGTGCATTTTGTTTGGAGAGACAGAGAGAAGTAAGTTTTTGAGAGCACTGCGTCTGTAGCAGTAAAGTGTATTATGAATCCCTCCACTGAGGAAGAAATTTGTAATAGTTTTTAGTTCTGTTAATGAAATAGAAGAAAAGTTTTATTCTGTAAATCTCTGTCCATTTAATCTCTGTGTTAGAAGGGGAGTATTATTCTCTCTATATTGTTATGGAATTATCATAAATTCCAACAGCCTTCATGGGATTCCTGCAAAGCGCTGAATAGTTCACAGGTGTGTGGTGTGAATGAATGATATTTGGGGGTCAACCCAATGGAATAGAAGCACCATACCAGGTGAAAACTACATCTTTGACATGGCGTTGTATTAAATTTTTTTATGCGTCCTTGGATTTTTTTGATAGGATTTTTTTTTTTTTTTATCATATTTCTTTTAGCTATCATATTTAAGTAATGGTGAAATGGAATTTCTTTTATAAATTCTGAAATAGATTTTTTTAAATATTGTAGTGGACATTTGAGTTAGTTAAAAAATGCAGTTTATATTTGGAGAGATTATAATTTGTATCTTCCTATTATATCAATAATTTTTTAACTTTTCGTACCAGATCATGCGTAGACCATTCTTCTGATATGATTTTTTTTTTTAAATTTTTATTTCTTTTAACTATCCTATTTATGAAAGTAATGATGAACTGAAATTTTTTCATAAATGATGAAATGAAATTTTCTTTTTAGATTGTATTGGAAGTTTGAGTTAGTTAAGAAATGCAGTTTATACTTGGATGATGAGATTATAATTTTTATATTCTTGTTATATCAACAATTTTTTATCTTTTTTGTACCAGATAAGTTTGAAGATATCCTAGAGTTATTAACAATGGGTAAACTCTTTCCCAATGGATATTTTATAGTGACTGTGGTTTTTCTAACTTAATGTTCATTTTTGAGTAGTTATTTTGATTAGTATTTGGTTTCATTTAGAGTGTTTTGTTTTGGTAATTGTTAGAAAATGTTTTACTAATTTGAATCACAATTTATTGTTTAGAAATAATAAATATTATTTTAGTAAAAATAATAATTAAATAGAATGTCTAATAAAATGAAGATAATAATGACCCGATTAAGATATAAATATTTTGAAATTACCATATTTTAATTGGATTTTATGTAAATTGTTGAAATATTCTGAAATATATTTTTAATTCTCCACTTTTTAAAGTATCATATTTTATGTTTGTGCTTTTATAATTTGTTTATTGTTTGAGACATATATAAAAAATTGTAAATTTGTCCATATTTGATTGTGAAAATTAGTAAATTTGTAGAAATTTAATTGATTTTTTTTAATGATATAACCTATAGATTTATTATAACTTTTTATTTTGTTAAAGATTGAACAAAAATTATCATTTTTGTGTTTTCATTAAGAGTTTTATTTTTTATTTTTCATGTTAGGTATTTTCTATAATTTTAGGAGGTTCTTAATATTTCCTTTTGTTTTTAATAAATGAAAATCCAATACATATTTAAAAAGAGGATTAGGTAAGAGAATTTTAGGATTATAATTTTTTTGTTTGTACAACTTATCTCATGTGAATTTTTATTTACCTAAAATTCGTTCCCATGTTCAATAGCTCCCCATGAGGTTTGGACATAATAGATAATGGAAATTTAACCACATATAAAACAAATAATTTATAAATTAAAATTTCTTTAAAAGTGTTTCAATTATGAAGTAAAGTGAATCTGTATGATTTTTTTTTTAAGAAAAAAATAACTTTGATATATTATAGTAATTCTCACTTGAGTAATATTTCAATTTGGCATTGGGTCCTTTATTAATAAAGGTGTTTTATTTTGTATGGAGAAAAAATATTCACAATAGAATTTATTTGAATAAATAAATGTGTGTAAAATATTTTAATAAGAAACTAAATTTTGTAATCATAGTATATAACACTATAACTTAAATTTGTGATTTTACTTTGTATTTTTTTAGTATGTATATAGAGAAAGGCTAAACCAAGCTTGAAGTTAAGAAAAGAAACCATAACATAAATAAAAATATCTCCTTCAAAAAATGTCTCCATATTAAAATGACAATCACTTTCTTGTATACCAAGACTATTGTTCTTTATATCACACCCTTAAGAGTAAATGTGATGGTGTAACATAGGATTGAGTATTCAATCCAAATCATTTCCAAGACACATTTGTAGCCTTGAGATTCAAAAATTTCCATCATAAATTATATAATTATGGGATAGGTGTCAATATCAATGTTGACCCTTTAATTTATATAAAACCAACCTCAAGTTGTATGCCTATGATGGTTTGGGATGGTGTAACATAGGATTGAGTATTCAGTCCAACTCATTTCGAAGAAACATTTGTAGGCTTGAGATTCAAACATTTCCATCATAAGTCGTATAATTATGGTATGGGTTTGAATATCAATGTTGGCCTATTAATTTATACAAAACCAACCTCAATTCATATTCCTATGATTTTTTGGGATGGTGTAACATATTATTGATTACTCAATCCAAATCATTTCGATGACACATTTGTAGCCTTGATATTCCATCATAGATTCAATAATTATGGTATGGGTATGAATATGAATGTTGGCCCATTAATTTATACAAAATCAACCTCAAGTTTTATTCCTATGATGGTTTGGGATGGTGTAACATAGGATTGAGTATTCATTCCAAATCACTTCCAAGACAGATTTATAGCCTTGAGATTCAAAAATTTCCATCATAAATTGTATAATTATGGGATGGGTGTGAATATCAAAGTTGGCCCATTAATTTATACAAAACCAACCTCAAGTTTTATTCCTATGGTGGTTTGGGATGGTGTAACATAGGATTGAGTATTCAATCGAAATCATTTCCAAGACACATTTTAAGCTTTGAGATTAAAAATTTTCCATCATAAATTCTATAATTATGGGATAGGTGTAAATATCAATGTTGGCCCATTAATTTATACAAAACAGACCTCAAGTTGTATTCCTGTGATGGTTTGCAATGTTGTAACACAAGATTGAGTATTCAATCCAAATAATTTCCAAGACACATTTGTAGCCTTGAGATTCAAAAATTTCCATCATAAATTCTATAATTATAGGATGAGTTTGAATATCAATGTTGTCCCATTAATTTATACAAAACCAACCTCAAGTTGTATTTCTATGATTCAAATTGTACAATGAAAAAACCTTTAGAACATAGGCAAATATCATATTTTTTTTTACAAGAAGTTGTAGATCCACTAATGCAAGGCATCTCATTTTGGCCAAAACCCACTAAATCTATAGATGAGGGAATTATAACAAATAATTGAAAAATGATAAGTTACTTGATGATTTTAGACCTCCAATGTTGGCATTTTCCCCAATTTCTCCAGCCTGAATGTACCTTTTCCCCACATTTACAAAGTCATCTTATGCACTTGCAAAACACCTAGATCTCACTCACGCCATTCTTGTGCCAAGGATTCGATCTATGGTAAGTATGGCATTTAACAAGTAGTTACAAGGAAAAACAAGAAGAAGTTTCACATTTGCAAGAAAATAACACACAAAATCATCTCATTGAGGTGTTATTGTTTCTAATACATATTTTGTTAATGATGTGTAAAACCCCATCTGGAATGAAAAAAAATAAATTATTTTGAATGCAAATTCCATATTATTTTATGTGACTTAAGGCGTTTTCTTTGCAACATTTAGTGCAATTGCTAATTATATAATAAGGTGATAAAATTATTTTGCAACATTAGGTGCAATTGCTAATTATATAATAAGATAATAAAATTCACTTATATCGGTAATTTTTCTACCAGTGGAAACTAAAGAGATAGTTAGACCATATTCAAACCTATATAATACCTTGAATTTATATGAGAAGAGGATTTCGTCTACATAGGTGTTATTATTAATAACCTTTTTTTCCTTTTTATGAGCAAGTTGTGAATTTTTTTTATTTTTTTGCTTCTTGGAGCTTGGGTGCATGCTTCTTGAAACAAATAACTTTCATGAGAATATTATCTAAGCTGGAAACTTTTTTCTTATTTCATTTTTCCTCTTTCATGAAAAATTCCTTTGTTAATGAATTGACCATAGAATTAATGGTGAATGATTTCCTTCCTTTATATCTTCATGAGTTCATTATTTATGATTAAATAATGATGATATGTCAAATATAGTTGCAAGTTCCGAGATGTCTTCTCTTACTATTTCTTTATGTATATCAAAATTTTACTATCGATCCTATTTCAAGGCAAACAAAAGTAAATACGATTATAGATATCACGTCAAACAAATTCTTAATAAAACGTATCTAGTCGTAAATGAAATGTCCTGATCATTTATGTCTTAAATTGTTCTCAAGTATTTATGAATGGATAGTTTTTCTTATCGTTTCTATGAATTATCTTTCGTTTCGTAATTTTCCATTATAATTTTATTTTATTTCAATATACCATAATGGTTTCAAATCCTCTAGGGCTCAATTACAATTTCTTTTTATATTATAGATTGAATTCGATGTTACTTGTATATAGATGATTCGAGAATTATTTATTTAGTAGCATGATAACTTTGTGCTTCAAATTACTAGGCATGGAATCAAACTGTACATAATATTGCATTGAAATTAAAGGATGTTATAATTTATGTTACCTAAATAGTTACTATTTTTATATTTTTAAAATTTTCAACGTTGCTGATTTGCAAACATATCACTAGATTTGGATCTTTATTTCTTATAAAAGTATTTTCGTTAGTTTTCCATTTATATCATTAGATTCATCAAATAATACTTATGATAGCATCCATGAGTTAGTGTTTGATCTTAGTAAAGGAAGTTGACATATATTGTAAAAATGAGTAATAATAAAATATAAAAGATAAAATATCATGGAAACATAATTTCTATAGTTATGAATGATTTCCTAGATAATTTAATGAAAATTTATATTTAGAGTTGCTAAAATCATAATCGTTTTAAGGATATTTTTATCCATTTTGTAAATAATGAAGGGTATGAAATAAAATGAACAAATAAATAATAAGGGAATTTGAATGATAAGAAAATGTTTCAAATTTGGTCTGACCTAAAGATAGTGTTATTTATTAGTAAAAATTATTTAAAAATTATTTATTGATAATAAACCAATAAAGAAGAAAATAATAGATATGAAAAAGAGATATGGAAGTAAAATTATTTATTAATAATAAACCAATATAGAGAAAGAAATAATAGATGGAAAATAGATATTCCATATGATTAATTAAAAAATAATTATTTAATTAATTACTTGTAAATAATTAGAAGTTAACTATTTATTCTCACACATACATCTAAATGAATTATTTTCATCCGTGGTTATTTATAATGTACAAGTCATACATCAAGGAAACCACATGTAACACATGTTAGTAATTGTGAATTGTCATTATGTAATGAAGGATCATCGAGTAAGGGGCCCTCATGATTCATCTCACTACCCGTTGGCATATCAAGGAAATTATAGGGATTGTTAGTGTAAAATTTATTGTTATCGAAATATCAGTGGATCACCATATAAGTGAATCGCGAAGAGATGTAAGATGTATGATATCTTTATATAAATATATTTCCAAAACATCAAAGAATGAAATATATTTTCATATTTTCCCACTCAAAAGAATTATTCAGTGTAATTAGTATTAGGAATGGATTTAAGCTTTTAAATTTAAAACAAAAAAAAAAAAAAAAGATTTGATAAATTACATATTAAAAGTTAAAATACTCTTACCATTCTTAAAAAAGGAAAACATTTGTTTATTATTGGTATTCAAACGAGTAAAAAATATTTGATTATATAGAAAATATAAATAAATAATTAAAAATGAGAGTTGAAATAAATTTTTATAGTTTTTCTATAATAAATCTTTTATATTGAAAAATATTTAATTAATAATAATATAAAATAGTACATAAAAGAAAAATAATTTATATAGAAAATATGTTTCTTATAAATATATAATATTTATTATTTACCATAGACAATGAATTTATATATGATATACTTTTGTTTATAAGACAAGTGATCCACCATTATATATTACATTGACAACATATACAGATGTAGACTTGGGGAGTTGTGTCTATGATAGGAAAAGTATAAAAGGTGGTGCATTTTACATAGGAGAGAGTCTATGGTTGCATGGTTCCGAAAGAAACAATAATTAGATTCCTTATCAACAAAATGGTGGAATTCACAGCACTTGTGGTTTGTTGCAGACAAGACATGTGTTCTGGATAAAACAAACTCTACAAAAGATGATGGTAAGTTTGAAATAAATTATATCTATTAACTATGATAAAACAAGTGCAATAAATATTTCGAAAATTCTCGTGCTTCACTATAATGTACCACTTCCTCATAGAAGAAGTGGATGGGAAAACTTTGAAATAGGAAATTTACATATTAAAAAATAATAAATAACAAACATATTTTAAAATCCACTTGCTATATAACCTTTTCAATATATAAAGGGAATATTTGGAATAGGCCATGGACACTTTATTTCAATAGAAGGACCTTAAATAATAAAAAAATTATGAAAATGAATGCACTATCCACTGGAAACTATAGAAATAGAAAAGAGTAAAAAAAAAACAAGAATATTATGAGTATGTTACTATTTTGAAGGAGTCCAAAAAAACAAAAGGGACCATCCTCAAATTCCAATATCAAGTCATCTTCCCCATGAATAAGTTTGATTTCAATAGAACGACCTTAAATAATAAAAAGATTATGAAAATGAATGCACTATCCAGTGGAAATAAAAAAAAAATAAGAAGATTACGAGTATGTCACTATTTTGAAGGAGTCCAAAAAAGAAACAAAAGGAACCATCCTCAAATTCCAATATTAAGTCATCTTCCCCATAAATAAGTAACATGAATCACGTTATAATGATCAAGAATTTTATGCAAAATGTGCATGTGTATATATCCTGTATATAAGAGTAAAGAAAAACATTCACAAATATACATAATACGATTAAAATTTATATTATTTAGCCATAACTTATTGAAAATCATCCTAGATCATTGTATATTTTTTTTGTCTTTAGAATTTTTTGAAAACTCTCTAACCTCAAATAAATCTGAAAATGATCTAGATATATATATATATCATATGCATAAATGTATATTATAATAAAACGCGTTCATTTTGTCTATGAAGTAAGAAAAAACATAAGACCTCTCCAATTATATGAAAGAAAAAGCTTTGGTATCAAGTTAGGGGGAGAAAATCTTATACAAATTTATGTTTTGTTTATAGTATTCCTCATCATAGAGCATCATGAGATGGATATATGAACTATTTGCAGTAGAAAATTAAAAAGTACAACGTTCGCATAAATGATCATTGAATGCATATATTTTCTATGACTGCAATACAAGCTATTAAAAGCTATTGAAAAGGACTATGAAATTGGTTCTACAATTAAAAGGGAAACAAGTGATTCAGCTAAGTTGCTATAGTTCATTGCATCGCTAGAATTTATTTAAATCCTTCAGCCTCTGATTAAGAGCACACAGGTTTGAATGTTACATTTTTTTACTTAATATCATATATACAAATGGTGAATTCTCGAAGAGAAGAAAATTTTCTGTCAACTGCTTAGCAACATAGTGGAGCATGGATAAAGAAATCTTGAACGAATCTTTAATGCAGATTTCATTTGCAGAGAAGGGAATAGCATCATATTGCAAATACCATTCTCCATATCTCGGCAAAAAGACTATCTTCTACAAAAATATGTTAAGTAGATCATTTTTTTAAAAGAGGGAAAATAAAAAGCTAAATTCAAATGACAATTACTAAACAGTGTGTAACTCAAAGAAAACAGTAAAGTAAAATTCAAAGAAATATTACTATTGAAAGGGAATTTCAATAGAAAAGAATAATACAAGCATTAGAAAATGAAAAAGATGAGATCTCAAATTTTATCAGCCGATGTCACTTAAAAATGCATCACCAGCATTAATATGTCGAATAATTGCTTGAAGAAAATGGTTGTCCAAAGACGATTGAGTGCACAAAATAATACCTAGATGTAATACTAAGAAATTAGTAAGAGGAAAACTAAAAAAACGCAATTACTATGTGGTTTGGGATATTATTGTATAATTTAGGATATTATTATGACTATTCAAAACTGAGAGGAGTAGAAATGACAGAATACAGGGAGACAGACAAGACAGGCAGTGAATAATCTACATATAGATCACCCATAAAAAACATAACTACTATGTGGTTTGGGATGCTATTATGACTATTCAAAACTGACAGAGGTGGAAATGACAGAATACAGGGAGACAGAGAAGACAGACAGTGAATAATCTACATAAAGATCAATAGGACATCACCGATTACAATGTTAATTGGACAACAACACTATTTGTTGAAGAAATTTGCAGCAAGTTAATAATCAATGCATAGCAGCATCAATAGTATAGTATGTGTTATTGATCCGAGCACTATTATAATGCGTTGGCACATTGCGGGTTATACAATATATTCCAGGTACCAATGTATCGGTATAGTGTTACACTTATCGTTAATATACTTTGCGACGTTCCTTGCTAGAAATGTTGTCCATTATATGAGCGTCGAAATAAAATAACGTTGCTTATTAATTGAGTGTTGAGATAAAGTAACACATACATATTATTTGAGCCTTGAACACTGGAAAGTTGTCAGTTATTTGGACGTTTCATCAACATTACAATGTTATGAAAGGACAACGAATATACAACTTTCATCAACGCACATGGAGTGATATTTTAACAGTGATAGTTTAATGTGGATGGAGAATTTGTTACAACGTTGTCAATAAAAATTATATTGCAGCACTTTCTTTTAATTACAATGTTCTTTTCACATATATTTACGATGATCTCCTCACATATTTATTAGAGTGTTCTTCTTTTTTTGACATTTTTTTATGATAGCTCTGCAAATGTTTTATAGCGTTTTCTTTGATGCTGCAACTTCGTCCCTGTGATTGGTCTATAAGCAATGCAAGAAATTTTAATTTGACTTTTATAACTGGAGAAAGGTATATGCAAATGGAACAATTTTAGGGTTTTATGCCCTCACTTGCAGCACTTGTTGGAACATTCAAAGGCGCAAAACTAAAAAGAGACAACAACAAAGAAATAAATCAAGCACATAAGACACAGAGGTTTAACGTGGTTCACCCAACCAATCTGGGCTACGTCCACACAACATAGGCATCGGCAATCTTATTAATCAAACAGGAGATTACAAACTCTCACACACTCAAACCATCCGTATGGATACCTATTTTATAGCAAGGAGAATCTAACTGCCTCATAAATCCTCTCACATCAAATTTAGGATGCATTAACTCTCTCCCAACAACCTGGAGATAATCTAGCAACAAATTCCTATTGTTGTCACACACTGATATTTTTGCCTATTTTATTTAAAACAGAAAATCTCAACAATCTCCACCTTGACAACAATTAGCCTAATGCCATGTTTGTTTATTATTTTATCTTTTCTGCAAGCCAAGAGAAGCTAAACACCAACGTAGCTTCTCTGACAAAACTGGTTTTGTGAACATGTCTGCACAATTCTCCTTTGTATGCACCTTTTCAAGAGAGACTCCCCTTTCAGTGATAACCTGTCTTACAAAATGGTACTTAATTGGAATATGCTTTGATTTACTATGATAGGCCGGATTCTTAGCCAAATGTATTGCACTTTGACTATCACAAAGTAACCTGATGTTGTCCTGCAACCTACCAAATTCACCAAGAAAACCTTTCAACCAAACCGCCTCTTTGCAAGCATGAGAAGCAGCAATGTATTCTGCTTCAGTAGTGGATAAAGCAACAATGTTCTGTAGCTTTGACATCCAGCTGATAGCTCCACCTGCAAGAGTAAAGACGTACTCTGAAGTTGACCTTCTCTTATCCAAATCACCTGCAAAATCGGAATCAACATATCCGCAAACAAATTCACTACTCTTATTGTAAGTAATACAATAACTACTTGTGCCTCTCAAGTACCGAAGCACCCATTTCACTGCTGACCAGTGTTCTTTACCCGGATTTGCCATGTACCTGCTGACAACCCCAACTGCATGTGAAATATCCGGTCGAGTACAAACCATCGCATACATCAAACATCCTACTACATTGGCATATGGAATTCGAGACATATAATCCTTTTCTTCATCTGTATTAGGACATAAACCCGAAGAAAGCTTGAAATGGGAAGCGAAAGGGACTGAAACAGGCTTCACATTATTCATACCAAACCTCAAAAGTATCTTCTCAACATACTTCTATTGTGATAGCCACAGCTTACCATTGCTCCTGTCTCTGAAAATCTCCATGCCCAAAATCTGTCTTGCTGCTCCTAGATCTTTCATATCGAATGTCCTTGCCATCTGAGTCTTCAACCTGTTGATTTCTTCAATGCTTTTGCTTGCTAAAAGCATATCTTCAACATACAACACTAAGATAATGAACATGCCATTACTTAACTGCTTAAATTAAACACAATGATCATATTCACTTCTTATATATTTTTGACTCAACATGAAAGAATCAAATTTCTTGTACCACTGTCGAGGCGACTGCTTCAGACCATACAATGACTTCTTGAGCTTGCAGACAAATTTCTTATTGCGATGCTGAACAAACCCTTCCGGTTGTTCCATATAAATTTCCTCATCTAAATCACCATGTAGAAATGCAGTCTTAACATCTAGTTGCTGTAATTCTAAATCAAGCAAAGCCACTAATGCTAACACAATTCGAATTGAAACTATTTTAACCACTGGTGAAAAAATCTCATGAAAGTCAATACCGGCTTTCTGAGAAAACCCTTTTGCAACCAGTCGCGCTTTGTACCTATCTTCCGTATCATTCACACCCCGTTTCAGCTTGAAAACCCATTTACACCCCACAGTTTTCCTGTCTTTCGGAAGCTCAACCAGATCCCATGTGCCATTCTTACATAAGGCCATCATTTCTTCCTTCATAGCTGCTTTCCACTTGTCACTTTTCGAACCTTCTATTGCTTCCTGATAGCACAGAGGTTCATCGTCATTAGCAGTAAATGCAACTGAAGTAACATAATCATCATACCTTCTAGGAGCACGTTTTATTCTTGTAGATCTCCTTAAAGCTGTTTCTGGTGCTTCCGCAATTGGCTGACTACCATCTGTAGGAACTTCTTGCCGATCAGTATCTGAGACCTGTTCATGATCTAAACCTAAACCCTGTTCATGTTTTGATTCTGAAACCTGTTCATGACTAGTATCTGAACTATGGTCATCATGACTATCATTAGAAGTGCTGTCAAACTGAATGTGCTGAAAATCAAATACATCATCCCGTTTCAATTTACTATCTACATCTGACTGTACAAGAGAGGATTCATTAAACTTTACATCTCTGTTGATGATGATTTTGCGGGTAGTAGGATCCCACAATCTATATCCCTTTGTTCCAACACCATACCCAACAAATATATACCTTTTAGACTTTGGATCTAATTTAGTTCGCTGATGTTTAGGCACTAGAGCATATGTATCACAACCAAACACTCTGAGTTTAGAATAGTCACAAGGATGTCCTTTCCATACCTCTTGCAGAATCTTGCAGTCTATTGCCGTCGATGGAGATCGGTTTATCACATAACAAGCTGTTGCCACCGCTTCCGTCCACAACTCCTTTTGCAACCCGGCGTTACTCAGCATACTCCTTGCTCTCTCTAGAAGAGTCCTGTTCATGCGTTCAACAACTCCATTTTGCTGAGGAGTATAAACCGTGGTCTTATGTCTCTCGATCCCCGCATCCTTGCAATAGCTGTCAAACTCCTTGGAAGTAAACTCACCACCATTGTCAGTTCTTAAACATTTTATTGTTCTACCAGTGATGTTTTCTACCAATGCTCTAAACTGTTTGAAAATTGTAAAAACATCAGACTTCTTTTTCAACATGTAGACCCACACCTTCCTAGAAAAGTCATCAATGAACGACACAAAATATGACGAGCCACCATATGACGCTGTAGGGGCTGGACCCCAAACATCTGAATGGATATAATCAAGTATGCCTTTACTAGTATGTTTGCCTGTTTTAAATTTTTGTTTACTTTGTTTGCCAAACAGACAATGCTTACAGAAATCTAACTTTCCAGACTTCAGATTTGGAAGTAACTTGCGATCAGCCAAAATTTTCAACCCTCTTTCACTCATATGCCCCAATCTTTGATGCCATAAGTGAATGGAACTACTGTCATGTTCAGACACAGTAGACACAAAATCTGACCCTGTACTTCCTTCTAACTGAAACAGATTTCCTACTTTCTTAGCTTTCATTACTAGTAAGATACCTTTATAGATTGTCATAACTCCACCTTGAATTACAGTTTTATATCCATTCGTATCCAATGCTCCTAAAGAAATTAGATTTTTTCTTAAGTCTGGAACATGTCTCACATCTGTTAACAATTTAGTTGTGCCATCAAACATTTACAGTTGTATACTTCCTATCCCAACAATATTAGATGTGACATCATTACCCATGTACACGACTCCATCATTAACTGATCTATACGTCTTAAACCATTCTCTATGAATACACATGTGGTTTGATGCACCGGAATCTAAAAACCAATGTTGATCATGATTTGACATATTAACAGACAACACTTCGTCGCTCATACCTAAACCAGATGTCGAACCTGTATCTGTCGCATTTGCCTCCTTCTTCTCTGTTGAAGAAGCTTCTTTAGCAGCCTGCTGTCGCTTCCAGCAATCCTTCTTCAGGTGTCCAGTTTTCCCACAATGCTAGCACTTCACCTTTGTCTTCTTTCCTTTAGACTTTGAACGAGAGTTGCTATGCTTACCCCCGGAGTGTCTCTCTCTCGAGCAACCTCTGGCCATCATTACCTCTGATGTAGAGGTGTCTGCATTCGACCTCTTCCTCGTCTCCTCAGACAACAAGGCTCCAACCACATCGTTCTCAAAACGGGCACTCTGAGTTTTCGCCATCTTGTTTAAAACAAACAATCTCCAAATCCAACTTAAAAAAAAATTTGATTAAAAATTGCCCTTGCCTAAAAAATGCTACCCTTCACCTTATAAAAAAAGGCCTTTCTCTTCAAACAATAAAGTGCCACCCCTTTTTTTTTCAATATAATCTATATTACACTTTTAAAAAACCCTCTTTTAAATCGATTTAACATATGCCATATGCACTTAAAAAAAAAATTACCATTCGATTTTTATGAGGCATATAATAAAAAACAAATGGATGCCATAAAAAATTTCAAAAAACGATGGCATATAATGAAACTTCAAAACGATGGCAAAAATCGATTCAACTTATCGATTTTTTCAATACCATTTTAATAAATCGATTTATATATGTGGCTTTTTAACAAAACTCCAAATCGATACAAGATTTAATTGGCCTGCACTGCGCTGTCAAACCATCAGCGTACTACACAATTTAGTGGACTCCAAAAAATCGTGGGCCATACCTCTGACTACTTCCTTTTCTCGCTGCAATTCAGAAAGAATGCTCAATGCCGATTCACCATTAGTGCCCATCCCAACAGTCAAAGGAAAACCCCATTTAAATCGATTTGTGTTCTGTTTTTTCTTTTTAAAACATTGTAAATGAAAAATCGATTTGTATGAACCTTGAGATATGGCAGCGTTGCAAAATAGGTACAGAACGCAGTTCCAGCTCCAGCTCAACGCTCTCGGCATGCGCAGGTCCAGGTATATATCACTACGTGTTCCACGTAACCATTAAACTTTTTTTAAATACTGAATATATGGCTCGGTCACGTCAACTTCCCACGCGGAGCAAAGTTATCACTCGAATCACAGTCAACGGACTCTCGGCTCTGGTCATCAACGTCGTTCAACGCGTTGCTCATCTAAACACTGGCCTCACGCCCACATAACCCAACTATAATAATTCCTCTGTGCATTGTCTGTGCACCCCGGCGCTAATCCTTCGAAACTTTCGAATGACCAAAGAATATCGTGTGCCTCCCTGCACATGGGAAATCCATCCTTCCTGAGCTTGTGTTATATCTCGAATTTTCCCTTCTCTTTCTGATCTCAATCACCTTAACTATCACTCTGAGAACTCACAACGCAGAATAAAATTACAATCGATCCAATTGACGCAAAGTTCTGTTGAGATTCAGGAACTCAACTGTGCTCCACCTCCACGCAGCACCTGCAGCCGACAGTCAACACGCAGGTTTATTCAACGCTCAAACAGATTACGCCAATCCTCTGCTGCACTACGCCTCCAACATGCTCCGATACCACTTGTTGGAGTTTAACACAGCAGAAACATAACACAATTAACACACACAGCAGAAAGCATGAGACAAGCAGAGTTTAACGTGGTTCACCCAACCATTCTGGGCTACGTCCACACAACAAAGGCATCGGCAATTCTTTATTAATCAAACAGGAGATTACAGACTCTCACACACACTTCAAACAATCCGTATGGATACCTGTTATATAGCAAAGAGAATCAAACTGCCTCATAAATCCTCTCACATCAAATTTAGGATGCATTAACTCCCTCCCAACAAACTGGAGCTAATCTAGGAACTAATTCCTAATTTTTGTCACCTACTGAGATTTTTGCCTATTTTATTTAAAACAGAAAATCTCAACAAACCTGAGGGTTTACTTTCCAAATTATCAGAAAATCCAAGTTCAATGGTTTTATTACACATCAACTTCAGAAGAAGATCGAAGATTTATTACTTTTGCATGCATTATTGGACTATTTATTTTGATCTTAGTTGTTGTTTATCTTTAGCTTCTGCATTTGTTTGCCTGAGCAGTGCGTATTTTTGGAGAACGCAATGATATTCCGAGAGGACGTAGCTGGGTTCTTGTGTTTGTTGTTCGTTGCAAGGTTCATTAGCTTACGAGAGTTATAGGCGAACCTAGGTTCATTAGCTTTTCAACTATAAGCGAACTTTTGAGGGCTTCGATTGATATTATATTTTTAGAGCAGCGTGGCAGTCTCTGGGCCAACACAGAGGAGGAGATTTGAGCCTAGTTGTGGAGGAAGGTCTCAACCATTTGAGTTGTGTTTGCTGAGGGAGATAGAGGAAGTGTGGGAGGGATTATTTTTTGGACATTTGGAGGGTTGTTGAGTATTTCGTTGATCATTCTGTAGACAGCATATTCAGTAGCTACTAGGAGAGTGTAGGTCTTATTGGGGTCAATTTTGGAGGATTGTAATTTGACCAAACCATTTCTTGGTTTTGGTCGGATTGTCTTGAGGAGTCTGAGAGTCATTTTTTAGAATTTCCTTAGCACCGGATGTGGGTATTTTGGCCAATCCATTGTAGCAGCTAATGCAGAGTTGTTGCCAGAGAGCATTTTGCTGGGCCAAATTTATATTGCAGGGCCAAAATTATTCTTTTGTGGGGAATTTCTCTTGATGGGCCAAAATCATTTGTTGGGCTAAGTTTATTTGTTGGAGCCTAATTTATTTGTGTGAGCCTAGTTCATTTGCCATGGCCAAAGCTATTGGGGCTAAGTTTATTTGTTAGGCCCAATTTATTTATTGTAACCCATTTTATTTACTAGAGTTTTTGCAGGAGATTTCTCTCATTTGATCTGGTGATCTTGAGTGAAATTGCATGATTAAAGAGTTCGAACATTGTGGTATGAATTTATATTATGTGGAGCAGTGTGCATGGTTGGGCAGAGTAGAAAAATTGCACTAAATTGTGACTTTCCGTATCTTCTGGAATCTACCTAAGAATTTTCTGGGTTTTTCTAGGTTTTTCCGGGTTTTTCTAGGTTTTGTGAGAGGAGTTCATGGTTAAAATTTTCAGAATTTTCTGGCCAATATTCAAGATATAAATAAACATTCCTTAAGCAGTGTGTTTTACTAATGAGCTAGGTAATTCACAACACTTATTCAGCTTGATTTTGGCTTGGATTTAAGCCAAACTATTTCTGAATCTTTATGTGTTTAGTGTGAGGAGCTCCGAAATAAATTTCCAGAAATTTTTTTGAGTAGTTTTGAGGGTAGAAACTCCAATTCTTCTTTAGCCAACAGTTGTAGAAATTGGGAGACAGTGCAGTATTCAGAGGAGAAGTTTGTTGCAACATCGGTATCATTTGTTATTTCTCACTTGAGACCAATAACTTACCTTGTATTTATTTTCATGATTAGCAGAATTTATTAAAAGCCCTATAATAAGTTGTATTGGCTATAGATTTATTCATCAAGGGTTTGATAGGAGGGTCATGAGCCTTGACATTGGTGAGTGAGAGTTTATCTATTTGGGAAATGTTTGAGTGGTGAGTTTCTATGATTGAATAGCTTGTTTGTATGTTGGGTATGATGAGCATATTGTTGAGTTGGATATGAATGTTTGGAGTCTACTAGTCATGTCACTATCTGTCATAGTCTTGTATGATTCAGTTGAGGTACTTGCCATTATTTTGTAAAACATGGACCAAAATTTTATAAATTTTCTTTATAAAACAACAACAACAATTGAGAGGACCCTTTCCAAGGGAATATTTTCTAAGTTACAGCAAGGACTGCCACAAGAAGAGCATGAATTGGGATACAAAATCTTCAAACTTGGGACAGATTTGAGATGCATGGGGGTTACAACAAAAGCCCTTCTAAAACTAGAGGAACTTACTTCACTCCTTTCCAAGGTGGATCAGTCAAATGGCGAGAGATTAATTTGGGTTCTAAACCCATTCATTCTTGCCTTAGCACAACCCAAGTATTTGGAGCACCCTTGTATGGGATTCAAACTTCCAGTTGCCTCATGTCTTAGTAGTATCATGGTGCTAACTGCACCTATACCTCCTTACACTGATAACATTATAAGGAGAGTCTTCAGGTTGATAGTGGAGACCCTGCAGGATTTGGATAACAGTGAGGGCCCTAACTTTGGGAAGAGGCTAGAGATTCTAGAAGTCATGGCCATGTTTATATTTTATAACTTCATGTTCGAGCTGGAGTGTGATGAATTGATTCTGCAGATGTTCCAATGCTTCTTCAGCATTAGGAAACATCATCCTAACACAGTCATAACGCACATACAGTCCATTTTGTCATCATGTATGATTGATCGTGATGCCATTTGTCAGGAGTTGCAGACTAGATTGTTGAGCATTTGGAGGATAGAGAAGTTGGTCTCACCTTCTACTTATGAGCTAGCTGAAAGGCCGGTTGAGCAGAACATTGGGCTATTCAGGATACAGCTGACCATGGAGGAATTATTCCAGTTTGGTTGATCGGGCAGCAAAAATGACCAAAGAACCTTGGGGTCCCTATCACTCGTGTTTGAGAGATGCAGATGGGGTAGCAAAGGTAGAGCAGGAGGACATTATTTAGGTATGTCGGGATGAGGACTCTTCTTCGAGTGAGTCCATGGCGTCATATGAGGATTTCTCTAGGGAGCATGAGCAGTCATGCGGAGTTGTGGACAGTAAGCCAGATTTTTATTCCAGCATGTATGGAGAGAAGTCAATGGACCATATAGGAGATCTTCAAGATGATGAGTTATCTGTGATGATTCAGCACGAGCAGCATATGGTGGAGCATGAGACAGTGGAGGAGGAGGACATGCACAATATGCATGATGATCCTTTTGGAGAGAGCCAGTTAGAGGTTCACATCGAGCTCATGATGGAGGAGGATGAGCGACCACCCGTGGGGTCAGGGATTCATGAGGATTAGACAGATGTATGTACATCTAGCAGGGTGACAGTAGTTGCAGAAACTTATCTTCAAGAGGTGTTGGAAGATGATCCTGAGGTGGCTCCAGACACCCTTAGGAGACTAAGAGGGCTCAGAAATAGTCAAAATTAAAATTGGTTAGAACGCTTTCAAACCATGACAAGATAGAAGTGCTCGTCGCAATGATTCTAAAGGCATGAACGACACTCAAACCCAAGCTCCTATGAGGGAGATAGAGCTTTTCACAATTTGACAAGACATGGAAAAAAGTATGGCCCAAAGTGTACCACGTGGCATCCCATTGAGAAAATGGGACCCACATGGAGGCCCATAGCCATTGACACATGGCATTCCAGTGACTGGACTCTTGCACCTGCCAAAATGCAAAGAAAATATATATTAAAAATTCCATGAAAAAAAAACAAAACCCATATAAGACAAATCATTTTAAAAATATATACATGGTTATTAAATAAGCTATAAAACAAACTTTATTTATTAATAACCATAAAATAAATCAAAAATCAAATCAAATGGTAAAATCCAACGAATATTTAAAAGTTAAAATTGGTTTTTATAAACTATACAATATGGTGAGCGGTGCTTTTAATTTGTTATAAAGGAGTCAACTCATTGGTTTAAAAATATGTGAACAAATGTTATATTAAGTGGGTGGACGGGCCACCTCCGGTGGACCCAACCCATGCCACCACCCACACTCCAAACTTAACTAAATAAATCAAAACAGTGCACTAATTTGTTAAAACGAATGCAAAGTATGGGGGGTCGATGAGGCTCAGACCCTGACCTGCCCAATCCAAATTCACCCATGCACCAACAGCCCATAGGGTCATTTTCTTGATATGTCCGCTGAAACTTTGTTATTTAAACCCAACACTTGCCATTCGGGAGGCAGTGGCAGAGAACAGCGGAGAGGATTTATGCAGCAAGGCGGAACCACGAGCCAAGGAGAGGGTGGAACTTGGGGGCATCAGAAATATTCCCTGACGTGCAGAAGTTGCCATGTCAATTTTGGACAAATTTTATGTCGATTTTACACCTCTCGGCAACAGGAATTTGATGGTGATGTTCGTTTTCGCAGTTGGGCTCTCCATTTTTCGATCATTTTCCAGATTGGAGTGACGGTGTCAAATTCCCATGTGTGGACAGTGGATTTTATGCCTCTCGACACCACGAAATCGATGGTGCAGCCAGATTCAACAATTGAGCATCCACTTCTTCAACTAACTTACGGGGTTGAGGTATATGCAATATTGACGTCATGTGCTTCTTTTATCATTTGTTGTGAGATGTAATATGTTTTTTAGATCCTTGCATGATGTATGTTGCGGGATCTATGTCTCTACTTCATGTGAGATGTATTCACCATGGATTTTTATGTTTGATTGAGATCCCTCTCCAACCTTGATGAAGGGGTCCTCATCATCACCTTGTGTGAGATTATGTCAGGCTGATAGGAGGCCTATTGTGAGTGAGAATTCCTGTAGTGGAACATCTCGTGGAGAGGCAAACCACTCATGTTTAGGGCAAATGTTCTTGTATGACATAAAACATAGTCCATGTTCATCGTCAACATTTCTAGCACTATATGAAGCGGTCTACCCCATCTTGACATCGGACCCGAAGACATAGTCCAAATTGGAAGAACTATATTATCAATTCCTTGTGTCATCTTTTATTGCTTTCATGTTCTTTTACTCTTCATTTATGTGCACATTAAGTTTCATGTTTAACTTGATCTTTCACATGTAAATCTTAATGCATCTATAACCAAAATATCTTGGATCAAGTGGTATCAAAGCAGGTCTTTTTTGATGTGAATTGCATGAGTACATTCTAACCAGAAACAAGCTTCAAAGGACGTGCACCATGAAGAGGAGACATGGACGATGACAAATAAATGTACGAGGCCTTCCTGAGGATGTCCAAAATGGTGTACATAATGTATGATGATTATGAGAAAAGAATAGAGGAAGAGGAGAAAGAAAGCTCAGAGAAAAATGCTTCATCCACATCTTCCAGTGTTTATGCGTCTTCTTCATTGCCTTCATCGTCTTCTCATCATTCGAATGAAAAGATAAACCACATTCTTCAAGAAGATAATGATGAATTAAGGAGGCTACTACGAGAAGAGAAAGAGGATAAGCAGAGATTGCAACTTTAGTTGCGAGCCACGAGAGAGGCCTTGGAGGAATTGAAGAGCAACAAGGGCTCGAAGAAGCCCTCATCATCTCTTTCAGAATTGACGATTGAGATAAAAAATGTTGATTTCTCTTCAGTTCATCTTGACATGCTATCATTTATGTTGGAAATGTGGAGATACCCATTACAGGATCTGGAATGAGACTCCTCACCAAGATGTGGTACAAAGGAGGAGGAATTGGTGTTAATGGCCAAGGCATGACTCAACCGTTGGAGGTCGTGCAAAGACATCGATTCACAGGTTTGGGATACACTGAAGGAAATTAGTCAAAGGTTTCAAAAGCTTCCAAGACATGGTTGAAACCATTGGGGAAAGAGAATGATGGGAACACTTCACCATCATCCTATGACAGTGCACATTGTAGAGAAAAAGTTGAGGCAATCTCTCGTCACCGTGATCGCACTGGAGACAACTAATAAAGGTATAACAAGTCTCGGTATTCTAGTGTTCATTTTGATTACAAGCATGTCACTAATAATGAATATAATTCATGGAGTCGAAAACTATGTAGTTTTTGTGGTCTACATAACCATGTGTTTGCTGAGTGCTGGAAAAGAATGGAAGCACAAAAGTGGATGTGTCGTGAAATGCCTTCTCCACAGCAGGGAAATAAGAAGGTAAAGAAATTCTGGAGGAAGAAGACCCATTGCAATCATTACAACAGAAGTGGTCATCAAAGAGCGACGTTTTTGAGGCTCCATCCAGAGCAGCATCTCAAGGACAAAGTTTCCATACATGAACCAATTGAAACAATTGTTCGACAAGCGAATGCGCCACATAGATATTACCCATTCACTTTGATAAGTGAGAGATGGTTTTTCTAGGTGTGGTAGTGTGTCATGGCCTTACTTTGTAAATCATGTGTGGCAATTTAAAATGTAAAAGTGATGATGTGTTTTCCACTACTTGTTGAAGCAACAATGATGTTTTGGCCTTGTATTGATAGTTGCGGTATTGTTTCCATTTTAATGTAAACTTGACCACTGAGTATGTGCTAGCAAGGGATGTTTGGGTCATAGTTGGTCATGTAATAAAGCAAGTAATTTTCAAAATATTATACTGCAGGTTTGCAAAGAATGCGGGTGTCAATTCATCGTTTATGGCTCCGAAGGACAAAAGTGAAGGAGAAGGAAGGGTGACATGTCACAACACTTGTGGTGCAGACAATGTACACAATAGTTTGCTCATGCTTTTAGTGGACCAAAAGCTCCTCGATGGGGAGGATTGATCCAGGTAGCTCCAGACACCCTCAGGAGACCAAGAGGGCTCAGAAATGGTCAAAATTCATAGTGGTAGAACGCTTTCAAACTAGGACATGATAGAAGTGTTCGTCGCCATGATTCTAATGGCATGAACGACACTCAAATCCGAGCTCGTATGAGGGAGAAAGAGCTCTTCAAAGTTTTACAAGACATGGAAAAAGTGAGGCCCACAGTGTGCTACGTGGCATCCCAATGAGCAAGTGGGACCCACATGGTAGCCCATAGCCATTAACACATGGCATTCCATCATTGGCCTCTTGCACCTGTAAAAAGTCAAAAAAATATATATTAAATATTCCATGAAAATAAAAACCATATAAGACAAATCATTTTAAAAATATCTATATAATTATTAAATAAATTATAAAAAAAACTTTAGTTATTAATAACCATAAAAATAAAATCAAATGGTAAAATCCCACGAATATATAAAAATCAAAAGTGGTTTTTATAAACCATACAATATTGTGAGTGGCGCATGTTATTTGTTATAAAGGAGTCAACGCATGGGTTTAAAAATATATGAACAAATGTTATATTAAGTGGGTAGGCGAGCCACCTCTGGTGGACTCGGCCCACGCTACCACCCACACTCCAAACTTAACCAAATAAATCAAAACAGTGCACCGATTTGTTAAAAGGAATGCCAAGTATGGGGGGTTGGTTAGGCTCGAACATTGACCTACCCAATCCAAATTCACCTATGCGCCAACAGCTCACAGAGTCATTTTCTTCATATGTCTTCCGAAACTTTGTTATTCTAGCAGACAACAGCAGAGCAGATTTGTGCAGCAGGGTGGAACCATGAGCCAACGAGAGGGTGGAACCATGCCCCAGGGAATCTTGGGGGCATCAGAAAAATTCCCTGTGGTGCAGAAGTTTCCAGTGTCAGTTTTGGAGAAATTTTATGTCAATTTTACAATTCTCGGCGATAGGAATTCGATGGTGATGTCCGTTTTTGCAGCTGGGCTCTCCATTTTGCGGCCATTTTCCAGATTGGAGCGACGGTGTCAGATTCCCAAGTGTGGACAGTTTATTTTATGCCTATTGGCGCCACGAATCCGTTGGTGCAGCCAGATTCAACAGTTGAGCATCCACTTCTTCAGCCAACTTTAGGGGTTGAGGTATATGTAGTATTGACATCATGTGCTTCTTTTATCATCTATTATGAGATGTAATATGTTTTTTAGATCCATGCTTGATGTATGTTGCGGGATCTATGTCTCTACTTGATGTGAGATGTATTCACCATGGATTGTTATGTTTGATTGAGATCCCTATGCAACCTTCATGAAGGGGTCCTCATCGTCACTTCTGTGAGATTATGTCATGCTAATAGGAGGCCTATTGTGAGTGAGAGTTCTTGTAGCAGAACGTCTCGTGGAGAGACAAGCCACTCATGTTGAGGGCACATATCCTTATATGACAGAAAACATAGTCCATGTACATCATCACCATTTATAGCACTATATGAAGCGGCCTACCCCGTCTTGACACCGGTCCTGGAGACGTAGTCCAAATTGGATGAACTCTGTTATCAATTCCTTGTGTCATCTTTTATTGCTTTCATGTTCTTTTACTCTCCATTTATGTGCGCATTAAGTTTCATGGTTAACATGCTCTTTCACATGTAATTCTTTAATGCATCTATAAGCAAAAGATCTTGAATCAGAAGAAGATAGGGAAATTCTGCAGGAGGTCAGCAGACAGCAGGAGCATGGCACTCCTAATCAGGAGAGGGAGTAGTTGTTGGAGATAGTGGTGCATCCATATTTGGGTTGACCCATTGATGAGGTGCAGGTAGAGGCACAGGAAGTTAGTCGAGTTGTGGTACTTTAAGGGAGCAGCACACTCTAGGAGTACATTGATCTTGCCCACTTTGGCCTATTATAGAGAAAGGGGCCTTCTTCTTCTATCAAATCTCATTGATAGATGGGATAGAGCAGAATGAGTTGAGCATGGACCGATGGCAGCACACTAGACTTGCTCCATATATGGGAGTCACTGCATTTGATTGTTTTCCTGATATCGATTGGCAGAAGATCATGAGTCGATATCCTATTGATGGGGTATCATTCTTAGTTTGGGGCACATCTCATCAGGGACCCTTAGATGAGGTAGTTATTGTATGTTTCAGTGGGTCGTGGATGGTAGATCGGTAGCTCGTCAGTACTATAGTAGCACTAGCCTAGCATCAGCAGAGCAGAATTGACCTCGACCAAAGCCAGAGGTTGGATTGGAGAGAGTTGTTGAGTTGGTACTTGCTTCATGGAGCAACATCTATAGCCGGAGACAGTGTGCAGTCCAAACCATGGGACTTGGGCGATGATTGGCCATGGTGGCATTGGGATCTGAGAGGATTGGTCGACGATAGGTACAGTGAGAGATCAATTTGGGATCCAGGCATTGAGGGGTATGTTTCTGGCGACTTGACACAGGAGCATAGCAGCACCTAGTGGTTTGTATGGGATCTGGGCATTGGATCTCGGCTGCATCAAGTCAACGGGATGATCCACATATTTGGATTTCTTAAGGGCAAGCAATCTTGGGGCAGAGGATTTGTAATGTTCCAGTTTTTATTTTTCTCTATAGTATAGCCAGGGTGGATTTCCAAGACACGAGATGGCCAGGCCATTAGAGCAGGTTCGGGTTATTAAGAGTTCTAAGGGAGTTTTGAGGATATTTTACGGGATTTAATGGCATTTGCTTGGCATATTTCATCATTAGCACAATTTTTCTTTCATTTCATCACATTCCGACAACTTTCAAAATTAGAATTATTATGGAGCCTGAATTAATTAATTATGCTCGATGTGGTATTCTGAGAAGATTATTTGATGAAACACGTCAGTGTAATCGCTCGTTGGAATCAAAATGAGGAGATCTTCATGATGGGATGTTGAGTAGTGACTTATAATGGTCAGTGAGAGTATGGTGGGTGGTTTACCATTTTCCTTAATTAAAAATGACTTTAATTAGTCATTTAATTAAAGGAAAAATAATTAATTGGAGGAAAAGGGCCAAAAGTGACTTAAGTGAAATAGAATTAAATTAAAAGTCACTTGATAGAGTTAGTGGAGGATCTTCTAGAAGTATAATAAAATAATAAAATAAGATTCTTCTAGAGGCTTGGATATCTATCTATCATATCTATAAAAGGAGAAGTGGAGGTCATTTGGAGACATCCTGGATTGGATCATTGTTTGTGTGAGAGGTTTGAGAACTTGATTCTCTACGTCAGCGATAGCCCCAAGACAAAAACCCTCGGGCAATTTAGTGAGAGTAGGCGAGCACCCATCTCTTTCCTTGGTGGATCCATTGAGGATTCACAGGTTGCAGTTTATTTATTTCCAGTTTTTTTTGGAGGTCAGTTACGACATTATTGTAGATATATTTGGTCCATTACTTCAGCCATCTCCAATTTTGTACCAGCAGTTGTTATATTAATAAAATAAGGTTGAGATCTACTGCATGCTTGTATTGTCTATTTTTCAGTCACAGATTCTATTTCTATTTTTCCATAAATATTGTGGTTGATGTATGCAAATTGTTTATAATGTTAACGGCTTAAATTTCTAAAGGTATTTTATATGGAAATCTTCTAGTGATTTTATAGTTGAATCAATTTCTAGCAAAGACCTACAAAATATTCCGAAAGGGATATTACGGTGGTATCAGAGCTTAGCAGTGGCAGTTTGGTTCAATTTTGGTGGACCCGTGCAGCATTGCAACAGATCCTTGAGGCTAGTTTTATCTCAGTTATTTCGGCTATTTGTCATTTCAACATACTCGGCTTAAATATATATATATATATATATATATATATATATATATATATATATATATATATATATATATAAAGCTGAGATTATTTATGCATGTTAGAATTGCATGTGTTCTCTTGTTCTATGTTACATGGAAATCTTCTGTTAATTGAATGGTAAATTTATGGAGAAATAATTAGTTGAATTAACTCCAGCAAAAATCAGAAAAAATATTCCAAAAAGGGATATTACATAAGGAAAATATTTGTGTTCCAAATCTAGCGAACTGGATGGACCATATTTCAAAGTTGAAGGTATCTTTCTCCAATATCTTCGTTAAACACATTTTTAGAGAGTTAAATTCTACGACAGACTCCCTATCCAAAAGGGACATTAATGCAGAGTTTGGTTCTTTCTATTACAAAATCCTCAACAATGGAGTGATCTAGGAAGAAGGCTCGCTACAGATTGGATAATCTAAAAGCTAATGCCTTATTTTTTACAGAACTTTGTATTTCTTGTTGTACGTTGTCGACTTGATAATCTTTTTTGCTCCCGATAGAACTGTACAGGTTAAGATTATACCATCCATTGCAGGTTTAACTATTAGAACTTTCTTCATACTATCTTAATGTCGAGATTTTTTATCCTTATTAGTAGTGTTTAATGCTTTTGAAGATGTTTATATTGTGATAAGGAACTCTACAAGGATAATACAATCCATATAAAGTTCATAAATTACATGTATTGGGAATATTATGAAGCTAATATTACCAGTACATGTAATATATATATATATATATATATATATATATATATATATATGCCAAAATATTTTACTCAAGAGGCACATCGAAATATTTTTTTTGTTTATTAATATTTTTTAAATGTTATATATTAACTTCATATTAAGAATGAAATAAATCACATGTATCTTTTAATTGGAAGTGAATATTTTTTTCATTTAATTATAAAATTAAGCTATTTAGCATGGACATTGAAATACTTTATTTATGGCTAACACTAAAATATTTTTTGTTATTAATATATTTTTATTTTAAATACTATTTGTCAACTTGACATAGAATGAATTGCACATCATGTATTATCAATAATATTATTTTTACATGCGATTTGTAAGCTCCATATTAAGTATTAAAGAAATTATATCTCCCTCGTTCATCCTTAAAAGTTATTTTTTTATTTTTTTTACTAATATATTTTTGTTTTAAAAATTACATGTCAACTGAACATAGAATGAATTACACATCATGTAATATCAATCATATTATTTTTATGTATTATCTGTAAACTCCATATTAAGTATTGAAGAAATTATATCTCTCATCCATTCTAAAAAGTAAATTTTTTTTTACTTTAAAGTTGATGTGAAATTAAGGTGGAAATTGAAGTATTTTATGTATGGTTAATATTAAAAAAATTATTATTACTCATTTTAAATATTTTTAATGTAACTATTTATTTATTATTTTTAAATGTAATGTTACATGACAACATCTCTCTTATACTAGGTTGTAGAGCGCCCCTTGATGCAAAAACTATATGAGGTTAACAACATGTGTACTATTAGCGCAAACTCTAGTGAAAAGAAACATGCTAGATATATAAGTGTAACAAGATCTAAAGAGGCATGAAGTTGATATAAGCCTATATTTAAACATTACCATACATTTGGAAGTACTAAATATTGATATATTCCAAAAGAGTAGCATAGCTCAAAGCTAGTTGATAAAGAGAGAGGTGTAATTTTTTTGTCATCACCTAAACGGGTATATAGGGAATCAAATGTATATGTAATAATTAGTCAACTTGTAGTGGATCACATGGGCAATGAGTGAGAAGAAGTGTTGATAGAGGTCAATAGATCCATCAATCTACACATGAACTTATCATTATGATATAAAGATGTAATTGAGCTATTCGAGAGTTCTCCTAAGGTATAAAGAGTCACTGTGCCCCATAAGTCATCATTATAATATTTTTGAGAGTTGTGCCACATGGCTATATTTGGCATGCATTTGTATGTGTAGACTTATCACGCTTTATCGTTCATTGGGTTCACAACAATTCGTAGCAAATTGATGACTTTTGGTCTAACACCTTCAAACCATTTCTCCAACAGCTTGAGTTATATATTTGGCTAAGGATTTCTAAATTCAATGTCACTTGTGGGAAAGAAGATATCTTCTAACATATCTATTCAAAATTACAACATCGAAAGCATAGGAATTGCAAGGCTATAATCCATACAATTTAGGCTTTTAGCCAAAGCTAAAACCTTGCTAAAACTAATAAGGTCCATTAAATCAGATCTATTTGAAGATTGTGAGTTCCAAAGGCAACAAGACTAGTTGACTCTAAAAGGTGCAACAATATGTTGGTTGTTTAAAATTCAAATTTGTTAGGCCAAAATTGGAGTTGTCACTTATACAACCTCATCCTGTTATATGAATTAAAAGTAATAAGATTCAATGAATCCTCCATAATTCTCGTGTACAATGATGACTTATATATATGTACAATGATGACTATATATATATAGATAGATATACACTATGTGAGCCCACTACTAGGTTAACCTACTATGACATACATATTTAGTCTGTCTTATATATTCCATTAGGAACATATCAATATTTTATTTTCATGGAGCATGTGAATTTTATCTTAATTTATTTTACTAATATTATGTTGACAAGGTTGTAGAGCAATCTCGACAATCCTTGTATGTAAAATCCATTTGTTATATAACTTTAATACAATGTTAAGTAAAACTTTAAAGGGGTGAGAATTGCTCCTTGTACAATCTATTGTGTGTGATGATAAATGAATTGGACGAGTTTACCTTTACTACTTTAGAGGGAACATCTAAGATTGTTCAAGGAATCATTTAACTCTTTAATCATATTCTTTGTGTAAAAACTCTACAACTTTGAGTCCCTATAATGTGATGTGAGTGCGAATATACTTCAGTTTTAACGATAGTCTAATATATTCACTAATAGCCTTATATAAAGGAATAATCAATAATAATAAAAAATTATTTTGCAAAACATCAGTAAAATAGTTTCATGAAGGGATAAAAAAATTAAGATTCAGCCCATCATGTATGATTTACCAGACACCCTAGATCGATTCAAAAATCAAGATACACAGTGTACCATTCTTACAGCTATGAAAAGTTGGGAGATTTGTATAACTTGCAAACCTTGTCACCTTGGAAATCTTGGAAAATTTCAAGGTCTAATATTCTTGACCTTGTCACCTTGGAAATCTTGGAAAATTTCACGGTCTAATATTCATGATGGTGGAGATTGAGGTCATGGCAACAACGATGGAGCCTAGTATAGGATTACAATGAAATTAGCGATGGAGTTAAAGGCGAGGTAGTAAAAAAAGCAGTGAGTGATGAATCTAAAAAAGGGGTATTTTCTTTGATGTACTGTCATAGTAAATTGTGAATTTCCTTTCTTTTCTTGCATAGTCAATTGTGAATTTCCTTTGTCTTTTTTGCAATTTTCATTTCAATATAATAGTATTTGAAATTGCAATGTCTTTTTTTCAATTTTCATTTAAATATAATAGTATTTGAAATTGCAATAGGTTTGAGTTTTATAAGAGCCAAAATTCTCATGTGTCAATTTTCCATTTAATATATTTTACAATTATTTCACATTATTCACCATATTTTCATAATTCTGGTGATAACATCCTACTACAGATAAACAGGTTGTTCTTCCCTCCAACATTGAGACTGACCCAACTTAATCCTAACCCAAGCCCAGTTTAGATTATAAAAAAAAAAACAAAACCTTCACCACTTTTTGGTAACGATAGGTTCAATACAATGAACCTCCTGTATGGGAAAAGACAGGAGAACATATAAATATAAACACTAAAATTAAATCATTTTTAAAATCTGACAATTTTAAAATTCCTCATAACAACCATGTTTACTGCAAAATTGGAATGCTTAAATTTTCAAAAAAGAATTGGTCAATTTAACCACTGATTGTCTTGGCCGTTTTTGGATTGTTTTTCTACACTCTACACAATAATGGAAGAAAAATGTTGCGCAGCAAACAAATAACTATATTTTGTTATTATGGTGTTGCACATATTTAACCTGCGATTTCAATGGCTCGTAACTCCTGGTTGCACACTCTGTTTGAGTAACTATTTTGCCAAATACCCCGGGACTTTCACTTTGACCTCCTCCATTTTTTTGAGACATCCATTCGAGTGGGGTAGTTTATGGCAAGAATAATCAATACTTTAGTTGAATCACCGATGAATCAAAGCTCTGTCGGCCTATAGCGTAGTGTTACACATTTTCAAGGTAAACTCTTAAAATCACGTTGTTAGCCCCACTATGAAATTCTGGGCAAGCCAGCTGGGGGCTAGATAGTTTTGAGCCTTCAAGGGGTGCCTTTCCCCGAAAACCCATCTCCCTTGAAGTCTCTCAATTGTTGTGCCTAATATACACCCTCTCTGCTGATCCATTCCTCAAAAAGGGCCTTTTATCCTTATCTCCTGCAGGTTTTCCCATTTCAACTTCTGTTTTTCCCTTTGGCAAAGCTCACCTTTAATCTCCCCATTACCCCCTTTAAATTTCCTCTAAATCCTATCCCAAACCCCACCATCACCTTTTATTTCTCCATATCTCCCTCTATTTCCCTCCCGTTACCATTGGCTGGCCTTAAATTGCATTAACAATGTATAAAATCCATGTATTTCATTATATTTGAGCCAAGCCCCTTTTACATTAGCTCCCCGCTCCTTTCCCTCCCAATGGGACCAAGTGCCGTGACCATCCCTTAATCCTCTGGGCGCTTAAATCCTCTCAAACCTTTTCCGCGCCAGAAAATCGTTCAAAAACCTTTGGAAACGCACATTTTTGGGTTTTATACATAGTTTTGGATCGATGGATCTCCGCCGTCCGATCGAAAGCCAGATCTAACGGCGCGGAACGCGCCCGAAATGGTGGTCCCCACCCCGTCCTCGCGCTGTCCCAAATCAGCCGGTATTCTCCGCACCACCATTCGCGAGTTGGCGGTTTTCCCCGGAGACCCGACGATTCCATTCAACGGTGGCCACGTGTCTTTGGTACGGCAGCAAAACCGCTTTCGTTTCGCACATTAATGTTCGGTCGGTGGTCGGGTAGCGGGATCCACGCGGACCATCCGATCCTGGCTCCTTCATCCAACGGCTGTCATCACCCGAAGCTGCACACCATTTAACACCCGTCCGTCGTACCCGCGGGCCCGCCTCCCGTCATTCCCTGTCGTCGATCTCCGCCCGATCGACGGTCCAGGTCTGTCCATGCATCATGGTCCGATTCCGTTGCCCCCGGACCTCCACGTAAGCTCCACGTGTTTTCCCCGTACGCCACATTCCCCCACGCATATTCTCCGTACACCCGCCCATTCTATTGCATACGATTGTTTTGTTCGGGTGTTTTAATGTTTCTATTCGCTTTTTCTGCGTATTAGTTCTGCATCCCGCTAAGTCTCCACCTGAGCAATCCTCCATGGTTTTCCACGATTTCTCCCTAATCCCCCATTTGCTCGGCTATTTTCTGCATCCACCTTTCGTCCTCGCCACCTCTGTCATTCATATCCATGGTTTTCTTCACAGTCTTCGTGTTTGCAGGGATATTTGAAAGAAATGGCTGCCATGATCGCCCAGTTTCCTATGCAACGGCTGAGAGATGCAGGAAATCTTTGTACCTTGGTACATTTAATGAAGAAGGCCCGGAAAGGTGAAAACAGGTCGTTTATCCAAAGAACCAGGTTCAGGCTCTGTGGAAAATCTTTCAGCGCTATTAAAGGCCCGAGCTACCCTGTCAGAAGCAAAATGAAGAGGCAGAGTCATTCAGTACAAGCAAAGGAGATTAGGGCGTGTTAATGAAGATCTGGAGCCCTAAATCAGTGTGTTCAAAGGCAAAGCAGCAGATTACAGACCCCGAGGATCGATCAAAGGATCCTGAGCGCAGGCAAAAGGTAATATCAGGGTTTTCGTCAGCAGAATGTTTCTCTTTATCAAAGTACGGGGTGCCCATACCACTTTTATTATACATAACATCCCGGAAGGAAATTCCTGCCCGGACTACAGCTTAGAAAACAGTCAGGCATTTATGTGACAGACCTTTTAGTAGTTTATTTTATTCTTGTTCTAGACACCAGGAGTACCTCAGCCAAATTATGTCAAAGTCATATCTGGAGCAAATCATTCTCTCACAAGGGAGGTGACAGAGATTAAATATACAGCATGTCAAGCAGAATGGGTTTCGGCCCTGTATTCATTGTTATGTTTAAAGATACATTTAATTTTCACCTACTCCTTCAGTCGATCTTAGGTTCATATTTTGCTATAAAGCATAGAAGGAAAGATTGTAATGGTTGTTGAATGAGAAATCAGTGAAATGCAAACATTGTTCCTCTTGAGACAAGTTCTCTGTGTATATTGTAAGATAGGCTGAGATATGATGTATTCAGACTGAATGTTCAAGCTATGGGCTATGATGTACCTGATTGGTGTTGTTTTTAATATGACAAGCATGTTTCCTTGGATCCTGATCTAAAGCAACTGGTGACGTTTCCCTTTCTCTGTATTTGTGATTGACTTGTTCTCATTTCATTATGTTTCTTCAGGCTTGCATCAGAAGTTTGGCATAAGATTTACCCTTGATAGGTACCTTATGTTGCTGCTCTCCCAGCCTTTATGTTTTCTGCTTATATGTGTATCTGAATGTTTATTTCTATTGATTTAACCAGTGTAGTGGATGATATTGCCTGCTCTCTGATGTATGAATTGATGAAGTCCATGTTTAGATGTTCTTGGTAGGATTTAGCTGGAAGGTTTGAGAACATTGGGGAATAGTGTTAGCCCTGTCCACTAGGATCTTTGCTCGACCAGCTAGCCTTTCTAAGATCCCTTGTTCTACCTCTGATTCCGTCCAAGCAGGCCTGGAGTTAAATGACCTCTGGCCTGATCTATAGACAGAGTTGGTTGGTTTTCCTCTTTCATTTTCAGCCCTTAATGTCCCATTCCACCAATCATCTTTTAAGATCCAGATGTTTTAGATGACTAGCCCAACTGAAAGCTTGCACATTGATTACCAGTAAATCCTTTCTTGACTCCATAGCCCAATGGCTTTGATATTCTTTGAGTTATCTGTCTCTTCCTAAACTTTCTCTCTGCTCATCCTTGTCACGCATTGGTCCTTCTTTTCCTGATTTCCTCCAACCAAACACAAACAATCAAACCAATAACCTCGAGCCTATAACTAGCCTAAAATCTTATACTTTAAGCCTCAAAGACATATCCTTCGACTTCATAGAGAGATCCCTCTCTGGACCTAGGAGGGCTAGCTCCTAAGGTCTGAAAGTGGTTCTATGTTGTCTCATCTTTTGGTCTTTGTCAACCTGGCCAAAACATGGGAACCCCAACATAATGGCGACTCCACTGGGGAATTCTGAGTACATTTCACCTTGAAACATTCATAAAAAACTCAGAAACTTAGAACTCTGGTTAGGTTGACAGTAAGTCCCCCTTTCTTGAATCAACCTCCATTATTGAATATCCACCCCACTCTTAGACAGAGCCTGGAAAGGGCCAGGTAGCCTCCAGATCTCATCCTCTTTTCAGAGGTGATATATCTAGTAAATGCCCTCCCAGTCAATCTCTGGTTGGAGCTTGCTGATTTAGAGGAGATTCCTGAAAGGTGATAGTGCCTGAGCACTGTGGTGGACAGTGTACCCCCTAGAAACATCTTAAACCCTCCGCCTGGCGACTCCATTGTTCCTAAGCGTTAAAAGACTCCACTGGTGATCAGTAGGCCTGCTGATTATCTTGGTTTCACAATCAGACTCCACTGGGAGGCCAGCTCCTGAGACAACATTAACCACGGTAGAAGAAACGAGTAGGGTTAAGTTGCTTAGCCAATAAACAGCATTCTGGCTTTCAGAACCATCCACACAAGAGCTTATCCCAACTCCAAACCCACCGGAAATAGTTGAAAATCCAGAGAGTATCCTCAGAAGAACTCCTACATCTAAAAAACCAACCATTTCCAACCACATTCTTAGAGCAAATTCTGCACCAGAAAACCTAACCGCTCTCGCACATGTCCTCCCTGACCTAGACATACCTAATAGACTGCCAAGAACTAGGTCATTCAATCATCTAGACCAGCAAGACCTTGAAGTTTACAATACACCATCTAGCAGTGGTCAAAACACTAAGGACAGTGAAACCCCTCCTTCCACACCACCTGATCTTCACTTACTTCAAAACTTGGGGCTCTCTCACCCTAGATCTGCTCAGCAGACTTCTGCTGGTCCTACCATCCCTGTCATCCAAATACCAGCTGCTCAAGCCAACCTTTTACCTCATCAGAACATTAACATGGCAGCCTGGTATGCGCCTTTAGTTTTACCTCAGCCTATGCTACCCTTACCAAATTATTATCAGTCAAAAATCCCACACTTCACTGCTAAAGAGTCCACCACAGCTCAACAACATGTAGATAAGATGGAGGATTCTTTTAATTACATGGAAATTGATGATGAAACAATCAAAATGAGGATCTTTGCCCAAAGCTTAGGAAGTGAGGTCAAGAAATAATTTAAAGGATTGCCTCCTGGCAATATTCAAGATCTCCCTGCATTATACCAGACATTCATAAACAAGTGGGAGGTTAGAGCAAACCCTCGCCAGCTCCTTGCAGAATACATGTCCCTTAAGAGGAACGTAGGAGAGAGTGTTCATGATTACACCACTAGATTCAGCAGCATTTATAATGCTCTCCCTCCACACATGAAACCTCCACAAGGTATGGCCTTAGCAAAATACCCTGATGGATTTGATGCTGACATGGCCTATGAGCTTAGAGACAAAGAGTATACCACCCTGGAAGACATGTAGAAAGGAGCCATAACCATAGAAGCAAACCTAATGGAAAAAAGGGCGAGGTTAAAAGCTGAAAAGAGGGTAACATATAGGGATGACAATATAGCTTCCACATCTGATCCTAAATATGACAAACTGTCTAGGAATGTGGAAGAGCTACAGCAAATGATTAAGAGGATGGTTGTCCAAACAACAACCAAAACAGAAACCAGAACCAAAACATTAGAAGAAACAATGCTGCTCCCAACAGACAAAGAGAGTCAGACCAACAAATCATTCCCCCATTTCAAGAAAACTTTTTAGATGAAGACGAGGGAATCATTGAAGAGTCAGAAGGGAATACAATTAACATGTTTGAAACAGAGGACTCAATCCTAAATTATGATTCAGAAGAAGATCAGCCCTCACCATCATTTTGGGAGGAGGAATGGTTAGAAACTGAGAATTACAGATTAGGATTTAAGGATGCCATGCTACAGGTCCGGGAGCAATATGAACATAGGAGCAAGAAAAGCCAAGATACTTCCAAAACAAAGACTCCTGAGGTAACCATCAAAAAAAGCCCTGACAAAGCTTCCAAAGCAGCCTCTGTAAACAATAAAACAGCAGCTGAAAGTTCTGGTAAGCATAAGGAGAAGGACAACCAAGACAATGCAAAACAAAGTCAACCAACCAGCAGCACTAGCACTTCAGTTAGTACTCCTGATACAACTGTTCCAAACCTTGTACATGGTGAGAAAACACCAAATGACTCAGCCACCAAGGCAGCAAATAAAACAGAGTCTAGTGTTTCCAAGACGCAGTCCACTTTCAATTTAGAGAGTGAGATTGCAAAAATCAAAATCTCTGTACAATTATCTGAGCTGGCCACTCAAGATGTATATAAGGGCCAAATTTTGAAAGCATTCAATCTAGGGGAAAACAATGATACTGTAAATCTGAATGATGATCAACCAGCCCTCCTCTTTGGTCGAAAAATTGAAGGAAAATTTCAGGAAGGGGTAGTTCCACCTTTTTATATCAGTCTTAACATTCATGACAAGATACTCCACAATGCCATGCATGACTCTGGTGCATCACACAATCTAATGCCTAAGGTGGTGATGGAGAGGCTAAGCCTAGAAATCACCAGACCTTACAAAGACTTATATTCATTTGACTCTAGCAGAGTAAAATGCCTAGGCCTCATCAAAGACTTATGTGTGAGCTTAACCTAGATTCCTGCCAAGTGTATGGTCATGGATGTTGTGGTGGCTGATGTACCACCAAAGTATGGCATGCTGTTGTCAAGATCATGGGGATCCAAACTGCAAGGAACAATGCAGATGGATGGCTCATATGCCACTATCCCTATATTTGGCCAACTTAGAAGACTGTATAGAGAATCTCAGATGAAATTCTTAGTCAGTAGCCCCGAGAAGCCTGAAAATTCACCATTGTACTCTGTACATACGGATCTAGACTCTTTTATTCTCTACAATGACCAATCCTCAGAAGAGTCGAGATCAGGTAATGGAAATACAAACATACAGCCCATGGACTTCAACATAATGGCTACTCTGGAAGAATAAGAAGAGGAAGACCATGGGCAAACTGCTGAAAATATAACTCTGAATGACACAGAAACAGGACAAAAACAGCAGGTTAGTCACCTCCCTAATCTCCATGACCAAAATGACCCCCCTCCTGGCACAAGCCTCACAACTCAACATAATGACGAATCCAGCTGTAGGGGAGGGGATGAAAACGAATTAAACAAAGAACCCCTGTGGGAAATGAACTTTGATGGGTACTGTACTAGGTAGAGTGCTGGAGCAGGAGTGTGGCTGCGTAACACTGAAAACAATCACGCAGAGAGCCACGCTGTCAATCTGCATTTCAAATGCACAAACAATATTGCAGAATATGGGGCTCTCATCCTAGGTCTGAATTTGTTGAAAAGGTTAGGAGCCCGTAGGATAGCTGTGAAAGGAGACTCAGAGTTAGTGATCAAACAAGTGAATGGTGAGTATTCAGCAAAACACCCCAGGCTTAGAGCATACAGGAATGATACTCTAGATTTGCTGAAAACGTTTGTTGAATATGAGTTAGTGTTCATTCCTAGAGGTCAAAATGCAATTGCAAATGGATTAGCTTGTCTAGCTAGCTCATATCCTAAAGCCCCGGTTGACCAACAAATTATCATTCAGACCAAATTCAGGCCTGCAGTGCCAGACAATGAAAAATATTGGCAGGTCTTTGAAGGAGACAAACAGATCGAGGATTTCCTGATAGGCAGAAATGAATTTGAATTTCCTGATTCGGATTCCAAATCTGATAGCTTCTGCCTAGATGAAGATCCCCCAGATGAACAAGAAACACCCTGTAACATAGAAATAAATTCTTTTTCTGAACAAACTGGAAATTTTAACGAAAATAGTGAAAACACAGAAAATGAAGAGGTCGAAGTGCTGCAGGCCAAAGATAAGAACATACCCAGAGGCCTGGCACCCTTAGAAGACCTTTTTGACTTTGATGACGTAGCAAAAAAGCCCACTATTGAACATGCTGATTCTGATGTGGAAGAATGCAACATTGGCACTGAAGACAAACCCAAAATGATAAAACTGGCTAAGTCTATACCTGCAGACATGAAGAAGCAATACATTGACTTGTTTAAGGAATTCATTGATGTGTTTGCATGGAGCTATGAAGACTTAAAGGCCTATGACACCAACATCATACAACACAAGATACCACTAAAGGAAAATCAGAAGCCTTTCAGACAAAAACTTCGAAGAATCAATCCAAAACAATTGCCTGCAGTGGAGAAAGAGATCAAGAAGATGTATGAAGCGGGCATAATTGTTCCTGTGAGGTTTTCTGATTAGGTGTCAAACCTAGTGGCTGTAAGGAAGAAAACGAGGGAGATCAGACTATGCATAGACTTCAGAAACCTGAATAGAGCCTCCCTGAAAGATAACTACCCTTTGCCTAGAATGGAGCATATCCTACAAAAGGTAGTGGGCTCAAAGAGAATCTCCCTGCTGGATGGATTTTCAGGATACAACCAAGTTCTGGTACTCCCAGAAGATCAACTCAAAACAGCTTTTACCACTCCATGGGGCACCTTCATGTACTTGAAAATGCCTTTTGGATTGATGAATGCTGGAGCTACCTTCCAGAGAGCGATGGGCATAGCTTTCTCAGAGGAGATTGGACACTTTATAGTTATCTACTTGGATGACTTGATTGTCTTTTCTAAAACTGAAGAAGAACATCTGAAACATCTGAGAAAAGTTTTTGAAAAATGTAGAAGGTATGGTCTGTCCCTAAATCCTAAGAAAACCGTTTTTGGGTTGCAAGAAGGTAAGCTTTTGGGCCACATTATATCTGAAAAAAGGGATCAGGATAGACCCACAGAGAGTTGAGGGAATACTTCAAATGACACATCCAAGAAGCATCAAGGAGCTACAGTCCTTCGTTGGGAAGATCAATTTCCTTAGAAGATTTATCCCAAATCTTGCTGAGCACCTTAGAAAAATGACTGAAATGCTAAAGAAAGGTGCAGGAATTAAGTGGACTGTTGAAGCCAAGAAATCTTTTGAGTCAGTAAAACTTGCACTCACTCAGGCCCCTGTACTTATCAGCCCTGACTTCTCAAAAGATTTTATGATCTTTTCATTTGCTTCCCAACACACAATAGCTGCAGTTTTGCTGCAGAAAAATTCAGAAGGTAATGAACAGCCTATAGCCTTCTTCAGTAAAGCCTTGAGAGATGCACCCTTAAAGTACAACATCATGGAAAAGCAGGCCTATGCTCTGATTAAGGCCTTAAAAGACTTTAGGGTGTACATTTTGCATTCTCACACCATTGCCTATGTACCAAATATAGTGGTCAAATATATCCTGTCCCAAGACCCAGATGGGAAAAGGGGCAAATGGATTGCTACAATTTTAGAATATGACATTGAAATAAAACCCACTAAGCTGGTCAAAGGTCAAGGCCTGGCCCAATTAATGGCCGAATCAAACCTTCAGGCCCTTGACATTAACATGATGAATGCCTTAGATGAGCAAGAAGGATTGCCCCACCCTACTGTTGAGGAGCAGTTTCAGAACTCTCCTTGGTATACTGACATCCTTTATGTGCTCACTAACCTCAATGCCCCTCCAGAACTATCCAAAACAAGGGCCAGATTCATTAAACTTAAAGCCAGAAATTATTGTATTATGAATGAAAGTCTATATTGGAAAAATCCGAATGGCCTTTTGCTCGTGTTTGTGCGAAGCGAAATTTGAAAAAATCAGCGAAAATTTCATCTGGTGTGAGAATTACAGAGCCACGAGTTGGAAAACCACTGCAAATAGGATACTCAGGGCTGTTTACTATTGGCCTACACTCTTTAGGGATGTCCATAAAATTATTCTTGCCTGCCATAAATGTCAGATCTTTGAGGGCAAAAGAAAACTCCTTCCTCTCCCTCTGCAACCAATCACCATAGAAGGTCCCTTCATGCAATGGGGCCTAGACTTTATAGGAGAAATTCATCCTGCCTCCTGTGGACAACATAAATGGATCTTGACAGCCACTGATTACTTCACTAAATGGATAGAAGCTATACCCACTAGGAATGCCACTGACTCTGTCATCATTAGGTTCCTAGAAGACTTTATCCTATCTCGGTTTGGTTGTCCAAGGAAAATAATCACTGACAATGCTACTGCTTTCGGATCCAAAAGAATGATTGACTTCTGTCACAGGTATGGAATAACACTTGGACATTCAACTGCCTATTACCCCCAGGGTAATGGATTGGTTGAATCATCGAACAAAATCCTGGTTACTATCATTAAGAAGCTTCTGGAAGAGAACAAAAGGTCATGGCATAAAAGGTTGATACATGCCTTGTGGGCAGACAGGCTCACTACAAAGAAATCTATTGGCATGTCACCCTTTCAGCTGGTTTATGGGACTGAAGCAGTGTTTCCTACTAGTCTTGGAGTTCCAGTGATCAAGCTTGTGCAAGAGATCCAATCAGAAGAAAACAGTATGGTAAGGAGAATCAATGAAACAATCCATCTTCAGCAAACAAGAGAGCGGGTTTATGACAGAGCTGTCAGAGTATAGGAAGGTATAAAGAGATAGTTCGACAAAAGAACCAAAGCTTCAGATTTCAAGGTTGGAGACAAAGTTCTGAAATGGGATTCGAGAAGAGAGGACAAAGGCAAACATGGAAAATTTGACAACGTGTGGCAAGGTCCATACGTTATTCAAGCTACCGTGGGTCCTAATGCATTTTTCTGCAAGAACTTAATGGCACAGAATTTTTTTGGGGTCCTGTCAATGGCAGGATGCTCAAACATTACTTCTATTGATTCTCCATTTCCAGTTTCATTTCCATTGTACATACCATTTCAAGTTTCCATTTTCAAAAAAAGAGAAAAAATGTTCCGAAAAATAGAATGAAAGGAGAGGTTCAAGCATGCTCAAAACATGAACCTCTGAGGTAAAAAGATTGGCTCTATTAAACTCAAAATCTGAGCCAAAAGGAAGCAGAATAGCCGATCCAAACATGCTCAAAACCTGGATCAGCAGTGAAAGAGAAACCAGCTCTAATATGTCCAAAACCAGAGCTGAATCAAAGAAAGGAGTGACTCAAATATGCTCAAAACCTGAGTCACAATAAAGAAAGAAGGATGTTTCATAGTTGCAGAATTCCAAGCCTTCACAGTTTTGTTTTCTGCAAGTTTCTGCCCAGCAAGTCAGACAGTCTAATCCTGGCTTGGCTGTGTTTAAATTTCCTGTCCTAGAACGTAGGTGAAGAAACCTGTTGGACAGTTTAATCCCAACAGGTAGTAGATTAGGTAGAGAAATAGATGAGGTCAACAGTCTAATCTAGCCTCATGGAGCAATAAGGGTAGATTTAGAATAGGTTTGTTTTTGTTTTGCAAAAATAAATGTAAAGGGTCTGCTAGCTCAAGTGCACCCAAGGGAAAATTGTAGAACTGTCGTTTGGGTAGGTAGATTGGTTGGGAAAATGTTTCTGCTGATATATCATGTTTGTGGCAGCTGAAAATCAAAGAAGGAAGATGGCTTATGATAGCAGGCATCTGGCCTACTCCAAAGATCATATCTGGTTTCTTGGTGCTCAAAAGCCATCCCCATATTGAGCCCTTTGTTAACCTATGAAATTGGGCAAGCCGGTGAGGGCTAGATAGTTTCGAGCCTTCAAGGTGCCTTTCACGAACCATCTCCCCAAAATCTCTCAATTGTTGTGCCCTATTATACACCTATGAAATTCTGGGCAAGCCAGCTGGGGGCTAGATAGTTTTGAGCCTTCAAGGGGTGCCTTTCCCCGAACCATCTCCCTTGAAGTCTCTCAATTGTTGTGCCTAATATACACCCTCTCTGCTGATCCATTCCTCAAAAAGGGCCTTTTATCCTTATCTCCTGCAGGTTTTCCCATTTCAACTTCTGTTTTCCCTTTGGCAAAGCTCACCTTTAATCTCCCCATTACCCCCTTTAAATTTCCTTTAAATCCTATCCCAAACCCCACCATCACCTTTTATTTCTCCATATCTCCCTCTATTTCCCTCCCGTTACCATTGGTTGGCCTTAAATTGCATTAACAATGTATAAAATCCATGTATTTCATTATATTTGAGCCAAGCCCCTTTTACATTAGCTCCCCGCTCCTTTCCCTCCCAATGGGACCAAGTGCCGTGACCATCCCTTAATCCTCCGGGCGCTTAAATCCTCTCAAACCTTTTCCGCGCCAGAAAATCGTTCAAAAACCTTTGGAAACGCACATTTTTGGGTTTTATACATAGTTTTGGATCGATGGATCTCCGCCGTCCGATCGAAAGCCAGATCTAACGCAGCGGAACGCGCCCGAAATGGTGGTCCCCACCCCATCCTCGCGCTGTCCCAAATCAGCCGGTATTCTCCGCACCACCATTCACGAGTTGGCGGTTTTCCCTGCAGACCCGGCGATTCCATTCAACGGTGGCCACGTGTCTTTGGTACGGCAGCAAAACCGCTTTCGTTTCGCACATTAATGTTCGGTCAGTGGTCGGGTAGCGGGATCCACGTGGACCATCCGATCCTGGCTCCTCCATCCAACGGCTGTCATCACCCGAAGCTGCACACCATTTAACACCCATCCGTCGTACCCGCGGGCCCGCCTCCGGTCGTTCCCTGCCGTCGATCTCCGCCCGATCGACGGTCCAGGTCTGTCCATGCATCATTGTCCGATTCCGTTGCCCCCGGACCTCCACGTAAGCGCCACGTGTTTTCCCCGTACGCCACATTCCCCCACGCATATTCTCCATACACCCGCCCATTCTATTGCATACGATTGTTTTGTTCGGGTGTTTTAATGTTTCTATTCGCTTTTTCTGCATATTAGTTCTGCGTCCTGCTAAGTCTCCACCTGATCAATCCTCCATGATTTTCCACGATTTCTCCCTAATCCCCCATTTGCTCGGCTATTTTCTGCATCCACCTTTCGTCCTCGCCACCTCCGTCATTCATATCCATGGTTTTCTTCACAGTCTTCGTGTTTGCAGGAATATTTGAAAGAAATGGCCGCCATGATCGCCCAGTTTCCTATGCAGCGGCTGAGAGATGCAGGAAAGCTTTGTACCTTGGTACATTTAATGAAGAAGGCCCGGAAAGGTGAAAACAGGTCGTTTATCCAAAGAACCAGGTTCAGGCTCTGTGGAAAATCTTTCAGCGCTATTAAAGGCTCGAGCTACCCTGTCAGAAGCAAAATGAAGAGGCAGAGTCATTCAGTACAAACAAAGGAGATTAGGGTGTGTTAATGAAGATCTGGAGCCCTAAATCAGTGTGTTCAAAGGCAAAGCAGCAGATTACAGACCCCGAGGATCGATCAAAGGATCCTGAGCGCAGGCAAAAGGTAATATCAGGGTTTTCGTCAACAGAATGTTTCTCTTTATCAAAGTACGGGGTGCCCATACCACTTTTATTATACATAACATCCCGGAAGGAAATTCCTGCCCAGACTACAGCTCAGAAAACAGTCAGGCATTTATGTGACAGACCTTTTAGTAGTTTATTTTATTCTTGTTCTAGACACCAGGAGTACCTCAGCCAAATTATGTCAAAGTCATATCTGGAGCAGATCATTCTCTCACAAGGGAGGTGACAGAGATTAAATATACAGCATGTCAAGCAGAATGGGTTTCGGCCCTGTATTCATTGTTATGTTTAAAGATACATTTAATTTTCACCTACTCCTTCAGTCAATCTTAGGTTCATCTTTTGCTATAAAGCATAGAAGGAAAGATTGTAATGGTTGTTGAATGAGAAATCAGTGAAATGCAAGCATTGTTCCTCTTGAGACAAGTTCTCTGTGTATATTGTAAGATAGGCTGAGATATGATGTATTCAGACTGAATGTTCAAGCTATGGGCTATGATGTACCTGATTGGTGTTGTTTTTAATATGACAAGCATGTTTCCTTGGATCCTGATCTAAAGCAGCTGGTGGCGTTTCCCTTTCTCTGTATTTGTGATTGACTTGCTCTCATTTCATTATGTTTCTTCAGGCTTGCATCAGAAGTTTGGCATAAGATTTACCCTTGATAGGTACCTTATGTTGCTGCTCTCCCAGCCTTTATGTTTTCTGCTTATATGTGTATCTGAATGTTGATTTCTATTGATTTAACCAGTGTAGTGGATGATATTGCCTGCTCTCTGATGTATGAATTGATGAAGTCCATGTTTAGATGTTCTTGGTAGGATTTAGCTGGAAGGTTTGAGAACACTAGGGAATAGTGTTAGCCCTGTCCACTAGGATCTTTGCTCGACCAGCTAGCCTTTCTAAGATCCCTTGTTCTACCTCTGATTCCGTCCAAGCAGGCCTGGAGTTAAATGACCTCTGGCCTGATCTATAGACAGAGTTGGTTGGTTTTCCTCTTTCATTTTCAACCCTTAATGTCCCATTCCACCAATCATCTTTTAGGATCCAGATGTTTTAGATGACTAGCCCAACTGAAAGCTTGCACATTGATTACCAGTAAATCCTTTCTTGACTCCATAGCCCAATGGCTTTGATATTCTTTGAGTTATCTGTCTCTGCGTAAACTTTCTCTCTGCTCATCCTTGTCACGCATTGGTCCTTCTTTTCCTGATTTCCTCCAACCAAACACAAACAATCAAACCAATAACCTCGAGCCTATAACTAGCCTAAAATCTTATAATTTAAGCCTCAAAGACATATCCTTCGACTTCATAGAGAAATCCCTCTCTGGACCTAGGAGGGCTAGCTCCTAAGGTCTGAAAGTTGTGCCATGATAAAATAAATGGAACATCTCGTTTAAAATCAATTCTATCTGCTACTAAGATGTAGGGCCCACACCCCTGTGCATCGCACTTATATGCATATAAACAAGGAAATTAAAATTTTCTTAAAAACAGAGATACACTGTTGTTTATATGCTCTCCAATCATTTATGCTGTCTGCTCTATTTGGAAGAATGGCATCGTTGGGTAGCCAAACTAAGCATTTTCATTGCCCTCATGCAGGCACACGTAAATACGGGGCTAGTAAGAGAATTGAGGACTTCAGAATATAATTGACAGCCGAGAAAATTCCATCAGGAAGAGAATTCTATTCTTGCCAAAATTTAAAAATTTTATGAAAAGTCTTCCGAGTTACAGCTTCTCTGAACAACAGAGCAGCATTAATCTGTGTTTTCAGATTACAAGGGCAGAATCAACAATAAGTAAAAAATATAGCATTATCGAACAAGGTTCATATTTGACTCACGACAAACATAACCATCAAAATGAACTGTGTCTAGACATCCTGACACTTCGTGTCTGATGTCCTTGATTGAAGAATGCAAATGGTATAATGGCCTGGTAAGCTTTCATTCCTGGGATGCTTGCTTGTTCTACAGCTTCCCAAGCACTTGCATGCTTCTTTTCATTTATCTGTCCACTGCACCGTTCATAGTCTACAAGTCTAAATCCAGCAACATCCACCCACACTACTCTCTAACTTGTCAAATCAGATAATGATTCTCCTCATCCTAACCATCCCAACTACAAGCAAGAACAGCATCCCCCTTCAAAAATGTACATTTTTAGTTTCCTTCAGTATGCACAAGTTCTGGTAAGTAACACCAGAACAATAAGGCTGGTTATGTTTATCAACGCTCCTTCTGGTCTTAAAACCACTGAAGCTGAAACACATTTAAACGTGCACCAGAAAATATTCTAGCAGAACATGTCGAAGCACCAAACTAACTCCTCCACTGACACATACCCAGATATAGAATCCATCTTAAGAAGTTTAAAATCCAGTGAGGATGATGTCACATCTGGTGCAGAACTGGAATCCCAAGGGATTGGAAGACAGAAAAAGGGATCCCAATAGCTGTCAGGTAACTTTGTTCCTTTAGGCTTTAACAATACCTGATAAAGAATGCAACCTTAAATTTGTGTTTCAGCTATCTGGTTTGTGAAGTACACAAGATGAGGGTTACATTTCCAAGTAAGAATGCAACCTTTAATTTTCATGACATGCAGTTCATGTTCAGCCATCTAGTTTATGAAGTACACGGTTACATTTATGGAACATGTTCCTGTTTGCTCATAAGGTTCAACAGATCTCTTGCCTTCCGTCTGGCTCTAGTAGTTCCATTCTGAGCAAGTTCAATCAAGTATTCAAATACACCAAGCTGCATTGCTGCCAACAAATGAGATGAATCATTCATACCCAAAGCCAGCAATACAGCAGCAGCATTCTCCTTGTTACGAGCTGAACCTGAATGGATCAATTCAACAAGGATATCAATAGCAGATTGCTGGCCAATGGCAATCCGGCCCTCCTGATGAGTAGCAAGTATTGCAAGAATAGCAAGAGCTTCATCAACCATTCCAATGCTTTGGTCAACAAGCAGCGCTATTAGAGGAGGAACAACTCCAGCCCTAACAGCCCTAAATTTGTTCCCTTGATAAATTGATAAATTAAAAATAGCAGTAGCAGCATCCTTTTTCCCTCTCACAGTTCCATCGCGAAGTAGATCAACTAAAGGAGGGATGGCTCCTGAAGCCCCAATGATCACTTTATTCTCATCCACAACAGACAAGCTGAAAAGGGTTGCAGCAGCATTTTCTCTTGCTTCCATGCTACCATGCTTGAGGACATCTATTATACGATTGATAGCACCTGCTTGAACAATAAATCCCTTATTGCTGCTGTGAATAGATAAATTTAAAAGGGCAGTGACTGCATGCTCCTGGGTCTTCATGTCAGTTGAAGATAACAATTTCACTAACTGTGGAATAGCTCCTGCCTCTGCAATTAAAAGCCTGTTATCTGCATTTCTTTTTGCAAGTAGTCGAACCTCTTCTGCAGCAGCTCTTTGCACATCTATCTCTCTAGAATAGAGCTGCTGGACCAAAATATCTATACTTATTCTGTTTCCAAAAGAGACATCCGAGCTATCAGACCGACTGGAACCTGCTTTATTTGGCATTTCAACACCGTGGCTTTCACACCATTGTGCAATCAAGCTTTGAAGAACGTAATTTGGTGTTAAAGTCAGGTGGGGTAAAACTTGTTGAGTTTTAGGGCATGTTTTGTGTCCTGAATCAAGCCATCTCTGAATGTATAATCGGTCATATGTCTACACACAAACAGCACACGTTTTATTTAATTTTTCTAAACTAACTGCATATTCAACTTCAAATGTATACAAAAGGGATTGGTCCCTACCTGTCCTGTGGCAACAATAACAGGATCTTGCATTAGATCTAATGAAATTGGACAACGGAAATCTTCTGGACAAACGGGAGAACTAATCTTCTCTAATGAGACTTCTGATAAAGAGAGACTGTCAAAACCAATCTTTTCTCCTCCAAGGCTTCCAATCTCTTGCATACCTTTCATCTTTTTCAGAAGATAAAGTATATGTTCGGCAGTCTCACCGAGATCACCACCTCTTTCTTTCATAAGTTTTTCCACTGCCCTTGACTCCACAGTTAAATCTGAAACTGTTCCAAGCTGGAGTTTGTCTGCTAGCCTTTCTAGAACAGCAGAATCTGCATTTCTACCATCCTTTTGTGAAAAAGCAATCATAATATCCATATAAAGTTCAATATCTTGAGTATCAGCCCTCCCTTTGGATCTCTTTAACTGCAAGTGCATTAATTCAACCTGAATACAACCAATGGCTCAATCAGCAGTCTGATATGATTTGTACTTACAAGTTAAAAAGCTTGCCATGGCTGCATTAATATGTTATTGAATGCATGCAAAAATAAATGGCCATCAAGAACTAATACTCTCAATTTTAAGAATGTACAAGTGACTCGGAAAAACAAACCCAAAATATTCAGCTGACAATATATATATATATATATATATATATATATATATATATTTTGCGAAAAATGCATAAGATGAAGCACATTTCTGATCAGGCCAACCCCAACAACTCCTGTGATATCCAATGTCACCATAAGTTGTATTCATGCTGTATAAAAAGTGATAATTTGTTCTCCCAAACTTCAGACAGCAATGACTAAAGATAGGGTGCCCATTAGTTCCCGACTTGTATAGACAGTTCAAGATTGACAACAAAATTTCAGGCTTACTTCCGAAAAAAATGAGAAAAGAAAATTAAGGATCTCTTCCTCTGATCATGCTTGAACAGAAAACAGTATAAACCTAACTGTTTCAAAATTTTGAATCAATCTTCAATCCAATAATAAAATCTCACTAAGTTTGACCTAAATATCGAATCATTTCCCCTCTAATTTGTAGTTTCTTTTCTTTCCAGCTTTCATCATTCAAGTAGCTGCCATAAACGTGTACAAAACAACTGCTTTCAATTTAAGAAGTTGCTATATGTCTAGATGTTAAAGACACCTCTCATTTAACGTCTTTGGAGCTTATACTCTCCAGTAGTCAGTGGAATTGTAAAAAGAAAGATCAAACTATATCTAAAAGCTGTTTAAGCATACTGCATTGAGAAACTAAATTGGTAATGTAGTGCCAACACAAGATTTCAGATTGAATAATTAAGTAAAGAGAGCAGAAAAAAAAATTGGCATTGAACATAGAGTCTAATCGCAGCAATTACCCTGCGACATTCCTCTTGATCTCATCCACCCTTTTTCCAATTTGCTATTTAAAAAAAAAAAAAATAATCTGCTGAAGTTGGAACTCTGTCCAGTCCATTTGACATTCCTATCATACAGTCAATTATATTTGACGTGTACAGTATTACAAGCTAACCATTATCTGTGCCACTGGCTCACTGACCATGTAAACCAAGTATCCCCTGTCATAGGAAATTCTGAGACAGATCTTAGCTGTCTGATATGTCAGACTCTACCCATGTTACTACTGTAGTGAACATTTCTAAAAATGTTGCCAAATATGAAAAAGGAATGTGACATAACTATATAAACTAGCAACAGCCTGTGAAGTACTATAGACTCTTGGCAATCAGTTGAGGATGTTTAAGGACCAAAGAAAGGAAAATCAACAATTTGAGGAGATGCAGCATTTAGAAGACCACTGATTGTTGGAAGAGTTCGGACCCCAAACTTTTCACATATTATGGAAACATTTTAGGAATGGGCTCAAGAATTGGTGAATGGTTTTCAAACAACTAAAATACGGTCAAAATTATTTCTATGTGTCAATAAAAGAATAGAATAGTAGAATGTATATTGCATTCCAATGGTGAAATTGCTTCAGGAAATGGCATCTCTGTAGAAAACCGAGATATTTTATGTTTTAAATTGGAAAATTCCTAGTTATAACCAGTGTTTTAAAAAACGGAATCGGGTTCCGACCAGGCCGAGGGTCGGCTTGGACTCCGACTCCGAATCGGTAATGACTCGGTCGGCTCGGTTTCAATGACTCGGTTTTTGTAAAAAATACATTAAGTATTATTTTTTTATACAAAAACATAATTTTAAAGATTTTTATTCATGTTTCCAAACACAAAGCATTACAATATAGACAAAAGACAACATATGATCAAAGTAGGCTCATGAATATATCCATTATATCAAAATTTCACCCAGTGCACTGTCCAATACAAGATGATGATATAGAGATCAAAACAAAAAACATAACCAATGTCACTAACATCAAGGTACATAGAGGGATTGGTGCTCTTGATTAAATACGAGTTCCATACCCTAATACATGACAAAATTCGATGGAAACATTGCAATAACCCAATCCTGAAATCCTGAAAAACTAATAAGTCTGCTGGATTTTGAATGAGATCTAAAATTCTACTTTCTCCATATGAAATCCAATGAAGTCGGAACAACTCTCAAACATACTTTAAAAATTTAACATTACCATGAAGCTGCTCCAAAAACCAACTCCACAACTCTTCAGAAAACCCTCACAAATGCTCAAGCAAATTCAATGAGATAGATGTGAGGTTTTGAGAGGGGTTGGATAAGTTAAATAGGATGGGGAGGGGTTAGATAGCCTAAACAAAACCTAACAGCAAAAAAAATTTCATTTTCAAGTCCGATTTTTTATTTTTTTGGGCCCCTCAGCCGGCTGGAACAAACCGGCCAGTTTAACTCGGACCAGACCGAGCCGGCCGGTTTGTTACTGAGCCGGCCGAGCTGGTATACCGCTCGACCGGCTCGGTAACAAACTGGCCGCCTGACTGGTTTAAACGTCGAGTCGGACCAGCCCACCCTTTGGCTCAGTCGACTCGGCCGGCTCCGAGCCAGACCAGCCTAGTTTTAAAACTATGGTTATAACAAGTCTAAACTTCTGAAATTCTAAACTTCTGAAATTGCAAGTCCCTTCTCTATGAATTCTTGATCTACTAGACAAGCGTATATTGAATGAGCAATGGTTGCAATGAGATCATAGAATTTGTGGCACTTAATTATTCAAATTTAGCGAACTTCTTTATCTTAGTGTTCCACAAGTACACATGCCACATTTCCCACAAGGACTAGGGGGCGCTTGGGGAAATGTAGCCCCACATCCACCCTTGGGGGAGACTTGGGGAAATGTTTCCCCAGTGTTGGGGATATGTTTATAAAACTTATTGAGGACAACTTGATGATTGAGCATTATTTCTTCATTATAGTGGCATTTTTGGGGGTTGGGCTAGACCTGTCCACCTTGTATCATGGATTTTTATGTGTTAGGGCTTTTAGTGGATATTAGTTGTTGTAAAGGAAAGTGCTTGGTTTCCTCATTATACATAGAGAAAGCACTACCCTCATTTGGATCATTGCTACTTGTGGAGATTACACACGACTCATCTACTCTTATACGCTTAACTTAGCTATGGATGAATAACTAGTGTGACCTTCTGGAAAGATGAACTGTGGACTATTTTTCAAGTTTAATGAATGATTCATGGCTAGGCTTTATCGATGAGCAATGATTTATCAAGTAAGTGTTCTTCTTGAGTTTGTGGATTTATTTGTTGTATGTATTAAGTGCAATTGTGCGTATCTAGTGTTGAGGATGCATTCTCTTCATATTATTCTTGGATAGATCATAGAACCTATGTTGTAAACCCTGAGAAGAGTTTTAGTGGAGAATCTTCCCTTGATTTCACCTTGAGAGCTTGCAAAAGTCAAAGGAGGATCTTTTAAGATTAATAGTGGACAACCCTAGTCATCACTCTATATAAGGATCTTCTAAGGTTAGTAGTGGACAACCTTACTCATCACTTGGAGAAAGATGGTTTGGATGTTCCACAGTATTAGATGAATCTTGTCGATGTTTCAAATCCCAAAGGGGATCCATCATCACGACAGTGAGTGAATGAAAGAAGAGTCAAATGGAGGGTGAACAAATATTATTTAAAAGGTCGGTGGCTCTTAAATCCCTTTATCCATTCTTCACCTTTTCAAGAGAGTCCTTAGTTTGACTCCATGTGTTAAAAAAAAATAGAAGCCACTAATCTGTCCCAATAATCAATCATTAAACTCAAATTTTAACATTTTATTTTATGTTTTGTGGTTAGATTAGGGTTTGTGACAGCTATGCTTTAATTTGCAGCCATAGATAAGTTAGAGTCTAGACATCTAGGGTGGTTTAGCACTTGTATGGTCAAAAATGCATCTTATCATCATTTATTACATCAGTGATTTATATTTCAGCCCTTTAAGGACTTGACATCTTGCATTTTAGGACTGTTATGTGCTACCTTATTTTCAGAAATAGTTAGTTATTTTAATCTTAGTTAACTTATATTTTCATCCCTAATTTTCATTGGTCATTTGCTTGTTAAAGCACGGATTTGTTTGCTACTGTTATAACTTCATATATTGCTGAAGTCTACCATCTTTCACATAAATTTTACAGCAGCTATAGCTTTTGCTTATTTTGTAATGTTGAGGTACCCTCTTTGACCTATCTTAAATCTAGAAACTTCACATACTCAAATCTAGAAATTGCTTTGAATGAACCACCTTGTTCTCGCCTTAAACATCTTATCTTACAGGTGGTGTTATGAGCAGCTAATATAGGAGAACTTATATCACCTCTTTGCTAAGGATTCCTTGAAGTTACTAGTGAAGCCTCCCTTGTGTTGAATCCATCCTTCACTAAAAAGGGAAAGTTATGTGCTACTTTATTTTCAGAAATAGTTAGTTAGTTTAACCTTAGTTTAACTTATATTTTCATCCCTAATTTCATTGGTCATGTGCTTGTTAAAGCACCGATTTGTTTGCTACTGTTATAACTTCATATATTGCTGAAATCTACCATCTTTCACATAAGTTTTACAGCAGCCATAGCTTTATATTATTTTTTAATGTTGGGTTACCCTCTTTGAACTATCTTAAATCTAGAAACTTCACACACTCAAATCTAGAAATTCCTCTGAATGAACCACCTTGTTCTCACCTTAAACATTCTATTTTAGTGGCGGTGTTATGAGTAGCTAATATAGGAGAACTTGTACTTGAATTACCTCTTGCCTAAGTATTCCTTGAAGTTACTAGGGAAGCCTCCCTTGTGTTGAATCCATCCTTCACTAAAAAGAGAAAGTGATTGCCTAGGCGACAATGGTAACACTTCATATTACACTTGTTTTAGCCCCTTGTGAAAGACTTTGCACTAAGGCACTAGATTTTGTAATAAAAGTACCACATAACTGGTGTGTGCCAAACCTATTATATAAATTATATGTAGGCAGCAATATAGCCCACCTGAAAAATGAGTAAGAATTAATATGTATGGAAGATAAACTCATTTTACTCATTGACATATGATATAGACAATATCATTATTCGATATTGTTATGTTTTGGGATTATATGGAGTTATTCTCTTATGTATTTGGAGTTGTGCAACTCACTATAATAAGAACACACACACACACATATATATATTGGGTTAGGCACAGACCCACTCAATAGCAGAGTAACAAAGTGCAACTTCACAAGTATCTAATACAATTCTGCAAGGCATGACACGTGATAAGCCCAATGGATAAACCTCGCATGTAGTGCAAGAGAAACACTTGTACACAATGCATGAAGTTGACCCATCCATGCACCTTGTAACTTGAGACTCTAACGATACAACATTAATCTTATGTAAATTAGCACTCTGTATGAAAGCTCATAATGTCATATCAAGGTCTTCAACTCCTTAGTAGAGTATACTATATTTGTAACATTTGTATAAGTTCACATATGTGAAGTAAGCCCTAATAGACTTGTTACCACAGAATCTAGCAAGCCTTGAAGAGGGAAACCCTACAAGACAAAGTGCTAACAATGGGACAATGGCCCACTATCACCACAGTCGATATCCCCTACTCTTTACGGACTTTCACCGATGGGAGGAGTCCCGGTAGAAGGATAATCACCCTTTAATAGATGTCCTAGGGTTTAAGGTGCTAGGTTATGAGATAGGACCTCTCGAGGGAAGCTTAAGGTGATGAAACGATGCTTCAAAGGGTACTTCGCTCCCTCTTAGAGACCGAGAAGAGACTTGCACAATACCTAGGGTTTTATGGATAATCGTGGGAAGAGGCACTTCCAAGGTCAAGGAAAGGAGGAAAAAGGAATTCTTATGATTTACTTCATAAGAATTCCCTCTGAGTACTAAACTCATACAACGATCAAAGAAGTCCCCAAGTTGAGGAACTACAAGCTAGGGTTTCCCTCTTTGGGCACGCCTAGGGCAAGAGATTTTATGGATGAATAACTATAGGATGCTCACCAAACTTTAAGGACTAGGAGATAAGATCCTAGGCTTGGTGTCTATGCTCCCGGAACCCACCAATTCACTCTCTAATGCAATTTAATCTATGCCCTAGCCTGGTTGTCCTACTTTAGGGGACCAAAATTTTGGAGAAAAATTATAGAGAATTTGAGTTTGATCACCAAAGACTTGGACCGATGCTTTGTCCTTTGGGCATATGGAGTCCTGGATGTTTTAGATTAAAATTGTCCTTAAGGAGGTCAAGAATTGATGTCCTAGATATGAACCCTCAACAATTACCTGCTCAAGAATTATGGAGAAAAACCAATATTTCACCACTAGGTACATTCATCACATGGCATATCATGAGTAACATATGAAATTTCCAACCAAATAGCTTTTTAAAATTTATATTCACAAAATTAGGGCACAATGTAGCATTAATCTAGTTGCGACATTTCCATACATTCGAAATTATTTCAAGAGCAAAATTTTAACAAAAAGGCATTTACAAGATGAAATATAATATATCCATCCGTAATCAAGAGATAGCTCCAAAATAAGATCAAAAATCAACTCCAAATATCGAAACGCATCCAAGATACTCTAATAGCCAATCCAAGAAGTGTGAATTTGCAAAGAGACTGAAATTTCCAAGTGATGACGATGATGATAGATTAGAAAAGACCTCTCTTATTTATATGTGTCTAACTAGTTCAAGTTATGCCTACTAGCCCCTTAACATTATAAAAATGGGTAAGATGCATCCTTTGGTCATAAGCCAACCAAGTTTCTTTACAAAAATATGAATTAGCCATATCCAAATGCAAGCCAAAATGATGACGTCAAGTTGATGTAGGAATGTTGGAAGGCAACATTAAGTCCTCTTTGTGCAAAAAAGTGTGACGGGGCTTCATAAATCTCGAACAAGGGGATGGCCCCTTAATCTCCATGTAAATCATCATGTGGGCCCCAATTTGTGTTTGGGTACATAAATTGGTCTCATGGACCTCCCGGTGATAGAATAGCCTGTAAATGCTCCAATGCCAAGGACTCTGACAATGGTGCCTTCCCTCCCATGTCTCAAAAGGTGAGACAAACCTCCTCTAGCCTTGGATCAACTGTCACACCACGTAGTAAATGCTAAGCCAGATAGGGCACATTGGTCCAAGTGCATCATCTCGTGAATAATGCAAGGCAATGAGCGGACAATTGAGTGTGTTGAAGGTGCCCATGGCGTGGAATGATGCTCTTGCACATGATGGCAGTCCCATGGCTCTCAGCGCTTCACCTAGGGGTGTCAATATGATCCTCTGATGGACTTGAGCCCTAATTAAGTCGCCCAACCCATAATAAAACCACCTACCAATTACATATAATTCCCAGTGTTGCATCCTCCCCATCAGGTACAATAATTCATTAGTGCATCTAAGTGAACCAACCTTCTTAGTCAAGGGAAAACTGAGACTTCATATGGGGCTTCCCTTCCAAATTTGGGGCTCTGATCTCATAGTAGTGTTATCTTCCTAGGTAGGAGTGGTTAATAAACAACCCTATTAAGTGTTCCCAACCCTTAAGGGGAAAGATAGGTCCCTGGTACATCCTTCAATCTATAGGTGGTATGTGAATGATGATGAAATGGATGGGGTCACAAGGGCCTCGAGGCCAAATGTCATGGGTTCAAGGGTGGCAATGATGAGGGATGTCCACATATTGGGCGTATAGATGTAGGAGGGAGCAATCGTGGATACATGCATTACCCCGACCTTCGTTTTTCCACCCTTCTTTATTTGCCATTTGCCTTTTCTTGATTTTTTCTTTGTATTACTGTTTGGGTCTCCAGGAATGAGAACATGTTGTGTATGATGTAAAATAGTTATTACCCCCTTAAGGTGGGGCAATTCATTGCCCCCCAAGGGTTGGAACATGCATGGGTTCCTTAATAATGTGGGGGCACTGATGGGCCCTAGGAACCAGGGTGATGGCCATGATAAAGGAGTAGAGCTCATGCTTGGCTTTTGCCCACGTGCTATATTAAATGTCCCGGCCATCTTTTGCATTTTATAATATTCTTTTCTTTTGTTTATTGCTTGTGGCCATGATATGTTTTTAATGCTCCTTTAGCTTCATCAACCTCCAGAGCAACATTTCCAAGCCCAACGTAGCTATGTGGACAAGTGGAGGGGGAGTGACAGTGCCTTGTGGACCTAGAGAAAGAAATGTTAGTTTTTGTAGCATCGGATGTGTTCTAGCCTTGAAATTTTGTGGAGGCTAGAATACATGAGATCTCCAAAACACAGAAATCGTTTCTAGAAATTCTGCCTAAAAATGACTTAATTAGATTATTAGTCAGTTTTTGAATATTTCCTAAATCTAAACTTAGGGAATATGATTAATTAATCAAAATTAATTAGGTCAAGGCGTGAATGTTTTAGAGACTCACATGGATCGATGTCAAGTTAATCCTAGCCATCGATTAAGATCTAATCTTGGTCGTTGAAGTCTCAATAGAGGATAATAAGTCGATGGGGCTTGGAGAAATCCTAAGTTGCACGAAACGAGGCAACAGGTATGGGTACGAAACGTGACCCCCCCAAATTTTGGAAACAAGGAAACGCAATATATATATATATATATATATATATATATATATTAGTACATTTAAGAAATATGTGCGATCATAAAGCATACATGATACGTTATAATTTATTACATTATGATTAACTTGTCCAATGTCAATGCATAAACTATAAGTCTTTAAATTTACATCACATTTACTCATGAATGATCACATAATGAAAATAGCAGTATCCAAAATCAGCCACGAGAAATTTGTAATTTCCTGTCTCGTGCTTGATTGGGAGTCTCCTCCTGCATAATCGAACGGCCTTAGTGCTTTTGATTAAATACAAGTTCCATACCCTAGTACCCTAGGTGCTCTTGATTATTGGGAGTCTCCCCTACATAGAGGGCTTGGTTCTCTTGATTAAATACAAGTTCCATACCCTAGTACATGACAAAATCCAATGGGAACATTGCAATCCCCCAAATCCTGAAATCCTGAAAAAATAATAAGTCTGTTGGATTTTGAATGAGATAAAATTCTACTTTCTCCATATGAAATCCAATGAGGGCGAAACCACTCTCAAACATCCCGAGTCATTTCATGGTAATGTTAAAAATTTAAGTAAAAGGATGAATTACCATGATCTACATATCAACACTAGGGCCATAGGCTTGAACATTAGGCTGCCCTAAGACAAAAAAATAAAAACGATTAAAAAATAATAAAACACACAAACCGAAGAAAAAACTAAAAAAAAGAAGTTTAAACATCGGAAACGCGCATGTACGGCTTGGAAACGTGTTTCCGTCCGTACTGGGCACATTTCCCCGAAGTGAAATGGCCGTGAAATGGCCCAGTACGGATGTAAACACATTTCGAGGTCGTACGGTACAGTGAAACGTGTTTCTGGGCTAAAATAGACCTCTGTGCAACATTTCCTACAACATAGGAAAAATCACTTGAGCAATTCGATTTTACTAGGAAATCGATTTCTAGAGTAGCAGTTGTGTGTTGTCTGAGAGAGATTCAGTGAGATCGAAGCAGTGAGAGAGGGGCAGAGACAATGAAGCCAGGAGGCATTCCCATATTTGTTGGGGAGAAGGTAGATTTGCAAGCCGGGAGTCAAGCAGAAGGTCCTAAAGGCCAGAGAGTCATTTTCCTGCAAACAAGAAGGACCAAGACTTGGGGAGAAGTGTTTCGAATGGAAGATGGTGTGATCACATAAGTGACATGGTGATCAAGGTGCAGGAAGTTTGGACGGCTCAATTTTGAATAGAGGTCAGTGCTCGGATTCGCCTGTGGAGTGAGGAAATTCCTCACTTGATTTTTCTTGCCAATTTTCTCTGTAGGATTGCCAGTTTGGGCATCCAGTTGTACTCAGATTATTTCATTGCTGCATAATAATAAAACCCTCAACTATTGCACCGGTTTTCCCAAGTTGGGTTGTTCTGGGGACATTGGTCCAAAAATAACTGTGTTATTTTATGTGTGTGTGCTAGCATTTCTTCCAGTGTTTATTTCTTCCACGATTTTTATTTGTGAAGGTTGCAGTGTATTTATTTCGATATTTTCCGTAGGAAACAGGCTACAGCAGAGAAATTGTTAAGTAGAATTAACAATTAGAAGAAATAATATCAATTGCTGCAATAGGATTTCAGTGGTGAAATTTTCACAGGAAAATAATGAAATAGGACTTGTAACATGTGGAGGAGACAGAAACACGTCTAACCAAATCGGGGTTTCCCAAGTAATGCCCTTCCTAAAATCATAGGTCAATAGGGGAAATCCCACAAGACTAGGATTAAAGGATTAACCCTCCATTTAAAGTGGGGGAACAAAACCACGGTCAAATCCCTTCCTTCTTCCAAGTCACCCAATAATCCATGCCCAAGATGCCCAAGAAAAACAAGCATTTTTGGTTGGGTTGCCCACCTTCTAACATATGCTCTTGACAGATGGGCAAGGGGACATATGACTGATGCAATGAGCGGAGATCAAATGGCACAATATATCGGCTACATTGATGGCTGTCAGGGGCTGTTGGCTGCAGGCTGAAGAGATATCTACGAGGAAAATTCTCCCATAGGGTCACCCACTTTTGGTGGATAACAAGACTTTAAAATAATTAATAATTTAAATAAGAGCCTAAATAGTAAATACACTTTAATGCTGAGTTGGGCCCCTAGTAAGGGTTTCATCCCTCTCTTATATATCGATAGGGTTCCCACTTCTGTGACATTTAATCACACTGACTCAAGTTTTCTAATAACTGTAAATATTTTCTATAATAGAGATATTCTGATATTTTTCTGCAATTGTCATTTATAGTTTGAATATTATCAACCATAGCTAGGATTTTGTTTTCAAACTATTATTTAGTAATGAGTGGTATTAGAAGCTTTCAAGAGGTATAAGATATAGTCATCAACCCTGCTTGAGAAAATTGGGTGTTTGTCTTGCAAAAGGCATAAGTTTTTGTATGAATGTTCAATTGTTTCATGGAATTAAAAATTTAGGAATTCCAATAGATTGAGGAGAACTCTCTGTTTATATGACAAGATCTTGGTAATATTGGCAAAACCCATTAATATATCAAGAAAGCTGGAATTCACCTTTTTAGCAATATCAGTGTCAAGCAAAGGTGTCCCCTCTCCGCAACACTGTTTCAGGTATTTATAGATGAACTAGAAGAAAGGATGGAGGAGGAAGGAGAAAAGGAGGTCTGCATAGCATCATATGCTTTACTTATGTTGTCCTGTGCATCTGATGTGGTCTTGCTAGCAAGGGATACATCAAGTCTTTAAAGATACCTTGAAGTTAGAAGCAACTTTTGCAACCACTAATGATAATGTAAACAAGACAAAGATAATGTACTTGGTAATTGAGACAAGGACATAACTATTACTTACAATGGTGGGCACCTGGAGCTGCCCTCTTCCTATAAGTACCTGGGCTTTGAATTTTACTCTGCTTATAATTGGAACTTGTGTGTAGAAAAGGAGCAATAGGCAGCATAGAAGTCCTGCTCTCTCTGCTATATAGAACAAATGCAAGCAAATATATCTTTTGGGATGGAAAATGAGTTATTGCATATTTAAAACCTTCGTATAGACAGTTGTTTTATATGGTTGTTCAACGTGGGGACCAGGACTCAGAATAGTGGAAGAAAATCAAAAGAGTACAAAAAGGACTTTTACTGTAAGACTTGGGAGCAAAGATGCAAAAGTCCATTTGCTACGATGTTAGCTGAAGCAAATATATTCCCTTCATATTATATAAGGAGAAGCTTTGCGTCAATTTATAATGTATTTAGTGAAATTTAGACATCTGGGAACCAACAAATACCATACTAAGTAATGATTCTCACTAATGGATGATCCCACGACAGAATATGGGGGCTTAAATATTGGGGAATCAAAGAGCCTAACTTGTTTGATAAATCATTAGAAATAAGGAGTTTGGTGCAAATGAAAGTAGTACAAAAGATTTGGAAGAAACCTCACAAAAAATGAAGTTCTATAAAAGTGAAATTAACACTGTTATCACTCAAAATTTTCCTTAGAAAACCCAGGGTATTTCAGATGAACAGATCAGGCCACTGGAAAAACGCCTCTCACCTCCAATTTAGTGCTTGATAATCCAAGAGGGGTGTCCTTAGATGATTCTTTCTGTTTGAACTGTGAGCATCTGCAAGTAAACTTCATGTCACAAAGCAGACTCCTTGAATTTGATGACTGATTTGTCAATTACAGCACTTAAATCATAATTATATGATTGAAATTCACTAGTGACTGGTGCCACGTTCTTATGGGCAATCAAGGGGATGGAATGGACAAAAATCAGCAACGCAAAATCAGTTTAATCTTGCTGATTGAAAATCCTAAAAACTGAATTGTTACCACCTGAAAATGCATGGCTTATTTCGCATGATCCTTCTCTCACAAACACGACAGGAAATCTTTGGAGTACAGTGGCAGTTACAAGTTGTGAGGCTATGCACCTTGTTCTATCTTGCCTAAGCATCATTCAGACCAAAAATGTGAAGGGGTAATGTTGCCTTGAAGGAGAACCATAAACCCCTGGATTGGAGAATGCCCCACCTTAGAAGAAGAAAGAAGCAGGTTGCAGGTAAGCGTAAGTTGACAGTCCCTCCTAGGGTTAGGGTTAAGTGCTTCGTTGTAGAGAGGACATGCACATATGGAACCATTCAATCTCATCAAACAAGGTTTTCACACTGATGGAAGAGCACTCCACTTCTTGGAGCACGATGAGGTGTTTAGGGTTGTCATGTGACATGACATGAAAACACCCACTTAATGAGGAATGCCCTACCTCATTGGCGGCCTCAAGCATGACACGTGGCAATAAAAGAAGTTATATTGGCTTGATGAAGAAGGAGCTTCCACCTATTTGGAGGTGCACTTCACCTTTGAAGAACTCTTTTGGGGTAATGATACATTGTTCAATGTGCGTTTCACATATTTGGAGGCATATTTCACCTTAGTTGCACTTTGTTAAAAGACTCTAACATTTGAAGTGCTGGTTTGGGAGGTAACAAATTCGCGTGGTTGCAATTAGAAAGTCCAAAGCCCAAGATTAAATAAATTGGCTACAGTGGCTGGGCATTCATCTTTTGAAGATATTTTCTCATCTCGTGACTTCATGAAGGATTAAAGCCTGCACCAAAATATTTTGAAGTCACATTATGTTTGTAAAGGTGTGGACATCCAACAGATTTTGATTCTTGAATGCATTTGAACACTCCTCTCATGACTCCACTGATATGAAGAAGTGGTATGACCATGATGTTTTCCCAAAATTACATATCAGTTTTTCTATTTGAAGATTTGGAAGTGAAGAAATATGGCATCATTCCAAGAAGAGTAGAGCATCGTAGGGTTTGGTCCTTTAGATTCTTGAGTATCCTAGGATATCAGAATGAGCTCCTGGATCCAAGATGGGACAAAGACATTTTCAATTTCTATGGACATCCTAGTTCAACTACACTATATGTTACATATTTCACTAAACTTATTTCAAATATGAATGTTTTCAATGAAAGAGTCGTGATGAAAAAGTTTGCACCGACCTTGAAAATAATGCAAGTGTTGCACCTCAAGGCTCATATAGCATGAGGTATTCGATCCAGTTGATGGAGCTTCATGGATTATTATTGGTACACACACTTCCCTTGTGAATTTGTCAAACACCCCTAGACGGGCTGCACTCCAGCCCAATCGACTCTACCACAGAGAGCGTGGCCCTGATGAACCCAAGGAGAATTGAACCCGTGCCTCGTGATAGACGGACAATGACTTGGCAGGGGGGCTCCAACCAACTAGGCTACCCATCAGGGCGCTAGACTTTGTCAACTGCCTTGGTGGATGTGATTGCAGAAATTGATGTTAAGCTTTTGTAACTCAGGAGGTCTTTTTCATGCGATGATGCCTAACATAAAGGGACTTCAAAAAGTCTCTCTAGCAAAAGATGTGTTTTATATTATAAAGTGATTTTATATTATAAAGTACAAGTGACTTCATGTTTTTGTATTTAATGACTTAAAGTGAAATTAATAACTTAATGTGTATTTAATGAGAGACTAAATCATGACCTTTGATCTTGAGAGTGAATCTCAGCCATAAGATCAAAATAAGTTAAGTTAGTTAGGTTAAGTCATTAATGAGAAAAAAGTACATAAAGAGAAATAGAGAGAGGGCATTAATGAGTGTTAGAGATTCACATGTAAGAAAGAGAGGGCATTCATGAGCATTGAATGTAAAAGAACAGAGCTGAGAGGAAGGGTTTATTGCAGCAAAGATTGAGTGCAAACCAAAGGAGAGAGAAAGGCACGAAAAACCAAGCAAAAGGCTCAGCATTAATTGCTGGTATAGTGACCATACAGCAGCAAGAAAGGCAGTTTGAGGCACAGTTTCCAAGGCAAAGAGTAGGCTGGAAATTGTTGATTGTTTGGACAGTAACATGGATAAGTTTTGGACACAAATCAAGTAAGAGACTGGCGATAATCTGGGTTGTGCAATACAATACAGCAGTACGGAGTTCTGAGCAAGTTGGACACAAAAATCGAGGGGCAGATTTGGCACATTTCTCAAGGAAAGGACAGCAGAAATTAATGAGATAAGCTGTTGTATTTATGGCTGAGTTGTAATGATGCAATTTAGTCCTATTTGTTCAAGAAATAAAAGCAGTCTCTTTCTTTGGGTTTTCCCCTTAGCAGCTTTTTCCCTAGGCTTTGCCCCAACATCACTGCATTCATGAATGTTTGTCTATTGTTGTTATTTCTGCTGAAAAAGACTTAGCATGGTATTTTTGCTCATTAAAGCAAAACTGTAAATAAGTTGTCTGAATTTCCTTTGAAGTTTTATTGGACTTGTAAAATACTAAGTGTTTGACAAAATCAAAGTGAATTATTGCAGATTTTGTGTGATTTTTTTGCAATTGATTAGTTATTACATCCCCCGCATATTTCCATCATGTTGGTGTCGTTATTCCTTCATTGGAGGAGTGCTCTGAGTAGATGACATTTATCATGTTTATTATTGATGGGCTCACTGTGTTTCATGTTCATTTATGCTAGTATCACAAATCTTACTTGATGGCGAGATGTCATGATAAAAATGTTTGTACTGAACTTGTAAAATAACGCAAAGCATTACCCCTTATATAGCATGAGGTATTCTATCCAATTGAAGATCTTGCATAGGCAAGTTGTGCATGGACTTTTGTGGCTTTTTGTCATATCTTTATAATTGAATGCATTTTTACCAATGACTATCAGTTGGAATTTTCTTGAAAATATACATACAAATACATGGTTATTTGGTAGAGGTTCATGGTTCATTGAGGAGGATTATTATTGGTTTGTGTCACCCTTCTCCAGCAAGGGCAAGCCAAAATTTGTGACAAAGAACCACACCATTTGTAAGCCCAAATGTGTGAAATCTATGGCCCTGCAGGCCATGTGGGATGAAGTGTAAAACTATATCCTAGTACCCCCTAGGTGGATGGTCATGACCAGTCTTCTTAGTTTCATCTTAATAGTGCTTGGTCTTATGGCTTTCCAAACTGCCCCCCAATGGGTGGTAGCTCCTTGCCTTGATGGGCTTGCTTATGTCCTATGTTGGCATTTGGCCATCATGGAGGTGGATATATAAGGATACATGGCATAAGGGAAAACTGTTGATTTTTTTTGGGTAAGCTCCGAAATTTTGTGGAGGGGCTAGAACACATGAGATCTCCAAAACCCAAAAATCGTTTTCAGAAATTCCACCCGGAGTGAAAGTTATTCAAATAATTAATTATTTTAAATGAAGCATAAGTTAAAACTTAGGGAATTTAAATAATTAAAGTGAATTAATTTAAACATGTGGGTGAGAAGCTTCTAAGTGACAAGGATCGGGTCTAATTTAATCTTAGTTGTTGATTAAGGATTAGATCATGGTCGTTGATTTCTCAACAGGAAAAGTATAAAGGAAGGCCTGAGGGTCAGTTGGAGAACACATAAAGTGAATCAAGAGATCGAATTCTTCTGACGGAGCAGTGCTCGGACGAGGATAAAATCTAAGTGATTCAGTTGCAGCATGGGGCAGAAGCAGTTATTGGTCGGAGGACCAAGAGTACATAGTAAAGCAAGGGCAGCAAAGACAGCAAAGGAAGCAGCGCAGCCACCAGGAGAGGTGACGCAGTCACCAGAGAGGGTGACACGGGCCCACGCAGGAGCAGCACAGAGCATACGAGAGATAGTCCAGATTTAGCTGAAGATCGGGGGTTTTGAGCCAGGAGGGTTGAAACTCGATTTTCTGAGACGCAGATCGGCGCAGAGAAGGGGTAATGCAGTCCTCAGCCAGACCCACGCAAGCCTACGCATCTACTGCGCACAGGCAGCTGGGGTTTCACCAATTTCTGATCCGAATCAGCCGGGACTTGCAGTGTCAGGGAAAACTCACTATTTTATCTGTCTAACGAGGATTTTCTTTGTTGAGTGAGCCGAATTTTGGCACCCTAGTTGTATTCGGAATATTGTTGCTTAATAATACAAACCCTCAAATCTGTTGCACCGGTTTTCCCACATTGGGTTTTTCCGGGGACAATTGTCCAAAAATAGGTGTGTCCTTTGTGTGATTGCTTCATTTATTTTTCAATTCTTGATCTGTATATTTATTTTTCAGTTCTTGATCTGTATATTGGTGTAGGCTACATTGTATTTACATTGATATTTTTACTGAAGCATTCAAAAAAATAACTTGTTAATATAAACACAAGTAGATAGTGTAAATCAGTTTTTTTATACAGTAGGATTTCTGGTTTAGATTCAGAAATTTTCAAATGGTATCAGAGCGATTACAGATCAAGAAGGACTGAAGCCATCAGCGAAAGTACAGAGAAGAATTTGTTGCAGGAAAGCAATTGTCCCCAGTGACAACGCTGAACTAGAAAGGCAGAGGAAGGGTGAAGCAGTCACCAGACGGGCTTACGCAGAGCCTGCGTCAACCTGCTAAGGTGACAGTGTAGCTGCAGGAGGCAGCATAGTGGTTGTTGGGCCAGCACAGAGGCTATTGAGACTAGTTTATCCGGTTGTCGTGGTTGGAAGAGTAGTATGATTTCTATCTGGAGTGGTTGGTGGGGCATTGTTTCTGTTGGTGCATAACAATGTCTAGTGAGGCAGAAGCAAAGTAGAGGGAAGCAGTTCCTCAGAAGATTTTTTGCCAAGAAGTCTTGACCTAATGTTGAGCAGCAACAAAGCAAGATCACAGAGGAGTGTTTCGACATCTATTGGTAGAAGGATTTCCGTGAAGGAAATCTAATCTCAGAGGGAGCTTGTTCTTTAGAGGGTTTCTAGCGCCAAGATATCTAGATTTGAGTTTTGTTGGGGCGGCAATGGAAGAGGGAAAAAGGAACCTGTTCGACACTTAGTTGAGCAAAGATGGTCGTGAACAGAGGGATCAGAACAGGTTGGATGGAGCATCCAATTTTGTCATCTGGAAAGCCAGGATCCTGGCAGTTTTGGATGAACATCGCATCAAGGATCATGCCTTGAACACTATTGTTGTTTTGGTTGATGTCGATCCTCTCAAGAAGTACGAGGAGGCTCAGGCAAAAGCCAAACGCATGATCATGGACGAAGTCAAGGATCATGTGATCCCACATATTGCTGACAAGAACATAGCAAGAGAAATGTGGGATGCCTTGACCACTATGTACCAGGGATCTTCCGTTCAGCGGAAGATGTTGCTTGAGAACCAGCTGAGAATATTTCAGATGCAGAAGGGAGAAGAGATCGACCCCTTCCTCATTAGATTGCAAGGGATCCGAGATCAACTAACTTCCGTAGGGACTACACTAGATGTTTTTGGGCTTATGGTCAAGACTGCCCTTAATGCAGTCACTGAAGACTAGGAGACCTTTGTCAAAGGCATTTTGAGCAGGGCAGCTCTTCCAAGCTGGGAAGAGATGTGGGCAACTCTTCGACAAGAAAAGCTCAGACGATGGACCAGGGCAGGAAGCAGCAGCAAAGGGATCAAATTCAAGAAGGAGGAAGAGGAATATGCGGTTCTCGCATCCAAGGGACAGCAAGGGCAGCAGAGAAGGAAAAAGAAGGACCTCTCGAAGGTCAGATGCTTCAGATGTGGGGAACTAGGACATTTCACCATGTTGTGCCCTCTAAAGAAGAAGGGCAAGGAAGAATCTAACTCGAAGGCTGCTCCAGCTCAAGCTGATGAGGATGATGATGATGGATGCGCCATGAGTGCTCATGCACCTAAGAAGTGGGGCGATATGGAGCTGTAGATCAGCTACAGCGGAGGGGCAGGATCCTTGAGGTGCCCAAACTCTTAGATCACATACGGCTACAAGAGCCCTTAATAACAGTAGCAGAATGACGAGTGTTAGTTGGTGCAAGGGATGATGGAGTGACAGTGGCAGAGCTAGAGTACCAAAGTTTGAAGCAGTGCAGAGCAGAGGCAGCAGCAGCAGCGCAATGCACAATGGTGCAACATAGTGTAGAGCAGCAGCAGCACAGTAGCATCAAAGGGTCAGCGTAGATTAGCAGCAGAGGTGGTTCCAGGCTCCAGCATCGAGGTGCATCCAGACAGACCAATATGTCAGTTTTTGGGAGGCTTTTTAGTTGCTCAACTCTCAGCAACTAAGTTGCAGTGTAACAGTTACCAGTGGTAGTGCTATGGGCAGCATGATGCAGCATTTTGAGAGGGAGTGCAGTACAAATGTAGCAGTGACAGTGGCAGAGTCATGGGCAACAGTACAGATAGCAACAACGCAATGGATGAGGGGCAGCAGGTCGAGCATCCGCAGCGCAGAGGACCGATGTCGTGGATTAGGGTGATGCTTCTGGTGAAGAAGTATTGCTAGAGCACATTCCTCACTAAGAGGGAGTGTTGTTTTTTTTGGGTAACATCAGATGTACTCTAGCTCCGAAATTTTGTGGAGGGGCTAGAACACATGGGATCCTAAGAACCAGAAATCGTTTTCAGAAATTACACTCGGAGTGAAAGTTATTCAAATAATTAATTATTTTAAATGAAGCCCAAGTTAAAACTTGGGGAATTTAAATAATCAAAGTGAATTAATTTAAACATGTGGGTGAGAAGCTTCTAAGTGACAAGGATCAAATCTAATTTAATCTTAGCCGTTGATTAAGGATTAGATCACGGCCGTTGATTTCTCAATAGGAAAAGTACTGTAAATTTTCGTAGATGTTCTATGCTTGATGCAACTTTACTTTTATTCCCAATATCAAACAACAATCACATAAACAAGAAAGTAAAATGTTGATAGAACATACCAATAGATCGACAGAAGACAAGCCAAAAATCCACTTAACTTGATTAGCAAAATATATGTGTTGTGGTGCGTTACGGCGATCAATAGGATGCTTCAACTAGCAAAGTTTCTACACGGTCAGCCAACCAGAATGTGTCACACAACCCTCTCGGACAGCTCTACAATGGTCAACCCAAAGTCAACAAAAGTCAACGTTGTCCAATCAACAGTCAACGCAAAAACAGCAGTAGCAAAATTCAACGCAGCTAGGTCAAAGTCAACGTCCAGCCTCGATTGATGTGCCAAAAAATGCGGACTGCAGAAATCGAAATTTTGGGAGAGTTTGAGGTCAGTTTGACCATGCGTTGACCAAAGTCAACATTGGTCAAATCTGCGCTGAAACCCTAGGTCAAAACCAGAAAATCCTTTGCTGCAATTTCCCATGTGTGAGAGAAGAAGAGCCTCCAAGATGATGATCAAACCAATCAGATGATGAGAGAGAATGTGTGATGAATGATGGTGAAAATGACCTCCAACGTTGACCTATATATATCCATCAGTGAGGGTGTGTGACACATATGTTGGGGCTTCAAGCCTACATTACAATTCTGGTTGACCTTGCACATAAGTGGAATTAATTAAAAAAAAATGTTCTGCTCATCGGATCAAGATGATCTTTAGATCGATCTTGCACCTCTCTTAAAGAGGAATCCAATAAAAATATTGGCATCTTCATCTGAGCATCACAACATGGAGTTTGGACCTACTTGTCCAAAATTAACACTCCCTCTCAACTAGGGAGAACTCCATCCACCTGTACCATCCAAACATCGTGCGTCATCCTGCTGTAACTTGCTTTGCTGGCTTCTTTATTTCAAAACAAAAAGGTGTGTCACAAAGACATCACTCTTGGCTAACAAAATCAGCTCAGAGGTCCGAAACCTCTATAGGACTCAAAGGAGTCACATACCAACCCGAAGTTGGTTTACTTGACCCAAAGTCAATTGGAGGTCCGAAACCTCACTAGACTTGATCCTAGATCAAGTGGTTGGACACGTGCCATCCTAGACATAGAGAGTAAGGCAATCTCTGATGCATCCATCGATCTTTGCTACTGATCTCTAGATTTTCCCACCTCATTGGCTAAATGAGAGGTACTTCCCATGAGTCCGGGACTCAATGGGTAGGATGCATACAGGGCACAGATCATAAGAGGTGAACCAACTCAATACCATAACGGTGGGGCAGAAGCACACCAACAAGGTTCAACAAGCCTAGCCCTATGGTTGCTTATAGCTCCAAGAAGTTATCCCCAAGGCCCCCTGGAGCTCCTAGAGCTCATCATCCAACAGGACCCTCAGCATAGGATCATTCCATGATACCAAGATTCTCACGGAAGGTTAGGAACTTGACCTTCCCCAAGGGCATTGTGAGAATATCTGCGACCTGCTCATTAGTTCCTATATGATCGAGTCTTACGGCGCCTCGTTGTACCATATCCCGGATAAAGTGGTACTTAATATCAATATGCTTGGATCGATCGTGGAACACGGGATTCTCGGCAATCGAATCCCACTCTGGTTATCACAAAGGATAACAGTGGTATCTAGCACATGCCCGAACAGCTCACTGAAGAGCTTTCGCAACCAAACTGCTTCATAACAGGCCATACTCGCTGCAATGTATTCGACCTCAGCGGTGCTCAAAAGCCACCGACTTCTGCTTCCTGCTCATCCAAGATATCAAAGCAGACCCAAGTGTGAAGCAGCATCCAGATGTGCTCTTGCGATCCACCACACTGCCGTCCCAATCAGCATCAATGTATCCATGGAGTGTCACGCTCCCAGCAATGTATCTCAGCCCATGGTTTATCATGCCCTGAAGATATCTCAATAGATTCTTGGCACCAACCCAGTAAATGTGATGAGGATCAACCATGTGTTGACTCAAAGTGTTCACTGCAAAACATACGTCCGGACGGGTGTTCACTAAGAACATCAGGGCCCCTACGAGTTGACGATACTCAGTAGGATTTGCTAGCATGGGCCAAGTAGTGCTGCCACTCAACTTCTTAAAGTTGAGCTCCAACGGTGTCGACTCAGACTTACAGTCCACTATTCCAAATCTTTCCAGCAGCTTCACAATATATTTTCCTTGAGAAAGGAAAATCTCGCCAAGTCTCTGCCAAACCTCTAGGCCTAGGAAGTAATGCATCAGTCCTAGGTCCTTCATCTTGAACTCAGAAGCAAGCTCCCTCTTACACTGATGAATGAGAGGGTCAGCACCTGTCAGGAAGAGATCGTCCACATACAGCACCAGAATGAGAGTATTTTCTCTATCAACCTTGAAGTAAAGGTTCAGATCAGCATTACTACGAGTGAAGCCCAGCTTCATCAAGTAGCTATCTATCCTCTCGTACCAAGCCCTAGGGACTTGCTTCAACCCATAGAAGGTTTTCTTCAACCTGCAAACATGGGTGTCTCGATCCTAGACTTCGAACCCTAGAGGTTGCTCCAAATACACCTCTTCCTTTATTGCACCATGCAGAAATGTGGCCTTCACATCCATCTGATGAAGATTCCATCCTTGCATAGCAGCAAAGGCTATGATAGATCGGATGGTGGTATATCGGGCCATAGGTGCAAATATATCATCATAGTCTACGCCTTCCTTTTGAGAGAAGCCTCGAGCAACGAATCTTGCCTTGAACTTTTCAGCACTACCATCAGATCCATGCTTGATCTTATAGAGCCATTTCGAGGTGACAACTGCTTTGTCCTCTGGTCCTGGAACCACATCCCAGACATCATTCTTCATAATGGACTCGTACTCTTCATGCATAGCATCCTTCCAGACTTGATGCTTTACGGCTTCTTCAAAAGCTCCAGGCTCAAATTGTACGATTATACTCATGGCTGCTAGATACCCTTGGTAAACATTCAGCTTCTTACTTTCACGGAATGTCCCCCTTGGGGCCATGTGTCTCTCGGCATCCTCGAGAGTATCCCTGAGCCATGATGGTCTTCTCTTCATTGAAGGAGGTGGACCAATAGGGTCCATCGGTCCTTCAACATCGGGCATCATCTCATCCTTCAGTTCTTCCTGATTTCTAGGACTTACTTCATGATCTTCCTCAAAGCTCGGAAAATTGATTACTTTCCTAAGGGAAGCATCTTCATCAAAGGTAACATCGTGGCATATCTCCACTTCTCTTTGACCAGGCACATAGACTCTATAAGCCTTCAAAGTTTCACTATAGCCCACAAACATCCCCTAATTCCCAGAAGCATCCAGCTTGCTCCTCTTCTCTTTCGGCACATAAAAATAAACAGGACAACCAAAAACTCTAAAATGTGAGACGTCAGGTTTCTTACCAAAGAAAACCTATTCGGGAGTTTTGGAGTCCAGAGCGGAATGCGAACATCGGTTTTGTATGTACATAACAGTGTTCGCAACTTCTCCCCACAGAAACTTCGGAAGACCTTGGTCACATAGCATGGCACGGGCAGCTTCCACAATGGTCCTATTCTTTCTTTCAGCAATGCCATTTTGCTCAGGAGTATATACGGTTGTGGTCTCCCTCTTGATGCCAGCTTCTCTGCAAAAGCTATTGAACTCGTTCGTCTCATATTCAGTGCCATTATCAGTCCTTAAAATCTTGATCTTCTTCCCTGTTTGATTTTCCACCAAGGCTTTGAAAGTACGAAACCACATGAAAGCCTCATCCGTCTTCTTCAAGAAGTATATCCAGGTTTTGCGAGAGAAGTCATCTATGAACGTCATATAATAAGAACATCCTCCCAAGGATGTCATGGGCAACATACCAAACAAATCGGAATGTTTCAATTGCAAGACATCAGATGTCTTTGTGACACTTGAGGGGAAAGGTCCCCTTGTATGCTTTCCTTCGGCACAACCCTGACATACACCTTCATGATCATTTTTGAACTCGGGCATCCCCATCACCACCTTCCTTGCTTCGGGAAGGGCTTTGTAATGAAGGTGTCCAAACCTCCGATGCCATAGTTCAATCTGTCGAATAGTAGCACATGTCATCACTCCCAGTGGACTTCCTCCAACCTGGTAGAGTGTATCAACTCTGAACCCAATCGTGATAGCTTCCTTGAAGCTCTTCTTCCAGATGCGTACCTTCCCATCAGCGAATCCCACATTGAAACCTTTGTCTTCCATGGCTGAAATAGACACAAGGTTCTTCTTCAAATCATGTACATATAGTACATCTTGCAAGCGGAGGACTTGACCTTGAGATAAGTGGAGGGTCACAGTCCCTGTCCCTTTCATAGGATATGTGGCATTATCTCCAAGAATAATTTTCAAATTAACATCCTTCTCAACCAAATCAGAAAGTGCTTCCTTAAACCCAGTGAGGTGCCTTGAGGCACCACTATCGATCAACCAGACATCCATAGTGTCGGGTGGAGAAGCAGCAGAGAGGGCAGATACAAGAATATATTCATTTCTTTTATCATCAACAACATTAGATTCCTCATACCTGGAATTTCTCGACCTTTTGAAAGATTGCCCATTTCCATTGCAACCAGAGGGAACCTTCCTCTTTCCTTTGAACCTGTTGTTCCTTTGATTGCCATTCCTTTGGTTGTTGTTGTTGTCATCATCCCCGGGAGAATCCTTCTTATTAGGGCATTCTCTAGCGTAGTGGTCAGTCTTGTTACATGTGTAACATCTTCCTTTCTTTCCTTGGGCCCCTGCTCTTCCATGGTTCCTCGTACCACCATTGTTCTTCTTCTTAGCACGAGTGGTGAAGCCGGTATTACCTTCATTTCCATATTCCTTCATTCTTGTTTCCTCTTGTACGCATCTCGATAATACTTCGTCAAAATCAGGTATCACATTGTTATTAAGAATGACAGTATTGAATACATGCCATTCGGAGGAGAGACGTCCAAGTGCAGTGAGAACCATTTCTCGATCGGCTATTGTCTCCCCAATGGCCAGAAGATTATTTCTTATTTCGATCAACTTTAGAAAATAAGATTGAATGGATTCATCCCTTCCTTTCTTCAAATTCTTCAGTTGGTTCTTAAAGAAAAGGACTTGATTTGCATTGTTGGCCTTGAACATGTTGACCAACTTATCATACATCTCCTTGGATGTGTGTAGCTTAGAGATGTAGGCAACCTGACTCTTATGAATTGAATCCCGGATCATCAACTTTGCATTGATTTCCCCCTTCTTATATTTAGATTTGGTGGCAGCAAGTGCAGATGATGGAGACTCTTGGATTTTACCCTGCACATAGTCCATGACATCTTGGTCTTCCAACATTAGATCCAAAGTCATCTTCCAGGCATGGAAGTCTTCCTTCCTAGTCAACTTTTCATTAGCTTTGAAGCCATCATAGTTTGAGGTACCCATGGGTCCTTGACAAATGCTCCTTCTTCGGTGATTGCTCTTAATTTAAACTCAGGCTTTGTCTTCACCTTAGCTCTGATACCATGTAAATTTTCGTACATGTTCTATGCTTGATGCAACTTTACTTTTATTCCCAATATCAAACAGCAATCACATAAACAAGAAAGTAAAATGTTGATAGAACATACCAATAGATCAACAGAAGACAAGCCAAAAATCCACCTAACTTGATCAGCAAAATATATGTGTTGTGGTGCGTTACGACGGTCAACAAGATGCTTCAACCAGCAAAGTCTCTACACGGTCAACCAACCATAATGTGTCACACAACCCTCTCGGACCGCTCTACAACGGTCAACCCAAAGTCAACAAAATTCAACATTGTCCAGTCAACAGTCAACGCAAAAACATCAACAAAAGTCAACGCAAACAGGTCAAAGTCAACATCCAGCCTCTATTTCTGTGCCAAAAAATGTGGACTGCAAAAATCAAAATTTTGGGAGAGTATGAGGTTAGTTTGACCATGCGTTGACCAAAGTCAATGCTAGTCAAATTTGCGCTGAAACCCTAGGTCAAAACTAGAAAATCCTTTGCTGAGAGAAGAAGAGCCTCCAAGATGATGATCGAACCAATCAAATGATGAGAGAGAATGTGTGATGAGTGATGGTGAAAATGACCTCCAACGTTGACCTATATATATCCATCAATGAGGGTGTGTGACACATTTGTTGGGGCTTCAAGCCTACATTACAATTTTCGCTGACCTTGCACATAAGTGGAATTAATTAAAAATAAATGTTTTGCTCATCGGATCAAGATGATCTTTAGATCGATCTTGCACCTCTCTGAAAGAGGAATCCAATAAAAGTATTGGCATCTTCATCTGAGCATCACAACATGGAGTTTGGACCTAGTTGTCCAAAATTAATAAGTATAAAGGAAGGCTTGAGGGACAGTTAGAGAACACAAACAGTGAATCAAGAGATCGAATTCTTCTAATAGAGCAGTGCTCGAACGAGGATAAGATCTAAGTGATTCAGTTGCAGCAAGGGGCAAAAGTAGTTATTGGTCGGAGGACCAAGAGTACATAGCAGAGCACGGACAGCAGAGACAGCAGAGGAAGCAGCACAGCCACCAAGAGAGGTGACACAGTCCCTAGAAAGGGTGACGCAAGCCCACGCAGGGACAGCACAGAGCATCTGAGAGATAGTCCAAATTTAGCTGAAGATTGGGATTTCTGAGCCGGGAGGGCTGAAACTCGATTTTCTTAGAGGCAGATCAGCGCAGTGAAGGGGTGACACAGTCCTTAGCCAAACCCACGTAGGCCTACGCATCTACTGTGCAGAGACAGCTAGGATTTCACCAGTTTTTGATCTGGATCAGTGGGGACTTGCAGTGTGAGGTAAAACTCATTATTTTATTTGTCTGTCGAGGATTTTCTCTGTTGCGTGAGCCAGATTTTGGCACCTTAGTTGTACTCAGAATACTATTGCTTAATAATACAAACCCTCAAATTTGCTGCACCAGTTTTCCCACATTGGGTTTTTCCGGGGACAATTGTCCAAAAATAAGTGTCCTTTGTGTGATTGCTTCATTTATTTTTCAATTCTTGATCTGTATATTGGTGTAGGTTGCAGTGTATTTACATTGATATTTTTACTGAAGTATTCAGAAAAATAACTTATTAATATAAACACAAGTAGATAATGTATATCAGTTTTTCTGCAGTAGGATTTCTGGTTTAGATTCAGAATTTTTCACAAAAAACTTGTCGTATTAGTCCTATAAAGGTGATTGCACTATGTAAGGGTGGAAACACCCATCTTATCATTGTATTGGCACACCTACATTTTATTTCCCTACATGGACCACTTCTCTTATGTACGCAAACCTCTTTGGCCATAGCCATCATTCTTCATGGCAATCTCACAATTCACAATGATTTTGTGCTCGACGAGGCAATGTTTCACAATTTCCAAGGAAGGAAAAAGGTCCATTGCACTCTCCAAGGCAAAGCCATCTCCAAGTCAAAGCACCCAAAACGCCCTCTTCCAAGTGCCTTTTCAAGCATTATTTCATTATTAAAGGTGGGGCAACATCTCTTGGGGCAGTCGTGGATGTTAAATGGCACAATGTTGCATCTTTTTATAATAAAAAACGGTCACATCTAGTGAGGAGCACTCCTATGGACCCTCAAAGTAAAAGGAAGCAAGTCAAGCCTTAAATCATTAAAGCAAGCAAATATTGGACCAAAGCCAGTAGTCGTCCACATTTTATGTAGTCGTTGGGAAGTCAAAGTTAAACTATAATCAAATGTTGAGCATCTCAAGGGGAACGTTGAGCCTTCCTTGCCTTTACTAAATTTAGTCCAAGTCAACTCAAGCCATTTTATAGGGGAACATTGAACTATTAGTGAAAATCAGCCTCCCTTTTAAACAATTTAAGCCTCTCCCAATGGGACATGTTGAGAAATCGGGGGGCTTACCAGTTAAATTAGATTTCTCTTTACATGATAATTACTTGTGAGTTTGTTGGCATTTTTTTTATTATGTTTTCCTTCTTTCACCAAGCAATTACCATAATATAAAACATGGAGATTACAGAAGACAGAGGAACAAGAGATATAGGCCAAGCCAAAGCAAAACCCCTCTAAGGGCAAAACCCAGAAAATTATCTTCTTATAGAATCGGATCAAAGTGAGAAATCCAATACCCATGACCACAGAAAAATACCTACTTTCTAGATGCCAAGTCAAACCCTCCTCTGCACACTGAATCCATCAACAATAAGAGACCAGCAACAAATCTTCATGATGAGGCAGATCTTCCACAAACCCTTCATCCATTTCAAACTTCGGATCTTCCACTATGTAAGGGTGGAAACACCCATCTTATCATTGTATTGGCACACCTACATTGTATTTCCCTACATGGACCACTTCTCTTATGTACACAAACCTCTTTGGCCATAGCCATCATTCTTCATGGCAGTCTCACAATTCACAATGATTTTGTGCTCCACAAGGCAATGTTTCACAATTTCCAAGGAAAAAGGTCCATAGCACTCTCCCAGGCAAGCCATCTCCAAGTCAAAGCACCCAAAACGACTCTTCCAAGTGCCTTTTCAAGCATTATTTCATTATTAAAGGTGGAGCAACATCTCTTGGGGCAGTCACGGATGTTAAATGGCACAATGTGGCATCTTTTTATACTAAAAAACGGTCACATCGAGTGAGGAGCACTCCTATGGACCCTCAAACTAAAAGGAAATAAGTCAAGCCTTAAATCATTAAAGCAAGCAAAGATTGGACCAAAGCAAGGAGTCTTCCACATTCTATGTAGTCGTTGGGAGGTCAAAGGTCAACTATAATCAAATGTTGAGGATCTCAAGGGACACGTTGAGCCTTCCTTGCCTTTACTAAATTTAGTCCAAGTCAATTCAAGCCATTTTATAGGGGAACATTGAACTACTAGTGCAAATCGACCTCCCTTTGAAACAATTTAAGCCTCTCCCAATGGGACATGTTGAGAAATCGGGGGGTTTACCAGTTAAATTAGATTTCTCTTTACATGATAATTACTTGTGAGTTTGTTGGCATTTTTATATTATGTTTTCCTTCTTTCATCAAGTAATTACCATGGAGATCACAAAAGACAAAGGAACACAAGATATAGGCTCCAAGCCAAGGCAAAACCCCTCCAAGGGGAAAACCCAGAAAATTCTCTTCTTATAGAATCAGATCAAAGTGGGATATCCAATACCTGTGACCACGGAAAAATACCAACTTTCTAGATGCCAAGTCAAACCCTCCTCTGCACAGTAAATCCATCAACAGCAAGAGACCAGCAACAAATCTTCATGATGAGGCAGATCTTCCACAAACCCTTCATCCATTTCAAACTTCGGCCCTCCTTTCTCTGCGAAATTTTAGAACCAATCTAGCAAATTGCGCGTGTCCAAATGAGCTCAAATCATCCTCTATTTATACTGTCCAGAGGGGGTGCGAATAGACATGTTAGACATGTCCTATCTGGTTGGGCCGACTTGACAAGTAGGTCGACTTGGCATCTAGAGGGGTTTTTTACCCAAATTACATAGTTAATTTATTTTTCCTTTTTCTTTACAATAGGTCTAAAAAGGACTTTGACTCTTTCAAGAAAACCTAAAAGCATGAAGAACATGATAATCTAATAAAATAATAATAATAATAATCTTCTTTTTCTTTTTTTTTTCTTTTCACATAAAATATACAATGATATAGGTATAAAGACCAAACCTAGTTACATTTTCTAATATTCCCTCTTAATTAGGGAGGTATTCATAATTCCACAACCGGTACAAGGATACTTCTCAAATTGAAATATTCTCATAAGAAGAGTCGTATTGGTAAGCCATTTGTAAGCATCAACATCATATCCAACATTGTAAAATACCAACATAGCAAGGCCTTGACTTGACAAGCTATAACTCTCCACAAGATTAGACCACAATGTTAAGAGGCATACACATGGACACCACCATAGCCTCTCAAGGTACATACCGCATTTGGATGTTCACCATGTATGTTCGACCTGCCCCTACAACTGGAAATCAAACTCCTGCCCAGCAATTCGCACTACCTGGCTGGACCTTTGCATAGACCCAGAAATTTTGCTCAGAGGCTCCCTCTAAAGCTGCAAAATTTCTCCTTCGCTATTGAGCTTCCGATCTATATTCAAAATTGTTTTGATACCATGTGAAAATTCCTTGAAATGTAGCAACTAGAAATTATTCTTCTAACAGGTTAATTATTAAGCAGTTTATTTGCTACAATAAACAACGAATAATTCACACTACAATTTCTTCACCATAAAAATATTGCAAAAACAAAAAATAGGAACTGAGAAAATAATGGAAAAACACAATAAAAATTGAAATCGTTATTTTTGGACAAATGTCCCCAAAAAAACACAACGTGGGAAAATCGGTGTAGCAGATGAGGGTTTTATTATTATGCAGTAGTGAATAATTGGAGTACAATCTATGGATGCCCAGTTGGATCTCTAATTAGCAAGTCTCTGACAAAAATAATTACAGAGAAAATTCTCCACAAGCAATCTCAGCCTCCAGCTCTCTCTAAAAACTGGTTGTCCAACCCTTGCGCAGCCTCTATGCATACCTCCACACATGTGGCTCATATCAACCACAAATCAAGTCGTCCTGCTTCTCTGTTGTTGGAAATGACTCTCCAGACCTCTGGAAATATTTCCCAGCCGCTAGAATTTGAATCGACCTCCCTATCAACTAAATCAAATTTCTCACTGAAGCTACTCTGCATCTTCACTGTGGAATACTTCTATCCCTTGTTGTTGCCTCTCTGCAACTGGATTCTCCCCTGGAATCACTGTCTCTGCCCCTCACTGACTCTACTTCCCCTCTGGCTCAAACTTCTCTTCCCTGTCCAGCTACTACTGCTGTATAGCTCGATCTTCCAAGGAAAATCAATCTCAAGTGTGTCTAGCTCCAACCCCATCGACCTCCTCTTATAATCTCTCGTTGGCTCACCAATGGCCATGATTAAATCCTCATCAGCAACTAAGATCATCTCTAAGGTGATCCATGTGAGTTTCTAAATAAATCTCACCTTTCTCAATTAATCCCTATTAATTAATCATTTTTCCTAAGTTAGACTTGGGAAAAAATGAATAACTGGCTAATTAACTTAATTGAGGCATTTCTTGGTGTTTTCTCCTGAAACTTTTTGAGTTCTAGAGTTCTAGTGTTTCTTACCCTCTCCGACCAAAGTCGAGACTAGAACACTTGTCTAATGCTACAATACTAACAGCAAACCCCATTAGACTCCATAAAACCCTTCCAAAAATCTCTGAGCCCACCAATGACATAATCTCGCTCATGTGACCTCGCTGACACAAACTTTGGAAATCCACCCTAACTGCATAATAAGGGAAACCAAAAATGGGGATATTGCACAAATACACTATCATCTAATTAAATTACCTTATTACTTAAGTCATTATGATAACATTATCACATGATAAAATAAAGTACATTATAAAAGGATCCTAATTAGTATGGTCATTATAAAATTATTCAGCATTCTCCACAACGATGCACAAATACATTTACTTATTAATAAGATTCCAACATGTTCTTATCTTTGGGCAAGAACCAGGAGTTCCTCAATTACCAACAAGCCTTGAATTCCTATCATTGGTCCAACACATTAGGAGTTCTTCAGTGTTTTTAGCTTTGACAACTTTTCTGTTGCACTGGCACTCTACCATGTACTTTCCACTGACTAGTCATTTTCTTCCCATAAATAGACACAAATATTTTCCTTTTTCTGCTTTTAACATTATTGATCTAGAAGTTGCTTTCATACTCCTACTTTGCATTTTCACCAAATGTACTCTTTTAGTCCCATTGACCTAATTTTGTAGTCATTCATTGGAAATTAAGAAAATTATCCTATATTACTATCTATCTCTTCTTTCCTAGTCTATATATGGTTGTCAAGATTAGTGAATTACATGGTTGTGCTAGCATTGAACTTAGATGGGCCTAGTCTAGGTAACCCTAAGTTGATAATTTCAAGTGAAAGAGGGGATAAGGAGATGATACAAATATTTCTTGAGTCATAGGAGGAATATGCCTTCTGTTGGTCATGCAAGTGCCTAATTTAACCCTAAAACCCCTTATTAAGCCCTAGATATTGAGTTATTACATTTAGATTGTTACATTGTTGTGCAAGCCAAAACCCTTCATTGTACCCTTTCATTATAGTTTTACCCTTTGTCTCCTATATATACACCAAGGATACCTAGTTTTAGGATCATCATATCTTCTCTTGTATTGTATTCATTGTAAAAGGAGGTTTGAACTTTGACCCTCCAAGTGGATTGTATCCACTAACTTTTTATCATTTCTAAGGCGCAAGGTTCATAACAATTAGTATCAGAGCATATGAACCTATGGTTTTGCTGCTTCAAATGAGTCATAGTGGAATTTTTTCTATAACTTTATTCTAGGAAGCATTAGACCGTGATATTTTGAGTAGTTAATGAGAGATCGCAAAGTACATCCAGCCAAAATGCAAACTTTAGTTCAATATATTTTTGGAGATATAGCATTTGGAAGTTAGGGTTATCAATGGCCCTGAAATCAGTTTCAAATGAGCAACCTTGGAGTTTCCGCTATAAATATTTTCTTGGAAGCTTCAGACCATGAAATTTTGAGAAGATTAAGGAGTGCTCTCGAGATACATCTAATCAAAATTTCTGATTTTGGTTCACTATTCTTTCATAGATATACCCTTTGGAAGTTAGGGTTTGTGAATGGTCCTCAAATCAACTTCAAACAAGTGATCTTGGAATTTTTTCTGGGACACTTTAGACTATGAGAAGTTTTGAAGGGGTTGGGGAGTAGCCTTAGGGTACAAGCAGTAAAATTTGTAGACACTGGTTCACTACCATTTTGGAAATATACTCTATGAAAGTTAAGGTTTGTGAACAGTCTTGAAATTAGTTTCAAACAAGTGACCTTGGAAATTTTGTTATAATTTTCTCTTAGAGAAGTTTCATTCTACGAAATTTTCAGGGATGAGAGGAGATATACTATACCTCAAGTAAAAAATTCATAATCATATTTGAAAAATAGGACACATGGCATGCTATACAAGTTTGCTCTTAGGAAGAGGCCAAAAATCAGCGAGTTTTGGGAAAGTAATGATAAATTTCACTTGGCACATCAAATTTTGGCCCTGCTACCTAGTAAAAAGTTGGTAACCCATAGGAGAAATTTCCCCTCCTTTCACAACCGGCCAACTAGCAGCGCTAGTGATCAACACATGACATGATGCCATAGATCCTCTACCTATTGCTCTAGTCATATTTCTTTCTCCCATTCAACATTCCTTCTTGAAGGAAGGTGGGTCATACATCGGCTAGTACTTTGACCATTTTGTGATCATGTGCTTTTATTTAATATTTTCAAGCATAGGAATATGAATCGAGGGTTGATCTAGATGATTAACCAATCTTGACTATATTTGTGTTCCCTCACTTCACCTGGAAGGTTAGTCTTTAACTCTAGTCATTATTGGCAGGACACTACTAGAGAGGTTTTGATTGAAGTAGCATGCCCATGATATTCGATACTTACCACCTTTTGTTTTTCTCATTATTCCATCTCCATTCTTCGGGCTTGTGGTCATTGGTCATTGGGATTGGCGTTTTGTCACCCTCATCCTTGAGTACAGGCCAAGAAAATGTACCATAGATGTTGATGCAACTTGTTACCCACCACTTCGTGGGTGATATCCCTAGGAGAAAAAAAATTTCCAAGATGGTTGTAAGCCGACAGCCAATAGCCCCTTACAACCACCAACTAGCTCGTTGTGCCATTTCTCTGTCACCTGAGCCAGCGATGTGGTCCCTCACCCGTGTGTCATGATCGTATGTTTGAAGGTGGGTCTCCCGAACCCGAAGGTATATCTTGTCATTTGGTAATTGAGTATTGAGTTTGCTTATCATGCACACTTCTAGGCATGGAGTAATGGGGGATTCAGCGGAAAGAGTGGGCTTAGTTTGTGCTTTTGTCCCCTTGACCTCTTTTGAATGTTACCCTTGGATATTAGTCCTGTAGGATCTCCTTTACTGACCATTTGGTTTTAGGGTGGTACTTCTTGGGAAACCCAAATTTTGGTTGTGTGGTCCCACTCCCTCATCCACACATATCACTTCCCTTCCATTCATTATTATTCCCACCTGGGTCCACATTTCTTCACTCGGTCCACATAGGGCTAGCCTCCCCTTCCCTTTCCCCCACCTCGGGTCAAGCTTGGAACGATGCCCCAAAGGTTGCAGCAGCTAAAAAGAAAAAGTAAAAACATAAATGGCCACATCCAACAAGAAAAAGTACCATAAGATGCAAAAGATCGTTGAGACAAACATATTTAGCACATGGGAAAAATCCAATGCATGAGCACTACCCCATACCCATGGCCATCACCCTAGTTCCATAGGCCCTAAATGAGCCTCCTTTATCATTCACGAACCCATGATTGTCCCAACCCTTGGTGGGCAATGAACCACCCTGCCTAAAACGGGGTATCCACTGCTATATCTTATGCATCATGCTTTTATCCTTGAGACCCGAGCAGTTAATCAAAGAAAAATCATAAAAGGCAAAAGGCATATAAAGAAAGGTGGAAAAATTAAGGTCAGGGCACCTCATGTACAACGATTGCTCCCACCTATACATTATATACCTAGGTGTGGGCTTCCTTTCTTCTAGCTATCCTTGTACCCTGATATGTGGCCTAGGATTGTCGCTTTCATTCCCTATTCCATTCACCTCTTTATTACATGACACCACCATTTGAGGGATGTAACTTGGACATAATATCCCCTCTAAAGGTAGAAACCACCTAATAAGGCACTTGGTTAATTCTCTTTGGAGCTTGGAGACATTAGCACATGCCAAAGCGCATGCCATTATGAAGTGTCCACTTGTTGTCCATGATTTGTAAGCTCTTTCTACCCGATTACTTTAATGACTTGTTGTGCTAGAAGGCTAGGGGACGCATTAGATCTTATGCAGGATTGCAGATGGTGTCCATTCTGAGTTTGGTCTCCCTATACGGGGTCCTAACTCTATATAGGGCTACATTGGCACATGTAGGGTGTATGTAGAGAGCCATGGGCCTCCACAGCAGTAGACAACACTCCATGGATCCCCAGAGATGTTCAGAGATTGCTCGAGATCCACCTATTGGGTAAGGAAGATGCACCTGATTCACCATGCCCAGTCGGCCCCACAGTTGCACCATACACTTGACAGGCGACCTAGGACTTGTACACTGATGTGACATCGTGTATTCCATCACCTGAGCCCTTATAGATGCTACACAGGAATCTTTGACTTACTTGGAGACCCATGAGGTTATTGGTGTGCCCCCGCACCCACTAGGAGAACCACAGGTTTATTGTTTGGAGAACAAGAGGCCACCCACTTGTCCATCACATTTGAGGGTCCTGCTCATCATTATGGCAATTATGGACCTCGTCAGTCCTCTTGGAGGGCCCAACGACATGCATTGTTTATCATTTGACCTCTTGAGAGGCTTATTATTTTATTTATGAGCTAGTTTGGTGGGCTTGTCACCAAAAGTTAGTTACTTTGCACATTATTTTATTTTAGGAGCTAATGTAGGCCCAATTAGGTAATTTGAACTCCTAAGAAGTGTATAAATAGGAGTGACATGAATTCATTTTGGATCATCACTTGGATTGGATCATTCTCTCTCTTGAGATTTTCGCATTTCCTTCTTAGATTACGAATTGGAGCATGGATGAATTTTGATGTTTGGATTGGAATTTCTTATCTTGGAGCTTCTTTATTGGAAAATGTATTGATGGTTGGATATATTCTCTTACATGTAAGTACGATATTGATGCTATTTTATTTTACTTTTTCATATATATTTATCATGGGATTTCGTTATTTTAGGGCTAATTGTTGAATGCATTTACTGCTTCATTGTGGAATTATGTTTCTATATAGCTTATCTCTATGTATGGGCCATGTTTGTTGAACGAATTGTCCTAGAGATGGAAGTTATCTTGATAAGCCATCTTCATTTACAAGCGAAGTATAAACGCTTTATGGTCACTTTCTTTTTTTGCCCTAACGTTGGACGAAGTTGCCCTGAAAGCCTCCTCGAGCTAGAAAGGACATCCTTCCTCGTAATTCTTCTCGACCCCATATCCCCAAAGGAATTAGGCATTGATCCACCATAAGGTGATCACCTTAAAACCTTTTTTCTTCACCTTTTTACCCGCTTTTCTAGGTCTAGCCAAATTGGGCCACCTAGGGCATCATTTTCCCGACAAAGTAGCCATAGAAAAAGTTCGACCTCCTAGCCTCTACTGCGTTGGTGTGTCCTCAAGGTCTCCACCAAATTTGAAGAAATTATGATGGTGTGATTGCGAGATATCCCAAGCCCTAGCTCTTAGATCAAACTTTGCCCTGGTGTTCCCTAGGGTAGTACCTCATAGGATCAATTTGACACGTTTGAGTGGAAATTCTTGTTTTGATCCTTTCCCCTTACTTGTTTAGGTTAATATCATCATCAATTGCTAAACTCCCTCCCCTTAACCTAGGATGGGTCCACTTGGCCCCGTGTGGTCTCATTTCTTATCAAAGAAAATTCTTCAAAGACAACTCGAGAATCCAAGTTTTGCTAGGATTTTAGGGATTTGGAAACTCCTTTACAAGTCTCATTCCTTTTACCCGACCCTTAAATCCTCAATTCCTCCTAGAAAGCCTTGTACCTTGCTTAAAGAGCAAGTAATCTCCATTCTTGACTTTCTTCTAGGAGAGGATCATTGAGGTCATTTCATATTCATTTGTTGATCTATCCTTCATCAATGACTTCCTATACATCGAGTCTCCTTCGATTGGTGAAAGTCCGTAAAGAGTAGGGAGTCTTAGCTGAGGTCGCAGTGGGCTAAGTCTCCATCGTTGCCCTTGACCTAATAGTTGTCCCTTAGGAGTCCCTGTTAGGCCCCTTGCTAGTTTAAGTGGTAACATTTATGGCGTCATTGTCGAGGACACGAGATGTGTGTTTTGTTACCCATACGACATATTGACATATCATTATTGGCGACTCCACTAGAAGAACGAAGCCCTAGTTCTTCATTGAACTTTAAGGTCGATGCTTGTAGGGTAAGCTCTTTACATTCACCCTGGCGACTCCTACATACTTTTCATGTATATCTCAAATAGGTTGTCTTTCTTTGATAAATTTCCCTCTTTGGACATTGCTAGCATCCCTGAGCACCCCAATCATGTCACAGGAAGGATGGTACATGGGGTATCCGTGTTTGATGGTGACCTAAGCTCCGCAATTAACCATGTGGAGAGATTTAATGCACATACTTCAAAGGAGAATGTGATCCACCAGGATGTCCTTATCTTGTTATTCTTTAGCTCCCTCTATGTTCATAACTCATGGTTCCAAAATCACGAACCTAGGAGCATCTCATCTATTGAGGAGTTCGTTGATGCCTTCATCGAGCATCATCAAGACCTTGAGAACCTAAGTGATGAATGGGAAGAGGAGTCCTCCTTGGGTCCACATGATGAAAAGGATGATTTTGAGAACACGTGTTGGGAAGGATGAGTTCGTGGAAAATGAAGTTGTGACTAACCTTACCTTTCTCAAGGATATTACTCTCGATGTATCTCCTTTTGAGAACCTTGAATAAGGTAATCCCATTAGCCCCTTGGAAGATGATATGGAAGATTACTTCCACATTGAAAAAGGTAAATGGGAAATTGTTTGTCCTCAATTTGATTGTGCTCCCATTATGACACCAACAAGGAAGATGAGGTTGAGATTGATATCCCCTTTCTCTCCGGAATTTTTTATGATGACATATCCATCGATACCCTTGAGAAGAAGGGTCATTATTTTCCTTTACATGAAAAGAATGATTTTGAGGAGAAAAAACCCATTGATTGTAATATTTCACCCACCCCTTTGCCTCATCCTCTTGTTCATCACCTCAAGTCTTCCACAAGTGATTCCCTTCCCCCTTTTCAAATGATCTCGGGTGACCATGAGCCCTTTCCCCTTCCGAGTATGGTGTCAAGGAAGAACCCTTCATTGAATATACTTTATCTTCTTGGGCACCCCCTCGGGATCATGATCAATCTATAATCTCTCCTTTTCAATGTGATCATCATGGGAAACATGCTTGTGTTTCTCCATCTCATCAGTCTCCCTTTCCTACTAATTATAACCCTATTGAGGCAATAAAATATGGCATAAATGATAATGGAAATAATATGCCCGAGGTTGCCATCCATCAAAAATTTATGAGCCTAATCATTGACATCTTTATATTTTAGTTAGAAGAGAGGATCTCATGGACTAGATTACATCCTTTTCTTACCTCTTCTCACGTCATCATCTATGCGTGGGCATCATTTTTCCCACCTCCCACCCGCTTCATCCTCCATATAATTGTATCCGCATTCGCTTTGGGATTTGCTACATGAGTAATCATACTGGCATGCAAATTTATATTGATATGATGATATGTTCATTGCACTGGCTTTAAGATTACACTTAGTATTAGTTTCGCACCATATGCATGTTAGACTAGGATGCATTGCATGTTGACTTTCGTTTCGCACCATATGCATGTTAGACTAGGATGCATTGCATGTTGACTTTCGCATTAGAATTAATGTCATATGATATTTCCCACGATAGACTAGATACATTTAGATAAAATTTTGCATATTTTATTTTCTGTTGATTTTACGGCCTAACATTAAGCATGGGCGATCATAAGACAGCGTGAAAAGCATGTTGCCCCGTGGATTTAGTCTTTGATATGTGTAGGTAACAGGCTTACGGTGACCAAGAGATTGTTGGAGTTCTCGTGACCTCCTGTTCGAGTAGCATCGCCCACTTCTTCGAGAGATCACGTCCCAGTTGGAGCCAGATATTACCCACCACTTTGCGGGTGATATCCCTAGGAGAACAAATTTCTCCAAGATGGTCCTCAGCCAACAGCCGACAACCCCTTTCTCGTTGTCCCATCTCTCCGTCACCTAAGCCATCCATCTGGTCCCTCACCCGTCTGTCATGATCGTATGTTTGAAGGTGGGCCTCCCGAACCTAAAGGTATGTCTTGTCATTTGGTAATTAAGTATTGAGTTTTCTTATTATGGACACTTATGGGCATGGAGTAATGGGGAGATTCAGTGGAAAGAGTGGGCTTAGTTTGTGATTTTGTCCCCCTAAATCTCTTTTGGATGTTACCCTTGGATTTTAGTCCTATGAGATCTCCTTTACTAACCATTTGGTTTTAGGGTGGTACTACTTCGGAAACCCCGATTTTGGTTGCATGGACTCGCTCCCTCATCCATATATATCACTTACCTTCCATTCATTATAACCCCATTCATCATCATTCCCACCTGGTCCACATTTCTTCACTGGGTCCACATAGGTCTAGCCTCCCCTTTCCCTTTCCCCCACCTCGAGTCAGGCTTGGAACGATGCCCCGGAGGTTGAAGAAGCTGAAAAGAAAAAGTAAAAGCATAAATGGCCACATCCAAAAGGACAATGTACCATAAGATGCAAAAGATGGTCAAGACAAACATATTTAGCATGTGGGCAAAAGCCAATGCATAAGCACTACCCCATACCCATGGCCATCACCCTGGTTCCATAGGCCCTAGATGAGCCTCCCTTATCATTCAGGAACCCCATGATTGTCCCAACCCCTGGTGGGCAATGAACTGCCCTACCTAAAAGGGGGTATCCACTGCTATATCTTACACCATGCTCTTATCCTTGAGCCCCGAGTTGTTAATCAAAGAAAAATCATAAAAGGCAAAAGTCATATAAAGAAGGGTGGAAAAATCAAAGTTAGGGCACCTCATGTACCACGATTGCTCCCTCCTATACATTATATACCCAGGTATGGGCTTCCTTTCTTCTAGCTACCCTTGTACCCCGATATGTGGCCCAGGATTGCCCCTTCCATTCCCTATTCCATTCACCTCTTTATCACATGCCACCACCATTTGAGGGATGTACCTTGGACATACTATCCCCTCTAAAGGTAGAAACCACCTAATAAGGTACTTGGTTAATCCCCTTTGGAGCTTGGAGACATTAGCACATGCCAAAGCCCGCTATGGTGTTAAAATTATGTAATTGCAGTCAAATTTCACTATGGACAACTCAGATGGTCGAAATTATAATTGCATTAGATTCCTCTTTTCGAGAGGACCAAAATCGACCTATAGATCGCCCCAATCTATTAAGCGGAAGTTAAATTATGGATTATTTTATCTATTAAAGAGAAATGGAATGGGTCGACTTAACCACATGTGGAATTTAGTCAAGTCGGCCTTAACCCCAAGCAGACCCACACAGAATCTATAAATAGAGGCAACCTCAAGTTCATTCTCACATACTTGCTCAAGCGATCTTCGATTTGCATCCATTGTCTTGGTTCGTTTATTTTGTCTTGGCTCGCACAGGTTCAACGAAAGAAGCTCACACAAGGTTCAGGATCACAAGCGAGAGGCTCGCTCTGAACTGGGGCTTCTGGGCCATGGTCGCGGGCACAAAACTGCAGAATTCGAGCCAAAGCCGTGGGCATAGCGTGGCAAGGTAGCGGCTAAGCTGGCATAGCCACAAGCTGAGAGTGTCGAGGTCGCAACTAGGGTTCTTGGGCTAGATCTAGTTGATCAAGACCTCAGTCGCAGGCACAGTGAGTCTAGGTAGCGGCTAGGGAAGCTTCAGTCGCGAGCACAACGTCTTGAGGTCGCGGCTAAGGGTTTCTGGGCAATCTGAGCTTGATCCAACCACCAGTGCTCATGCAGATGTTTGCAGTCAGCTTTGACAGTGTCCTGGAGTCAAATCTAGGACTGAACAGTTGTTTTCAATGAGTTTCAGTGATCAGTTGTATCTGGAGTTTCGTGTCGTTGTGGATTTGCAGATCTATAGATCTGCTCTATATATTTCCACTGCAAGATGTATCTACAATTCTCACTCAATATTAGCAGTGTTCATCAATATGCTACAGTTAGTGTCAGTGCATTTCTATTCTCAAGTTCAGGCTCCTTCAGCGGAAGTATGTTTATGGTTATATTGTGCATATGCCAGTTGTTTTCTACATCATGAAGATATGGATCTATGGATCATTGTACTCTTGTTTCCTGAATCATTTGATGACGATCTAAGAAGAAGAATTTGCAAGGGTTTTCCCTGTGGTTGGTTTTTCCCTGGTCATGGACCAATCCTGGTGTCTCTATGTGTGCATGTTTTTCTTCCTTTGTTCCTTTACATTTCGTTGCTTAGATGATGATGATGGTATTTTTCTTTCGATATAGTTGCTCATGTTGGTGGTTAATAATGTAGATATGTATAATGATATAATGTTTTGGGATGAATTTATGTTATTGAAGAAATGCAACTATCAAAGCAAAGAACAATGTAGCTCTATGAAAATTTAACATGGAATTGGAGCTAGGCTGAAGGAAATCCATGAAGATCACCCCCATGGAGACACTTTTATGGAAGCAAGAAGAGGATGGTAGAGACCTAAAAGAATTCTAGGGTATGAAGAAAACCCTTGGTAGTCAGTGCTTAAGGGTTTGATGGTGAGGGTTTGAGAAAAACATGGGTTTATGGTAAGAGTCTTGAGATGTGATCTATGTGAAGCACTTGGGATCGATTAACAAATGACCTGGTTGTTGATAAAGATGTTGATTGAAGGCAGCATTGTTTTATGGTCTATGGATGGCTCTTGAAGGTTGGTTCAAGAGAGAGACGATCATCTCTCATTGAAGATAAGTATTCCTTGACTTATGACCTTACGCTTGTTTATACTTATGGATCTGATTATTATGATTATTATTTCTAGTCATTACTTCCTACATGTATGTTTGAGTACCTAGATATTTCTAACCTCCTTGATGAGATGTGATGAGTGGATCCCTCTTGAGGATCTTTTGAAATGCAGGCAAGATGGCTAGATCTGGAAGAGGTAAAGAGGCACTTGATGAAAATGGTGATAAGCTGTCATTGTGAAGGTACACAGGTAATACCACTACGTATGCATGGTATATTGTATTTGTTGTAGCATTGATGAATAGGTCAACCCTATGGTATGTTGAGAATGTCTCCTTCGCAAATGGCTCATGCATGCATGTGAAAGTTATTGGGATTTATGTTTCCTATGATGAAATGGTGCACCTAGTATTGAACGGTTTGATCATGATATTCTTCTTGATTTTGTGAGGCTACTTATCGTTGATCTTGTATATAGTGGCATAACTTGATTTTTGGCTAACATCTATTGTTTTTTAGATCTTGATCCCAACTCTAATAAATGGTACTCTTGACTCTTGATATGCATAAGACATGTTGGATCTCTTCTATAAGGTTATCTCATTTATATGGTATTGATAATGCTTGTGATAAGCATGATGAAAGCTCAAGGAAAGAGAGATTGCACTTTTTTGGTTTATTGAATAACCTAACTTGATCCTGTTGATCATGATAAGCATGGTATTGATGAGCATGATGATAGAGGTATATCTATGAGATTGATGTTATGTCATATGGTGAAATTAAATTATCTAACTTGTTATATTGTTATTGGGTTCATAAGGTTGTGTTGTCACATCAACATGTTGTCCCGATCTTTCAAGTTCAATCCTTGATGAAAGATTGATGACATAATGTTGATGATCATGATAGATATGTGTTTATGATCTAACATATCTGTTGTTTCAAGGCTCCTATAAAGACAGGTTGATGACATGAAAATGAAAATGAAATTACATGCTCTTCTATGATTTATGAGTATCTGACATTGTTGATCTACAACATAGGTCTAAGCCTCTCTCACATAATGTAAGGTCGATATGTGTGACCATGTATATCAGCCTCATATTTGAAGTTTTGGTCTGAATCAAGGGATCTCTAACATGTCTTGCCATTGTAAATTGATTTATGGAATTGCTGGAATTGAGCATGAAATCATATGGTCACTTGGAAGTGTTAGTTTTATAGACGCGTTGCAGATATTAGTAAGATCTGTCATCAGGAAAATATTGTATGTTTGAAACAAACTTGTGTTTGTAGGAGACCGAGACATTCATATGAGTATGTCACTATGTCTGTGCTACAAAAGTTCGACATGATTTGGCTAATTGATAAAATGCATTTGGAACCTTTGACATGATGATTAATGATTGAGATATGTCTAGAATTATAGATCTTACCATGATCACACATTTGGATTTGACATGATTTGATCTGGCGATAGTTGATGACAATGTTATGTGGGCATATTCACCTTCAGTGTCTTATGTGAGTATTCAGAATTATAGTTCTATATCAACCCTCTTGTTCCTAGCATAATGGTTGTTATGACTTAGTATGAAGATGGAACATGCATGATACACCTTTATGTATGCACTAGCAACTAGTAACTAAAATGACTTGTATTGGCATGATTGAACTATTGACTTGATAGTAAATGAAGTCAAGACTCGATATGAGATCTACCTATCACTGGTTGAAATAATTGATACTATGATATCAATGTCTTTGATAATAGTATGGCTTCTAAACTCTGATGAGATTATTTTGTTGAAACAACATTGATTTATGTAAGGCTGAGTATGTTGGCTCAGTAAGAAATTATACTTACCGAGAGCGTTGCGTGATGCAAGCTCTCCGAATCAGATTTGCCCATATTTGACAGTTATCTCATGAAGTCAAGATGATGAGTTCCAAGGTATGGCCTTGATTTTGATTATGGCTTTTATTATACATATTGATAGTATACCCTTGATAGGTGATAAGCCTCTAACAATCTAAGTAAGATGGAGATGGATTATGAATCTTATAATGATGTATCATGGCATGATGAATCAATTTATGGAATTTGGGAAAGAAATCCCATGCTGCAAAACTATTGAAATGTCTTTGTGTAATGTAAATCCTTTGAAACTCTATTTAAAGTTCAAATGTTGTTGAACGTGACATGGAAACTGTTAGTTGATTGAAGCATTGATGTTCCATATTGAACATCCATATATATATGATGTGTATAGAACATGATTAAATTCATGATTGAGCTGCTTCATTCAGAATTGATACCAAACATCCTTTTGAAATATCTACATGAAACATTCTACTTTTAAAGGTTGAGATATTTCTCCCATGATAGGTAGCTGCATGGATGAACTGATGATGTTTGGGATTAGTATTGATAAGCACAGGTGGATGTTTCATTAATATGAGATCTCCCATGATATCTTGGATGAGAGGTCCATAACACGACTGAGGTCGAGTACAATGCTGCTAGCAAGGCAAGCTGTGAGGCAAGATGTAGAAGCTCCTTAGATAGTTGTCTAATCATGATATGGATAAGACATGGATACACTGTGATGCCATAGAATCACAGATACATATATAGTTTGGACTGTGATTTCTCCATTCATTGAGACAAGATTAGGCTTGTGATTGAAACCTCAGTGAGAGGGAGGATGATTATGGTATCTTGTTGTGATTTACATGATTATGTAAGTTCTAACATAATTTGATGTCATGTATGAACAATAATCAACTACTATTGTGATAAGAAGATACTAGATATGAGTATGATGAGAGTAGTGCTGATCGAGGACACTGAGCCATCTCTTCCTGCATGTCTGGGCTCCCAGTATGAGGAATTAAGATAGAGGGATCTTGGGGTTGAGGGAACTCTGGATAATAGGGTGTATTCCCTATATTTTACCCATAGGGTTAGAGATGGTACTCCCTTATCTTCATAGAGTCGTAGAATTCTTATCCCCTGATTAATATTGCAGAGTATACCCCATTTGGAATCATACCCACAAGCATGGTTTTTTGAGAATACCGCTCCTCGTTTGGCCAACTAATTGAAAATGTATTTGGGGTGTAAAACCCAAGTTGATTATGATGAAGGTGTTTTACCACATGACTATTTAGGGTCATTGGTGGGAAGATCAGTAGGAAATAGGATGCGTTAAGATAACCCTACACAGTTACGGGTTGACATTGAGCTCCCTAATGTGATTCCAGAGTTGAGTTGGGATCCTTTGCATGGATGGATATCCTATTGCTAGATATGGGGTTGTAGAGGTATAACTCCCCCATGAGATTCTGGGTCGATATGTGCTACCTGATGCGGTTATAGGTTGAGGTGTGCTCCCTGATGATATGCTCTCTGATGATGATTGATGATGATATTCTGGATAGTAGCCCACTTTCAAAGAATCTCAGTTGTAGGCTGATGGATGAAGGGTGGTAGCCTAAGCTCCCCTTCAGTGAAAAATTATTCTTCTTCTAGATATAATAATTTTTAGCATAAGAGAAGAAGCATTCAAGAGATAAGTTGGAATAATAATGAGAAGTACATTGATGATTTGTAATGAGAAAGATCCACAACATGACAACTACATGACATAGATGATTAGTGTTGATAAGCGATGATGCATGAAGATAACAATATGTCATATTAATCGATGAATCGATATTGGTAGGTGGAATTTTCCCTGTTTGAGAGGGAGTGTTAAAATTATGCAACTACGGTCAAATTCCACTATGAAAACCTCTAATGGTTGATATTATAATTGCATTAGATTCCTCATTTTGAGAGGACCAAAAGCGACCTATAGATCACCCCAATTAGTTAAGAAAAAGTTAAATTATGAATTATTTTATCTATTAAAGTGAAATGGAATGGGTTGGCCTAACCACATGTGGAATTTAGTCAAGTCAACCTTAACTGCAATCGGACCCACACAAAATCTATAAATAGAGGCGACCTCAAGCTCATTCACACACTTGCTCAAGTGATCTTCGATTTTCATCCATTGTCTTGGTTTGTCTGTTTTGTCTTGGCTAGCATAGGTTCAACGGAAGAAGCTCACTCAAGGTTTGGGATCACAGGAAAGAGGCTTGCTCTGAACTAGGTTTTTTAGGCCATATCTGTAGGCACAAAATTGTAGAATTCGAGTCAGAGATGCGGGATGAGTGTGGCAAGGTAGAAGATAAATTGTTATAGCCGTGGGAAAAAAACTGCAGAATTCGGAATAGATCCGCACGATGAGCGTGGAAAGGTAGAAGATAAGATTCTATAGCCGCAGGCTAAGTGTGTCAAGGTCTTGGTTAGGGTTTATCAGCTAGATTGGGCTGATCAAGACCAGAGCTACAGGCACAATGTGTCCAGGTTGCGACCAGGGAAGCTTCAGTCATGGGATGAGCATGTTGAGGTTGCGGCTAAGGGTTTCTGGGTAGATCTGAGCTTGATCCAACCACCAGTGCTCATGCAAATTTTTTCAATAAGTTTTGACAGTGTCCTGGATTCAGATCCAGGACTAAAAAATTGTTTTTAGTGAGTTTCAATGATTAGTTTTATTCGAAGTTTTGTACCGATGTAGATCTGCAGATTGATATATCTACTCTATATATTTCTGCTGCAAGATGTATCTACAGTTCTCACTTAGTTTCAACAGTACTCATCAGTATGTTTCAACCAGTGTCAGTGCATTTTTGTTCTTAGATTCAGTCTTTAGAAGAATGTTTATGGTTGAATTGTGCATATGCTAGTTGTTTTCTACATTATGATGATATGGATCTATGGATCATTGTACTCTTATTTTCTGAATCATTTGATGACGATATAAGAAGAATAATTTTCAAGGGTTCACCCCATAATGGGTTTTTCCCTAGTCTTGGACCAATCCTGGTGTCTCTATGTGTGAATGATTTTCTTCCTTTGTTCCTTTATGTTTCACTGCTTATATAATGATGATGATATTATAATTTCTATATAGTTTCTCATTCTAATGGTTAATAATGTAGATCTATATAATGATATCATGATTTGGGGTGAATTTAACATGTTATTGA
>JAXQQM020060673.1:0-47887 GCA_034641835.2 Pinus albicaulis | reverse complement strand
GAATTTGGTATGTTAGCACCTAGATTGACCTTAGACTGAAGGAAGGCAAACCAAGGTAACCACAAACCACACTTAACCTTGTAGCTAGCCCTACAAGGCAAGGAGAGGGCTCTCTCCGTAAGGAATCTCAGTCAAGGATGACTACAGAAAAAATATTTTAGGTTAGGTATAGTAGCTCGAAAGGTTTTGATAGATTTTGTTGGTGTTTGTTGGATCAGATGGAGCTGGGCAGTTTAAGTCTGGGAAATTAAATCAGAAATGCAGGGTATTCTATGGGGAAAGGTAGGCATGAACTTTAACACCTTTGGCTTAATGATGTGAAGTGTTTAAGACTAGTGAGGAGCTAAGGATGGCATATGAGATGAATCCTTCTCAAACAGAAGAAAACATAAAATATTGAATGATTTCCTAAGGCAGAGCACTGTAACAATGGATTCTACCTATCTAACTTGAAAACATTCAACGGAAATCAATGGAATGAATGATGGCATACATAAAAATTTAACAAATGATTACAAAAGAAGAAACTATGCTAAAATTCCATACCATAGGGATCCCATAAAAATAGTTGCAAATATTATTAATTTCCTACCAAACTGATTACAAATAATGTACAATCAAGCTTAGAGCGCCCAAGTGATTCCAAACTCTACAAATGACTGAAAAATTACATTAAATAGACTAGCCTCAGGGGGAAAATCTGTAAAAAGAGGATCTATTTCACCTGCCCCCAAACAAAAACCTGAAGATAGAAAAACCCAACGATATACCTCTGAAAGAGAGGAAACTGTATACTCGACCATCTGGAAGTATTATCTATTACATTTACTCCAGCCAATGGAAAGAAAACAAATTTGGAACCAATTTTCTGCCACATTTATCATTTGTCATTGTTTCATGAGCTGGTGCTATAATGTTCTCTGCATTCACAATTACTTATGGCCTTAATAGAATGCTTGCCCCTTTTAACCTTTTTGCTGAAGAAAACCCTTTTGAACAAATAAAATGAATGTGCCTCATTTGAACGGAGAAAAGCCATTTTTCCTTAGAAACGAGCGGAAAGATAAGTGGTGGGCCATGGGAATCGCAATCACAAATGGAAGAGGAGCGGGAATGTTTCGGGCGGAGGAAATTGCGATATGCGATGAGAGATGGAGCGATTGGAGCGATGAACGAGGAGTGACAGGCGATAGAACGATGTGATGGGGGATGGAGGGATGCGATGGAAATGATGATCGCATCGGCGGTGAATGATGAAGCGATGGAGGATTATCGCATCAACAGAAATGGGATGGCAGGGTTCGGCGCTGCGGGAAATGCGATATGAGATGCACGATTATTGCATCGGGGAAGACGGGAAATCGGGAGCGAAGCACAATGAGAAATGCGATACGCGATGATGCGATGCGATCGCATCAGTGATGAGCAATCACATCAGGGTTGTAGGAGACGGCAATACAAATACTTTACAGTAAAGGGAAAATATAGAAAAAGGTAAGAATTTTAAAGTTAAAGGCCAGTGAAGTAATGGAAAAAAGGGCAGAGCTGTACTTTTTGAGTCATTTATTCATTTGGGCATATTTTCCAATCCAGAAGCTGATTTTGGGAGTGTGATTTACCATTGGAAAGCTTTTTCTGACCTTCTTCTGATGAACATGCTTAGAATATGATTTGCACTAAAAATAATGTGTATAACACTTTTGAAAACTAGACAGAGAAAAATCCCATTTGACCCTTGGTGACGGGCTGCGAAAGACTAACATTGGCTTTATGGAGATAGCAGCTTTTGAAGTTCAACTTATTACATATGGAAACATAAAATTACATAAGAAATGATAATAACAACAAAGTACCCTGTTTTCACCTCAAAACATGGTTTTGAGGTGAAAATTACATTAAGCTTAAAAGAACAACTCTTTGACTTTTGCAGATACTATGATTTGAGTTTATTTGGCATCCTCATGTCCTTGCTGATATTTATTGATACTTTCATCATCAATTTGACTATGGTGGAACCCTAAAACCTAATGAGACCAAACCCTATGACCTAATAAAATGAACTGCAGAGTGAAAATGAATCATGACTGAAGACCATAGAGAGGAGAACCAGCAAGTATTTTTCGTGAGGGAAAAATAATGAAGTGACCCCAACCATCAGTGGATCCATGACCTAATGGAGCGATAAAAAGTTATAGTATGAGACTCCTACTATGCAAATGCCAAAGAGCAGATTTTGATCACTGATGGAAGTATGACAAGACTGACACTAACATTGGCTCCAATGGGGATGGTAGCTCCTTGGAGGTGCCAAGAACACCATAGACCTAGTAACCTTATCCATTGGGTAATACGGTCAAAATACTTCAAAGACTAAAAACTGACACAATGCAGACTAACTCCTGACTCAAACCATGTCTATAAACTAAATCAAAACCAGCAAACCTTACACATATCATTCAAGTTTTATAGCCTTCGCTTCGGGCCCCAAGCTTTAATGACTGTGTACTTGAAATATTACCAAAAATGAAAATGGCATGTACAATGACTGTGACATAATTTCAGAGAACCACCTTAAAAGTAGTAGTGCTTCAAGAGCCTACCATTCACTGGCCCTCCTAGGAAATCTTGACCATCCATCTCTGTGAGCAAAAAAGTGTTATGTCCTCTGTATGCTGAAATCTTATACGGTCCTTTCCATAGGTTATCTAACTTACCATGCTTTCCTTTGTCCTCATTTCGTGCATCCCATCTCAGCACTACATCTTCTAACTAAAATTTTTCTTCTTTGGTTTTGCGGTCATAGATTTTCTTTATTTTTTCCTGCAACCGGAAAGTGTTCTGAGAAACTTCTTCCCTTGTTTGCTGAAGGTGGATCATTTGATTGATCCTTCGCTGAATATCATCCTCTTCGTTGCCAGCTTCTTGTAGTAATCTCATGACCGAAACTATAAGTGATGTAGGAAATACTGAATCAGTGCCATAAACCAATTCGAATGGTGACATACCTATGGATTTCTTGCTACTAACTCTGTTGGCCCATAATGCGTTAACAATTTTTCGATGCCAATTCTTCTTATTCGCTTCCAACATTTTCTTGATTATATTCACCAAAGTCTTATTTGATGACTCTGCCAATCCGTTGCCCTACGAGTAGTATGTTGTTGAATGGCCTAGTATAATATTATACTTATGGAAGAACTCCACCATCTTCTTGGATTTAAATGCCACTGCATTATCTATTATTATCTTTTGAGGGCAACCAAAACGAGACAAGATATTTGATTCTAAAAATTGAATAATTACCGTATCCGTGGCCTACCTTGCTGGAATGGCCTCAATCCATTTGGTGAAATAATCGGTAGCTATCAATATCCATCAATGTTGTGTTGATGATTTGGGATGGATTTCCCCCATGAAATCAAGTCCCCACTGCTGGAAAGGTGCATTTACTTGAACTGGTTTCAAAGGAAGAGGAAGTAGTTTCCTTTTTCCTTGAAAAACTTGACACTCATGGCAGCTCATCACTGTTTTATACAAATCTGAAAATAGAGTCAGCCAATAATATCCTTCTCTCAATACTTTGTTAGTTGTTGTTTTCCAAAACAAATGACCACCACAATCACCTTTATGAAAGTCATGCATCAACTGCTGAGCCTCGTCTTCAACCAAACAATTAAGTAGAATACCTCCCAAATCTTTCCAATAAAGAGCATTGTTTAAAATACAAAATTTAGCAGACTTGAGTTTTAGTGATCTACCTTTGCTTCTAGACATCCCTGGAGGTGGCGAAAGATGCTGAAGAACATAAACTATGTCTGAATACCATGGCGATTGGAGAAAAATTTCTGAAACTAGAATAAGCGAACCATCATCCTCATCCTTCGACATTTCTGTTATGATATTTATGTCTAGGGCATGTAGGTTTGATTGTGCCATTGTTTTTTCCAAGCCTTGTCCCTTGATTAACTTTGTGGGTTTAATCTCCAAATCATATTCCAACATTGTTTCTATCCACTTACCTCTTGTTCCCTCCAGATCAGTTTGCACCAGAACATCTTTTACTGTTGCATTAATAACATATGCTATGGTATGTGAATGTAGAATGTACACTCTGAAATCCTTTAGTGCTTTTATAAGATCCAATGCTTGTTTTTTAATGATATTATACCGCAAGGCAGCATCTCAAATAGTCCTACTAAAAAAAAGCAATGGGCTGTTCAATCTGATCTCTCTTTTGCATCAATACCATAGCCATGGTATGCTCTGATGCAAATGAAAATATAATGAAATATTGAGTGTAATCAGGACTAATCAAGACTGGGGCTTTGGAAAAAGCAAACTTTACCAAGTTAAATGACTTCATAGCATCCTCGCTCCATTTGACAGTGCTATCCTTTTTCAACATATTAGTCATTTCTCGTAAATGTTTTGCCAAATTGGGTATAAATTTGTGTAAGAAGTTCATCTTACCATTGAATGCCTGAATCTCCTTTTTGTTACGTGGAAAATCTATGTGTTGAATTTCCTCCACTCTTGAAGGATCAATGCGGATACCATCTTTAGAAATGATATGACCAAGGAGCTTGCCCTCATCCATAGTAAAAATACTTTTCTTTGGGTTGAGAGAAATCCCAAAATTTCTGCATCTTTTAAATAGAATCCTCAAGTGGTGCAGGTGTTCATCATCAGAACTAGAAAATACTGTCAAATCATCTAAATAAACAACTAGAAAAACGTCCTTCTCATTAGCAAAAGTGATGTCCATTGCTCGCTAAAAAGTGGCTCCAACATTCTTCAATCCGAATGGCATTTTGGCTTACTGAAAATTTCCCCAAGGTGTCATAAAAGTAGTTTTGTCTTGGTATTTTTCATGCACCAAGATCTGATTATAGCTTGAGTAACCATCGAGTAGTGACATCCATGATGCTCCAACTACTCTTTGCAAAATATGATCCATCTTCGGATGTGGATAGTTATCCTTTGAGGATAATTTATTGAGATTCTAAAAATCTATGCACAACCTTATTTCTCTTGTCTTTTTGCATACCGGGACTAAATTCGAAATCCAATCAGAAAATCTAATTAGAACAATGATACCATCTTTGAACAATCATTTTACCTTTTTTTCAATGGATGGAAGCAGCTTTTGATTGATCCTTCTCAGCTTTTGTCTAAATGGATTCTGATCTGGATTGATAGGAATAATATGCTGAATTATATTTTTGTCATATACCTTTGTTGGAGAGGTAAATCCCCTCTGCGGACAGAGGCGATCCCTACTAGCCCATATCGGGTCTAGCAACAATCAAACACGCTACAGTGCAGGTTCCTAATTGTAAATAAACCGACTTGCGAGGAAGGCTTACCTGGAATCCAACGCTGTCATTTGTAGAAGAGGTGGTGCTCCCGTTCCTTCGCCCTGGCAAATCACAGCCCTCACGATCTCCGTGATCGGACACCTGCACATGCAAGAAACAACACAAACGCAAGCATAAAATCCAGTGCATACAACTATATATCAGTCGAAGAGGATATAACTCATGAACATGATCAAGAACAAGAGTGGAACCATAACCGATAGTCGCTTATCATTAAAGAGTCAAAAGAAGAATGCAACCATAGCCGACGCAACACTTCCTTCGCGGTCGTCGCAAAACATGTCTCGTTAGGGGTTCGTCAAGGATGGGACAAGCTCTTCCGGGAGGATTGACAATAGTCTCCTTGCTTTGATTGGCCTTGTATGAACCAAGAAGGCTCTGCAGACAAGGATCCAAAGCCTGGGAACTCGGAGGATTTAGCACTAGCCTCTCGCCATGGAGATGGGCAAGCTTTTATAGATGGAGTAAGAGGAGTTGGGATCCCTATAATCATGGGATTGGCCCTATCATCAAGGAAGCTTTCATGAGAGGTGGCAAACCACTTCCTCTCTATGGAAATCCGTAGCCAAACCTCCCAACTCAAGACAGATACTCAGTCCAGGGATTTGTTATGACGAAACTTCCGCCATTTATTTTTAAAAAACACCTCTTAATATGACTGGCGCGGTGCGGCTCCCGACGCGTAGCGCCAATCGGCGCACACTTATAAGGATTTGCCCCCTGGCGCGAGCGCCGAACCGTGGAACCGCGCCAATGGAAAAAGAGCTATTAGGTTTTTCACAAGGAGATGTCTTCAAGGCAATGAAAGCCTTGCTCAAAGGGGATGTCATGAAAGTGGTTTCGGCCATGTCACCGTTCATAGGTCACAAAATGAGCCCTCCAATGTGAGAGATGGGGAATGGTAGGGATGGTGACAAATTTTTGTGTAACAGATGCCCCTAAAGCATGAGGCTCGAGAGAGAGAGAGGGGTGAAATGCTTTATGAGAACATGCTGACTGAAAACACCGCCATCGGAGAACCTACAGAGTGAAGTACAACTGATGTCTCAGATACATGATATATATGCGTGGTATGGGTGCAGCCATCCATAACAGAGTATATAATGATCGATATCCAAGGCATGGACATAGCCATCAAGAGAGGATCGATAAATAGACTCAGGTATGGTCGCAGCCATCCAATCAGTGAGTCATGTAAATAGTCATAAAAATCCACAAACTCGCAGCCTGGATTACAACAGACACAATCCAGGGTCTTGCGCTCCATCTCGACCTGAAAAAAGTACAATTTCAAGCATGCGAATAAGTGAGCTGAAGTCGAACATGCAAGAACATCGTCTAATTACCAGCCAATGATGAAAGTTGTTAACAGACACGAGAGGAACCACTAATAATGAAAATGGCCCTCAAGGTACTATAGGTACAATCTACGGCATGTGAATCAATGAGCTAACATCGAACACCCGTAGAATCACTCGATCGGAGTCCAATGATGAAAACCCCGTCGAATGCGAAGAACCTCGCATTGAGGCATGCAGGCTCCAAGGTACCATAAAGGAGTCTCTGCATCGCCCCGGAGCAATGAGCCGGAGTCGACAGAAGTGATTCGATCGAAAGTGGGCTATGGTGTTTCCCACATCATCGACACGAGACAGAGGAACATAGTGTTTTTGTGAATCACGATCAGATGAGAATCAGAGGGAGGTTGATACGTGCAGAGGTCAACTTCTCTTGAACATATTGGCGGCACGACAGTGGATTTGGCAGTATTTGACATCAAAAGATCAAAGGTCATAGTGACGAGGCAAAGAGTAGATGAGAGGTCAAAAGGGATTACCCAAACCTAAGGAGGCAAGTGAAAACGAGATGAGATGTCCCCAACCCAACATGAATGTAGACAAGTGCCATGTTCAAGAGCGACATACTGCCCACACGACAATGATGTTGGTTCCATTTTCCCCACCATCCTGGCGAGTACCTCTTTATTTTTACACAAGCTTGAAGAGGATACCATATGCTTGTCATAAGTCCGTCCTTCGGACGAATCCATCCTAGTACATTTAACGAGCCCTAGGAAGGAGGAACTCGGAGAAAGTCATTTCGACCGAATCCGATGTCATCAGGTTTTAACGAGTCTGACAAAGGAAGAACTCGGCGTCTTTTCATGTTTAGAGAGTTTGAAAAGACAGCGGAAAAGAAAACTCCACAAGTCCCTTTTCGTAAATAGTTCCCCAGATCCGAAAAGGTAGAAAACTATATCTGAGAAAACCCCCTAGTCGCAATAGGCTAGGGTATTCCTTTTTCGTAAATAATCTATCCCAGCCCGAAAAAGGGGTAAACGTATACTGGGTAGATGTCGTTTCGCAGCTACTTTAACGAGATCAAAACGACAAGGGCCTCGGGAATATTTTCATGTTTAGAGAGTCAGAAAAGAGCTAAAAGTTGACTCCTCCTAGAGGAACGAGTGGTATAAAGGGTAGCTACTGGTTCCGGTAATGGTGGAACTTCTCAAAACAAGATAAAGGTCAAGAGGCTGGCTAACAAAGACCACTCATCGTAGTAGTTCCTCAAGAATGGGTAAAACAACCAAGTGAAGACATATAATCGGCCAAGCAGATAATGACGACGGAGTGAGAAAACCAAGGCTCATCTGGCAAAAACAGGCTGATAAAATGGAAATCACAAAAGGTAAAATGGGCAAAGTTTCATTTTTACACAAGCTTGAAATCAAGAAACTCTGCTTGAAGTTGGTTTCATTTTTACACAAGCTTGAAACAAAGATAAACTATGCTTTAAACCGGTTTCATTTTTACACAAGCTTGAAACGGAAACAAACTATGCTTGAAAAATTAAGCATGCCTCAAGATGAAGACTCAATTCGAGGTACATGCCCCCAAGCTTCAGTCCATATGAAAGGCAGATGGAGTGAAGGTTCAAGTTACGAGATCAAGAGAAAGACTCGACTGGGATTTTACGAGAACTAAACAAAGACTCGAATTGAACAGGAAATTGTTTCATTATTTTAACGAGGTTGACACATTAAAAGAACTATCCTCGGACACATGGTTTAAGGAGCTTGGCACAAGACAAGGAACTCTGCTCCGACGACCTTGTTTCATTTTTTAAGGAGCTTGACACAGGAAAAGAACCATGCTCCAACAACCTTATTTCATTTTTTGAGGAGCTTGACACAAGAAAATGAATTGTGCTCCGACAGACCCCGTTTCATTTTTTAAGGAGCTCGACACAGGAAAAGAACCATGCTCTGACAGACTTCATCATAATGAACAAGAATTCATCACTTCCAAGAGTTGCCCATCCGATGGAAGGAAAACATCTTGGAAGTCTGGACCCAATGCCCCCAAAGACTAATGCACAACGACACTATCACCGAGCACAGCACGGGACAGTGAGCTACAAGGCCGACTTCGTGGGGCAGATACAACGGGTGGATAAAAACTAGGAGGGGGTGATGGCGGACCAGTTGCCACATTAGGACCAAAGAACGACAGCTGATCAATGGTCACAATCCGTCCTTCATGTGGAAAGCACATCACGCGAAAGAGGGAGGAGACAAGTGCTCCCATGGCATAGGTGTAATCGCGCCCCAGGAGCAGATTGAAATCCAAAGGGCCTGGAACGACCATCACGTCCATATGGACGGTTTTACCTCCCAAAGTAACAAGTAACCTTGGAAGGATCCCCAACGGTTGACTCGTCCTTCTGTTAAAAGTGAGCAGATTCTGCGTAACAGGCGCAAGCGGCGGCGAACCAAAAGCTTGCCAGGTAGTTGAAGACAGAATACTAACAGACGCACCTTCGTCTATAATGGTACTGGGTACAACCAGACCAAGAGCCTGCACTGTGATCTCGAAAGGCACATAAGACGGAAGGCGAAATCCTGCAAATCGGTTCCAATCAAAGGAAGCGACCAAACTACTCGGAGGGGCTACCATCGAAATGCGAAGGTCTTCCCCTGATGTTACGGTAGAAGAAGAATCCTCCATAACCTCCATCTCGAAGGCGGGAGGGATATCCTCCGGAGCCTCCATCATGGGAGGCGGAGGAGGAGCTTCTTGAAGTACAGGAACAAGAGAATCTTTCTCCAAGTCTGATGAATCCGAAGATATTAGAAGGACATGGGGGGTATGAGATCCACTCTCGACAGAAAAGACCTGGTGCACCGTGGACGGGGCCAGTTCAACCGATCCTACGACCAATGGTTGGTCAGGGACGGATTCGTGAATTTGAATTTCTGGGGGAGTGGGATCGACCAAGGATGACTCTTGACCAATCATTGGATCAGCTGGCGGAGGACTCGAAGAAAGCCGATTATAACCAGGTGGAAGGCATGGTGTAGAACCGGTCGGGTTGTCCAAAACTCGTTTGGCTTCATCCATATAAGGACAAAGGTGAATGGCATGGTGCCCTTCACACAAATTACAGGGATTGGTGATCTTACCCTGCTTCTTAGAGTTCTTATCAACAGCAGCTGAAGACGTGCCCCCAACTTGACTCCCGGAAGCCAAAGGCAATGGTGGGTGGCCGTTGGACCATACTTCGAGCACCTTGGGAATGCCAGGGCAGTCTCGAAGAAGATGGTCTCCCGTGCACAACATGCAAGGGAACTTGACTTTCCGTGGAGGGTTGGAAGGTTTATCAAGAGGAGACTTCTTAGGCGCAATAGCCGCAGAGCTAGCCTCTCCTTTATTGGACTTCTTCTTCTTTGTCTTCTTCTTCTTCTTCTTAGCCACCTGGTTACTTGAATCCAGACTTTCACCAGGCGAAGTAGAAGAGGAGGACGCAGAAACAGGCGAAGAAGGGGAGAGGTCCACCTTGGAATCAACATGATGTTGTTCTGGCGGAGGAACTGATTGAACAGTAGTGGAGACATTCGGGACTACAGAGGTTGAGAACAACCAAATAGGCAACCCAACAGTTAACCCAGGAAGGGACAACGTTGCCATGTAAGGAGCACCAACATTCCCAAAAGGAGGAAAATGACCAGGATTCCCATCGGAGGGGATTCCTTGGTTGGTGAACTCTGGAAAAGTTTCCATCAACAACTCAAAACCGCACACGGGCTAAAAACCAAGGCACACAATCAAACGGCCAACAAGCAAACTCTAAAAGGGCGTGTGATCGCAGGTGATTTATTTTACCACATTGAAACTTTAGAAACTTCACCGTTTCATATTTTAAGAGTCGAGAAACAGTTGAAAAGGTGACTCTATCTCTTTCAGATTTGACACAAGTGTGAAAGGACAAGCGCTTGGTGATCCTTTCAAATTTAGGGAGTCAGATAGGATCAAAATGACTACTCAGGAATACTAGGCAAAAGGGTGTACCAAATAACCGTGAACTACAATATACACCTTGGTTTCAATAATGAAAGAGAAATCAACCAAGGACTTTCCGTACGTGCAGGCAATCTCCCCGAATGCTGTGTTCGGTGTATCACGGGTATAGGGCGGCAGACTCGGCTTCCTGTGGATAAAGGATTGAAAACCTAGAGGGGTCTCCCTTTATATACGCGACGATACGGGGAGCACAAGTCCGTACTAGCGCTGTCTAAAGCCAAAAGGCGAACGACAGCTACTAGGTTTAAAGACGTCGGAACACGTCTCTAGCCTAGACCTCTAAATGTGTTTTGTTAGATTTCAATGCTGCCTTAGTGTAAATTGAGTAGATTTTAAAGTTTATCTTCAATTACGTTTCAGTTTTCAGGCCCTAACGAATGTGATGTCTCAAAAATCTCCTAAATGCAAAACTACATGCCACAGTATATCATTTTGTTCGATGAAAGCTAGCTACAGAAGAGTTAAGAGCTTTTTACACAAACAAAATGATCGGAAGACAATCAGTGATATCTCTAATGCAGCTAATGAAACTAAAAACTTTTCTTTCAAAGTCACTAATTACTAATAACACCGAAAAGATTTTAATTTGCACTAATCAATCAAAAGCAAAAGAGATTTTTTTATTTTCAATGTTTGAGAGCTAGATGCACTAAACAAACCGAAAACAAATGAGAAGCAATTTGAGAAATGATAATAAGAGAGCAAAAACAAGCAGATTTCACTCAATGGCACAAACAATCAGATCTCAAATCGACCAAAAATCTCTCAAAACCAAGAAAAGTCCCAAAGACACTAATGAGCCATGTAATCTAGGCCCAAAATGAAGCAAAGCGAAATTCGAACGAAAACGAAATCAGTCACTCAAAAAGCGCAATGAGATGATAGAAAACTGTCAAACGAATGCAAGGAAGCAATCCCAAAGTCGATTGAACGAACGAAAACCAAAAACTCCCAAGGGAGGCTCGACTCACAAAAGCACCTAGATGCCCTAGGGCTCGAATGCAAAATCAAAAGAAATAGGAAAACAACCAAAGGATGGAGGTTACAATCAGTCAAACTAGGCTCTAGTGCACTCAAACAGCCGAAAAAACAAGATCAAAATCACAAGTCAGTCCCAGAAAGCATGAAACACAGCAAACCCTAATAGCTCACAGGATTGGCACGAATGTGAGCTTGAAATTAGCGCCAGAAAGGCAATGGCGCGGGTGATACACACGCAACCTGCGCCAATGGGCACGACTGTCACACTAAAAAGCGCGCCAGCCGAGTTTACTGTGGAAAAATGAAAAACAAGCAATCTCAGACACAGACAAGTGATGACAAGGCTAAAACAAAGCCAAACAAACAGAAAAAACAGTCCAAAGAGCTGACCAAGCAAGCAAGGCCAAGAAATTGACCGAAAAGAGAAGACAATACTCCAAGTTGTTTAGTCCGTAAACTAAACTGGAGATTGACTGAAGCAGCGTTGATCTACTCTGCTAATGTAGAGCAAAAGCATTTCGAAGGCTATCTAGTTGCACTTCAGGCTCCGTCTATAGCTTACAAATCAAACAACAAGCTGATTCGCCAGCGGAGTCACCAAATTGTTGAAGAGGTTAATCCCCTCTACGGACAGAGGCGATCCCTACTAGCCTAGATCAGGTCTAGCAACAATCAAACACGCTACAGTGCAGGTTCCTAATTGCAAATAAATCGACTTGCGATGAAGGTTTACCTGGAATCCAACGTTGTCGTTTGTAGAAGAGGTGGTGCTCCCATTCCTTTGCCCTGGCAGATCACAATCCTCACGATCTCCGTTATCGGACACCCGCACATGCAAGAAACAACACAAACGCAAGCATAAAATCCAGTATATACAACTATATGTCAGTCGAAGAGGACATAACTCATGAACATAATCAAGAACAAGAGTGGAACCATAACCAATAGTCACTTATCATTAATGATTCAAAAGAAGAATACAACCATAGCTTCGACGCAACACTCTCCTTTAGCGGGTCGTCAGCAAAACATGTTTCGATAAAGCCTGTCAAGGATGGGACAAGCCTCTCTCTCCGGATACTTGACAATAGTCTCCTTGCTTGGATTTGGCCTTAAGGGAATCAAGAAGGCTCTTGCAGCATAAGGATGTGAAAGCTCTTGGGAACTAGCTTGCAAAGGAGATGGGCAAGATTTTATAGATGGAGGAAGGGGAGTTGGGATCCCTATAATTATGGGATTGGCCCTATCATCAAGGAAGCTTCCATGAGAGGTGGCAAACCACTTCCTCTCTATGGAAATCCGTAGCCAAACCTCCCAACTCAAGATAGATATCAGTTCCTGGATCAGTTAGGACGAAACTTCCACCATTTATTTTTAAAAAAAACCTCTCAAATTGGTTGGCACAAGTGTGACTCTGGGACAGAGCGCCAACTGGCACGACCTCTTTGAATTATTTTCCCCATTGGCGCGGGTACTGAACTGCCTGCTCGCGCCAATGCTAAAAGGGCCATTTTTAGGGTTTTCCACAAGGAGATGTCTTCAGGGCAATGAAAGCTCTTGTTCAGAGGGATGTCATGAAAGTGGTTTCAAGCCATGTCACTGCTCACAGGTCACAAAATGAGCCCTCCAATGTGCAAGACAAAGGAATGGTAGGGACGATGACAAATTATTGTGTAACACCTTTAAATTTGAATAGTCCCACGCAAACACATCAGAAAATTCAGAAAGTAATTTAACATATTGGGCTTTTACCTCGAGAGACAATGCTTTTGATAACTTCACAAACTTAGGCTTGTCAGCTGTTTTAGGATTGACATCCTCAACTCCTTTATCAGCAGGCACCAAGCTCGGCTTTCTTGCAACATCATCTTGATCAAAAAGCTTCTCTAAAGGTATGAGACCTCTAGGAATAACATTATCTTTCAGCTGCAAAACGTCCATCTGATTTATTTCAATCTGTTGTTCATCGATATCATAATCACCATCTATGGAAACATCCTTGAATTTTCTTTCATTATGCAAAAAAAAATTGATTTCTTTGTCATCCCAAAACACGTGCCAATACCTTAAATTATCTGGAACAGCAGGCCGATTTTTGACATGAATTTCAAATTTTTTGTTGGAGTTCATTGGAATCTTCAAATTGCTTGCAGCAGCGGCAAGTGAATTTGCAATAAGATTCTGAATTCGGGGTACTGCTGTCAAAGTATATTCAGAAAAAAATCTCAGGATGTCTAGGACTGCATTTTTGTAGGCTCTCAATTGCGGATGCTTTGCTTGATACTCTCCTTTTACCTGTTTGATTGCCAACTTTGAATCTCCATATACAGAAATCCTTTTTGCATTTAACTTCTTCAAAAATTTTAGACCTGCAATCAAAGCTTCATACTCTGCTTCATTGTTAGAGCAGTCAAAAGCCAACTTATAAGCGCATACTCTAACATTACTAGGAAATCTGTTAGGCTGGAAAATAGGGCTCCGAATCCATATTCCTATACCAGCACTGTCCTTACCAACAGCTTCGTCAAAATCCATGCTCCAAAGGCCTTCCTCCTCTTCTAGATGCTGAAATTTTGTTTCTTTCTCTACCTTACCTTGACTAATCTTTTCATTTTTCTGTTGTTCACTATCCTTTTGCTGCTAGTAGGTGGAAAGCTTAGAAAGGCTTGCTACTTTTTCTTTTTCCTGTTTAAGGACTTCCCTAAAATTCTCTGAAATTTCTGGTACCTCATCTACTTCTACTAACTGAACATCTTCATCATTCAATCCACTATCTGAATATAGTACAAATGATTCTAAATCTGTATGTACATCATTTATTGGATGATTAACTGGCTTCTCTTTGCTAGTGATCATATATTTCATTTTCTTCTCCCTGTATAGCTTTCTCAATTGACCGAACATGGGAATGGTAGCATAAGAGAAATCAAGTTGTATATTTCCCTTAAGTTTTGCACCCCACAATCTGGACAAAAGCATACCAAACCGTGGTGGAACGTCAGCAACAACCACATCCATCAAAACATTCTTGGTTGGGATTTGATCTAAAGATACTACCAAGTCTTTGATAAGACCAATACAACGGACCCTACCGGAGTCAAAGGAGTATAAATCATGGTATTTGTGGTTAATATCAAGACCCAACTTCTCCATAATGGCTTCAGGCATAAAATTGTGAGAAGCTCTGGAATCTAACATAGAATTGTGTAAAATGTACTCATGCAATCTAAGACTCAGGTAAAAGGGAGGGACTTCACTATCTTCAGACTGACCTTCTATGGCGGGACCAAAAATGAGTTCAAGATGATCATCTTCAACATTTACCATATCTGACATAGTGTCTATTTGCAAAATTCTGGATACCTGATGTTTATAAGTGTTGTTCTTCACCAACTCAGCTAAGGGAATGGACACCATCAACTTAGCAATTTCATTTTCTAAATTAAAAGATGAAACTTTTTCTACCTCTTTGACGAGAAGATCTTTCTTCTCCACTTTCTCCTTCGTTGCACTTGGCTGATTATTCTTCTCGTTTTCAATGTTATTTGTCGAGGGTACTTTGCTAGAAGTCGGATCAGCAGGTTCTTTCCCTTTCCTCTGAATTTTTGAAGAGTCATTATTTGATAGAAGCTCTTTCCTTTTCTAAATAAGATTGATTGGCACATCTCTGCTCCTTAAAGAATACTAGTTCTGCTGTGTTTTCAAAGCGTTCATATATCCTCGTTGATAATCATCAGACTCTTCCTCCAAAACTACGTCATTTGCCAATATGAAATCTTCGTCTCTTTGAGTGTCTGGAACAACTGCATATTATTCATCTTCTGTCAGGAAAATGGGCATACCATCAACAGTGAAAAAAATATTTGCTTCAACTACCAGATCATCATCATCATCTGTTTCCATTCCCTGAACATAATTTTGCTGCAAAGGAATTTTGATCTGCTGCTGTTGTGATGTTTGGTCTTGCGTTTTATGTTCCCTCTTCTTGATTCAGAATTGGGGCTGCTACTGTCCTCTGAAATTTGGATTCCAGATTGATGTTTCAAGTCTTCTGAAATAGTCAGCCGGTCAACCATATTTTCCACTGTTTGGATCAAAGTATCCATCTTAGCATCTGAAGGGGATACTTCCTCCTTTATAGTCACTCTCTTTTCAGATCTCGTCTGTGCTCTTTTAGCCAGCAGATTTGCTTCTACGCTTACAATGTTTTTCTGCATATCTTCAAGTGTGGTAGGATCTCGTTCTCGTAACTGATATGCCATGTCAGCATCGAAACCATCTGGAAATCTGAGCAAAGATAGCCCCATGGGGGGTTTGAGGTTGGCTAGAATAGCATTGTACACTGCATTAAACCTCACACAATAATCTTGTACACTTTCACCCACATTTCTTTTGATATTTTCATACTCAGACAAAATTTGGAGTGGGTTTTTCTTTACCTCCCACCGGTCTAGGAATTGTCTATGTAGCTGCAACAAAGTGTGGATAGAGGCTGCTGGTAAGGCTCTGAACCATTTTCGAACTTCACCTCCAAAACTTTGGACAAACAATCTCACAGTCACATTTTTTGCCTCTACCTCATGAAGGTCAAAGAAATCATTCATTTTATCAACATGTTGTTGCGCTGTAATGCTTTGAGTGGCATCAAAAAGAGGTATTTTACTTTGGTAATCAGTAGGCATATCATTCAGATTTTGAGGTAAAACCAGGGGTGCATACTGGGCAGCCATGACTCGAGGCAGATTTAAAACAACGTTTGAACTACTAGGATTTAAGAGAGTTTTTGATGGAGAAGTAGGGGTGATAAGTTGGAGGGGAAGGGTAGGTATAAACTGAAGTTGAGAATTGATTTCAGAAATTGATGGGAATGTTGATGAATTGAGGGTAGCGGATGCTGATTCTGATGATTCTGAAAGCTCAGGTATATTGGTAGTAATGATAGATGATGGAGAAGAATTTAATATATAGTCGTCAATTGATCTGTTTTCCTTTTGAATTTCAAGATCTACAAGAAAATCCGGGTCTAAAACTGTGTCATCAAGTGCAGTTTCAGATTTGGTTCTAAACAGAGAAAGCTCAAAATACTCATAAAAAGGGAGGTCTACAATGAACAACCACTCACTGGGACAGGAATTGGATCTGAAAATAGGTCTAGGGCTCACTGAACTTTCTTGTCTTCTGATTATTCGCGGAATAAGGTTAGGATTTTCAAATATAGGGGGAGGATTTGGATCAGGGTTGGCCCTCGTGTATTTCCTTGAAGTCAGTGTGGTCAAATTTCAAAATTTTTACACTGCTTTGCAACATTCTATTTCAGCCTAGCGAATTCTAAAACTCATCATCCAAAGTTCAAGAATTTATATGAAAGATATTATCGGGGTGATCAATCTTTCGTTTTAGATTTTTCCCCAGTAAGGTCGCCACTATGTTAGCACCTAGATTGACCTCAGATTGAAGGAAGGCAAGCCAGGGTAACCACAAACCACACTTAACCTTGTAGCTAGCCTTACAAAGCAGGGAGAGGGCTCTCTCCGTAAGGAATCTCAGTCAAGGATGACTGCGGAAAAGAGATTTTAGGCTAGGTATAGTAGCTTGAAAGGTTTTGATAGATTTTGTTGGTGTTTGCTGGATCAGATGGTGTTGGGCAGTTTAAGTCTGGGAAATTAAATTAGAAATGCAGGGTATTCTATGGGGCAAGATAGGTATGGACTTTAACACCTTTGGCTTAATGATGTGAAGTGTCTAAGACTGGTGAGGGGCCGAGGAGAGCATATGAGATGAATCCTTCTCAAATAATAGAAAACATAAAATATTTAATGATTTCCCAAGGCAGAGAACTGTAACAATGGATTCTACCCATCTAACTTGAAAACATTCAACAAGAAATCAATGGAATGAATGATGGCATACATAAAACATTTAACAAACGATTACAAAAGAAGAAACTGTGCTAAAATTCCATACCACAGGGATCCCATAAAAATAGCTGCAAATCTTATTAATTTCCTTCCAAACTGATTACAAATAATGTACAATCAAGCTCAGAGCACCCAAGTGATTCCAACCTCCACAAATGATTGAAAAATTACATTAAATAGAATAGCCTCAAGGGGCGAATCCGTAAAAAGAGGAGTTGTTTCACCTGCCCCCAAAAAAAAACCTACAAATAGAAAAACCCAACAATATACCTCTGAAAGAGAGGAAACTGTACACTCGACCATCTGGAAGTATTATCTGTTACATTTACTCCAGCCAATGGAAAGAAAACAAATCTGGAACCAATTTTCCGCCACATTTACGTTTGCTGCCGTTCATGGGCTGCTGCCGAAGTGATTTATGTCTTTACTCTTGCTCACGGTCTTCAAGAGCACCTTTTCCTTTTGCTGAAGAAAACCCTTTTTAAAAAACCAAATGAATATGCCTCATTCACGAAGAAAAACCCTTTTTCCTTTGAAAAGAGTGGAAAGAGAAATGGTGGGTCACGAAAATCGCAATCGCAAGCAGAAGAGGAGCAGGAATGCTTCGGGCAGAGGAAATCGCGATATGCGATGAGCGATGGAGTGACGAAGGATGGTGCGATGTGATGAAATGACGGGCAATAGAGCGATGCGAAGGAGCAACGATCGCATCGATGGTGAACAGGAAGGCGGGGTGAGTACTGGCGGGAAATGTGATAGGCGATGCGCGATGGTGCGATGATCGCATCAGGGATGGTGCGATGATCGCGGGAGTTAAGCGCTGGAGGGTTGTGCGATTGCGTGATGCGATGGAGGATTATTGCAGCGGGAAAACTCCCGGGAGTTTGCGGCCGGGAGTGCGGGAGGGTGGTGCGATCGCGCGATGTGATGGAGGTTTATCACATTAGTGGAAGTTGGGAAAAACAAGAGTTTAAGCGCTGGAGGGTTGTGCGATTGCGTGATGCGATGGAGGATTACCACATCGGTGGAAGATGGACGGTGGAGTTAAGCGCTGCGGAAATTTTGATAATGCGATGGGCGAAGTTGCGATGCGATCGCATCGGCAATGATCCATCACATCGGGGTTGTATGAGACATAAATACAAAGGAAAAAAGGACTTTGAAGTAAAGGAAAAAAAAATACAGAAAAGGTAAGGATTTTAAAGTTAAAAGCCAACGAAGTAATGAAAAAAGGGCGGGGCTGTACTTTTTGAGTCATTTATTCATTTGGGCATATTTTCCGATCCAGAAGATGATTTCGGGAGTGTGATATATCGTTGGAAATATTTTTCTGAGCTGCTCCTGATGAACATGCTTAGAATATGATTTTCACTGAAAATCATGTGTAGAACACTTCTAAAAACCAGACAGAGGAAAAGCCCCTTTGATCCTTAGTGACAGGCTGCGAAAGACTAAAATTGGCTTTATGGAGATAGCAGCTTTTGAAGTTCAACTTATTACATATGGAAACATAAAATTACATAAGAAATGATAATAATAAAAAAGTACCCTATTTTCACCTCAAAACATGGTTTTGAGGTGAAAATTACATTAAGCTTAAAAGAACAACTCTTTGAATTTTCCGTATACTATGCTTTGAGTTTATTTTGGCATCCTCATGTCTCGCTGATATATTTATCGATACTTTCATCATCAATTCGACTATGGTGGACCCTAAAATCCCAATGAGACCAAACCCCCAATCCCCATGACCTAATAAAATGAAGTGTAGAGTAAAATGAATCATGACCGAAGACCATGAGAGGAGAATCAAATAAGTATTTTTCATGAGGGAAAAAATCAAGTGACCCCTACCTTCAAGCAAGATCCATGACCTAATTGAATGATAAAAGTTATAGTATGAGACTCCTGCTATGCAAATGCAAAAGAGCAGATTGTGATCACTGTATATGGGTGATGTGACAAGACCGACACTAACATGGTGTACACGTTGATTATACACTATAGGATCAAAGTGAAGTAGTTTATTGTAGAACATATGTAGAAGATGTTAAAACTCCTAAAATTATTGCAAAAGATGGAGATAGTTTGGATAGTGATGATAGTATAAAAATGATCATGAATGGTGAAGAATTGTATGAAAATGAGACATAAATGAAAAAATAAGATAATGTAGATGTTTTAGTAGTCGTATAGTGATTATCATACCTAATTTTAGTAAAGATGTTATACTTGGAGCAGATAAATATTAAATAATGAACATAATAATAATTTTATATGAAAAGTTAGACCCTCCCTACTAGAACTATGTCATATTCCAATACTAAAAAATGGAACTATACCTGTAACCAATGAAATATCCAATACAAAAATAGAAATAAAGCATTAGAAACAAAGATAAGTAATGGAGACATATATGCTTAGGTTGGATTACTCCTACAAATTCAACTAATGGAGGAAATCTTCTTCAGTTAATAACAAAGGAAATGTTAGTTGTATTCATAATAGGATATGTAATATATTAAAGAAAAGAGAAACTCTTATACAATATATTATAGAGGTTAGAGGTTAAACCCTAACTTGGGGTCAAAGTTAACTTTATATTGTAATTAGACTTTTATGTAGGTAATTAATTTTAACTAATGCTCTAATTTTCTATATGAGGTCTTGTTAAACATAAGTTTCCACATATAAAATTGTACTATAAAGTTACAGGATTAGCTATTAAATTCCTTCTGTACATGAATTTATTTTCTTAATAAAAATATTCAATTTAAGTGCACAAAACACCCTTTTATTTAAGAAACTTTATCTCTCAATCTTGATGATGAAAGTGTAGCTTGACCATGTTTCTTATTTTTACATGATTCCATCACCTTTACTTGAATATGATCAAATGAATGCGCTCAATCCACGAAAGCTTTGATGGTAGACCCGTTTTATGAATTTTGTGAACTCATTCTTTGTACTCAAGTATTGCTTCATCAACACCCTATAAATTATCTAATTTGAATTGTATTAAAAAAGACATAATTTTTTTTATGATTGAGATGTATAAATACTTATAATTAAAGAAATTCAACTTGAAACTCTTTTTCCATACTTGGTCATGACTTACTTCAATTATGTGTTCTTCATTTCCAACCAATCCACTCTACTTAAATAAAAAATTCCTAAGAAAAAAAAAACACAGAGATCTCATTTTCCTTTTATAAATCATTAAAAAAAAATGATTATATAAAAGAGTAAATTAAATTATACAAATAGTAAAAAAATATTTATATACTACTTAATCACTAAAAAAAATATGTACATATCAATTTTATTAAAACTCTTAAATCTAACTCTACACATATTTCTTTTATAAATTTTCTTTTTATAACAATCAAACTAATATATATCACAGATCTATAACATTTCGAACTCATTCAATTTAGACTTATTCAAATATGACTCATGGTTTTCTTTTCCAACCCGGTTTAATACCAAAAACAAAACTAACACTTTAATAATATAAAATTCATAACCTTTTTTAATAAAGAAAACATTTCTATAAAATAAAATTTATCATATTTTTTTAATTATATTATAAAATAAATGGCCTTTTTTAAGGCATTTAAAAAATCTGAATGCCGTGAAGCTTTTATTTAAAAAAAAAAAAAAAACAAAACCATTTTTTTTTAAATTTATAAATTTTAACCTTACCATACAATCCCATAGAAGAGGTCCACCATAATAGAGCTATTTGAATCTTCTTAAAAGTTGAGACCTCAAGTGAACACTCCCACTAAAATAAAACTATATTAAAAATATGGATTGTGTTTTTATTAATTTAAAAGGAAATAATATTGCATTGTATTTTTTTTAAATATTTATTTATAAATTATGAGTTTTTAATCATCATTAAAGTTTTAAAGTGTAATTAAAAATTAATGTTGCAATTTGATTAAAGTTTTAAAGTTTAATTAAAAATTAATGTTGTAATTTGATTTTTTAATATAAATTTATTTTAGAAAAACGTATTTTCTAAAATAATTAAACTGTATTCAAGCATATAGATCTAAAATAAGTTAAGACTTGGATTATGCCCTAAAAGTTTTTTTTGTTTGGCTAAGAGTTAATTTTCTTTGGAAATAAGGAAATATGCTAACAATACAAGACCCAAAGACATCTAGTAGGAGTGAAAGCATACCTCTTTCTAGATAACTAGGAGGTAATTCTAGATGGCATGATATTCTATGAATAACTATGATGAGTCAACTTGGATTAGTGGATAGAAATCAATGATGGCTATTCTATGAATAACTATGATGAGTCAACTTGGATTAGTGGATAGAAACAAATGATGGCTATCCCCAGTACTGATTTTACCATTCAGTTATGATGGGTTTTCCCACTTTGTTTAAAAGATAAAAATCCAAAATAAACTTCAGTGTTTGTTGTAGGGGCCTCTTAGGCGTATGTTTGTTATTATAAATAATACAATAAGTAAATGTGAGTAACACTTGATAAATATGTGAAGTAAAGTAACTTAAGGGTTGGTTGAGAGCAGGTATAACCACTCCAACCATATTATCCATGTATAAAGTCTAATATAAACTTGTTTGGAATTCCTTCCCAAATTTCGTTCCTCTTTGTACATTATATATGTTCTTGTTGTGTTCTCATCATGTAGTCTATTTGTTTACATGAAGGTTAGGCTTTCAACATATTGGTTCTGTTGTCATTGAGACTAGGTTTGGAACTGTATGTTGAATAAAGGCAAAGTGAACCTGCAAGAAACAATATAAAGATTTGAGTGAAATTTTGCAATTAAATAAGATAGGTTAGTAGAGGATGCACATGAAATAATGAGATGTTGCTAATAAAAGCATATGAAAAATGATTATGACTTTACTTATTCATTCTTGCAGTTTGAAATATGCTTAGGATAGAGTGATCATGCTTGTGGATGCTCATAGTTCTTGTTTGAAAGCAGAATAGAGAAAAAACCCTCCCTACTCGTAAATTTTTTGTTCTTGGTTGATTTATAAAAGTCTATCGTGGTATGGAACACAATTAAAGATTTATGGATGATGTTAAATGGTTTAAATATTTAAGAAATTATGGATTATGCTTATTAAATACATGGAGCGTTTTTTGTTTATTTTGAAATAATATTTTCTGAAAGGGTGTTATTTACGTTGAATGAAAAAATACTATTTCAATATGTAACACATATTGATCACTAAAAAGGAACAAGTCATTGTTTAAAGGCTAATTTGAGACCTAGTATATCTACTCATGCACACGCAAATCTAAAGAAAAATAATGAAAAATATTGGACATTGTTTGAAGGCCAGGAATCTAGTCGACTTAGTGGATCTATTCAACTACATCGATATGTACATAAATGATCCAATGTTGTTTGTGAGGAATATAGACTAGTGGAAATAAACTAGATTAAAATCAACGCTACATCGACTAGACAATCTAGATTCCACTAGCCTCTAATCCTCACACTGATATGCAAAATTTGATCATTTCATTGGTCGATTCGGTTGATTGGAAGAATAATCAATCAATAAAGAAATAATAAATGAATTTCTTTTCCACGAAATTTCTTTCTTTCAACTTTGGACTATTCAACTATAGGTTGATTTCACCGTGGAAAATTCATTGGAAATCAGTTGAATCGGGGCAGAGGCCATTACCATGTTTTGTGTTATTTCAAAGCTTCTTGTCAAAAGTTTTAATGGGTATTTAAAATAATATTTTGTAGGTACACAAAAAAATAAAATTTGTTGTTAGGGAAGAAAAATTGTTGTAGTCATTGATTATGGAGTCAATATTTTGTTGTAATAGAGCTTGTGTAACTTTGTTTTATGAAGGATAACCAAGTCAATTCTTTCATAGTGATTGAATCTTTCAGTTACTTATGGAGTCCATAAGTAAGGATAGGGTGAAATGTGAGCCTGGTTCAAGGTAGATGATCTTCTTTTCCTTTATAATTGAAATCAACACTATTAAAATCACAACAAGAAATGGATTCTTTTGACATGTGCCTTAGTCAAAGAAGAAAATTCAGATTCAACCTCATAGAAATACGATTTTGTTGTGATTTAACATGTGTGATGTGGCCTATCACTAGTTTATTTTCAGTTAATTTGAGTTAGATGGATTTCAGTGAGTTGTGGGCCAGTTGATGAATAAAATTAGCTATCTACTAGAGTTAACTCTAGTGTTTGTTAGTTAACTGATCTCTAGATCTAAAATAACGATAAATTTGAGTTTAGTTGAGTATTTTACTTTTGGTTAACTCAACTTTCTCTTATTTAACTAGTTGTAGCTGCTAAAATTATCCCTATTAGGTCATGCAATTTGAATTACCTATTGATATTGGATGAAAGAACAATTTTAATTCATCATTGTATAACAGGTTTGATAATTGAGCAGGCCTGGACACCCCTGCAATGGAGAGGGGTTGCCTGAGAGTTCTTGGTTGCAATAGAAATTCATATGGAAGAAAGAATGCAAATAATGTGAACAATAAATACAATAAGTTGTCACCAAATAAGTAAAATCCATAGTAAGCCTCATACATGTGCATCTCCCTATCCAGTTGGTAGTTGTTGCAGCTTAGTTACCTATGCAAACCGATATGCATGGTTGATGTACATTAAAGATACTTCTATAAGAAGTAGAGCTATAAGACTTTGTTGCATCCTTTCTTGGGATGAGAAAGGCATTGAGGGTCGAGGAGATGTTGTAGGGGCCTCTTAGGCCTATGTTTGTCATCATACAAATACATTAAGTAAATGTGAGTAACACTTGGTAAATATGTAAAGTAAATTAAATGAAGGGTTGGTTGAGAATAAGTACAACTACTCTAACCATATCATCCATATATAAATATGCATAAAGTCTAATAGAAACTTGGTTGAAAATCCTTCCCATATTTTTTTCCTATTTGTGCATTGTGTATGTTATTTTTGTTTTCTCATCATGTAGTCCACTTTTGTGCATGAAGACTAGGATTTAAACAATACCATAGTGCATTTTACAATAAACAAAAATAAAATTAAAAATCCAATTATTAAAATTCTATTAAAATAACCAAACAATAGATATAAAGCAAAAAAGAAAAAGAAAAATATTGTGTGGACTTGTACCCTAGATTGAATTGTATGCAAAAATTTAAATAACAAAGGAAGAATTTTCAAATAAGCAAGAAGAAGTTAATCACATGTATTGACTATATAATATGAAATACATAATAGGAGAGGGAGCTATCAATACTATATATAGCCAAATTTTCCAATTTATTAGGTGATAAAGTTCTTATTTATTTAATATATTAATTAATTATTTAGAATTTCATTTAATATTAGCATACTAGTGAAGAATATTATTAAATTTGAAATAAAATGTTGTTAATTTACTCCCTGATTGGGGTGTTTGGATGTGTGTTAAATGGGGAGCCTGACATCTCACTACTTTACATAGCATTTAAGAGGGGCAATGGCGTGGATATCTCACTCTATGAAATGGGTGATGGTGTGGTTATCCCACCCTATGAAACCACACATGTTAACTACATTACATTCCTTAGAATTAAGTTGGAAACCCTCAATCATTATGCGAAAATTCAACCCATATATTATGGCTCAACATTGTTCTACAGTCTCAAGGATAAGTCCCTGTCACATATGAGATATTTCCCCCATGATACTAGCTTTGTGGAACCTATTTTGTTTGATGTTTCAGGTCCATTGGAGGTTTTTCTTCATTGCAAGCCCCCTGAGTTGGTATTTGAAGAGTGGAACAAGGAGATAGTTGTCAAGGAAGTGAACCCTAGGACTCTAGAAATAGTTGCAGTGAGGATCAAAATAGTAACGGGAAGTGGTTGGAAAGGAATTGAGCTTCTTCTACAACATTTCAATTCCTGGTGGGCTAACAACTATGGGGTAAATTTTTCTATGTCCAAATTTTGCAGCATTCTCAGTTTGTTTATTTGTGCATGGTGAAATTTGGCTTATGGCATGTAGGGTGTCTTAGTGGTGTGGAATTTCATTAGCATGCCTAGTTTTTTATGAATTTTGTACCCTACTCATAGTTACTCTTTGTATTCTCACCCTATGTCATCACCTACTAATTCTAATCCCAGACCCATCTGATAGTTGAGTGTTAAATATCTTACGATTTTGACTTGGTCCCTATGGACCAATCTCATTGGTTTACCCTTCTATTTGGGGTTTATTTAACTAGACCTATCCTCTCACTGAGTGGCATGTCCCACTAGAGTATGCGCTCTCATAGGGGTTCTATAGGTGAAGCCCCTTGGGCTCAACCTTGGGCCCAAACCCAAGCACAAACTACTACAACTATATTTCATTCTCTACCCCTCCTAAAATCCAAGAGGAAATCCACCAATTGGAGGCCTTAAATACAAATGATCTCCAAGCCTATTATTGTAATCTAGAAAAATAGTACATTTTTACCATTATATAGACATCAGGAAATAATATGACAAGAATAAGTATAGATAACAAAGACACTGTAATGGAGAAATAATGAACAACACAGATATATTATTTATTATTAGTTTAATCAAAATTAATACATTGTTATACAAATAAATATATATAGACTTTCAGGACAGTTACAAAAATCTAAATATATAATTAGATACTAATCTGACATTAATAGCGCTTTGTTACAATATGCATTTATCGATTTGAATCAGGCTAGTTGGTCAGGTAAACTAGCCCATCCAACATCTCCCTCACTCTCAAAGTCTTATTTGTCCCCAGGAAGGGAAGATTTGAAGTGACACAAAATACTAAGAATTTTTTTTAACAGTGAAAAAAAATTATATAATTGGTGTCGTTGGCTCCTTAAGAGAGATATTATAAGTACAAAAAAAATTGCAATAAAAATAACTAGGTAAAGACAAATGGAATATGCAAGTGTTTATGTGGCCATGGTCGAAACCTCTTGGACTATATCTGTTTACTGATTGACTACCTGGTCGACTTCAACTTCATGGGATTGTTGTTTTGATGTTGCAACATATTTTGAAACACTTGGTGAAAAAGAAATAGTGGGTAGACTGTGGTGGTTGTGGTGATGAAGAACGAGTTGGAAATGGTGGAGGCATGTTTGGAAATGAAATCTGATAAATCATAGGAGAAAATATATGCATGCTCATCGAAAATAGACCATTGACGTAATTCTAATTTAGCTTTAACACTAGATTCTTTAAGGCCCAATAGGTACTGAAATTTCTCTTCTATGGGTGTGTGTTTTTCTAACCTTTGACTAAAAGGTTTGGACTTTTTGTTACTCAAGTCTTGGTTAATTACTCCCTGCAGATATTCAGATGCATTACTGGATTTGTGTTGTGTTTTATTCCCTTCCCTTGGAAATTGGAATTCTTGTTGTAATAAATGAACATAAATTTGTCGTTCCTGTCACAAAATATTCATATAAATTTGTTGTTCGTGCTCGAGAGTTTTTTTAAGTGCATGTTTTTCTCTAGAGTCTACAATTTGTCTTGCAAATAGTTCTTCAATGGGCATATCTTGAGTCATGATCTTAGAATGATTAGATGCCAGATAGGTAGGCCAATTATTCAATGTGGTCGTTAGGGAAACTCCCTTGTTGATTTTGTGCTTCAAATTTTGTTTGGCAGCCACAAATTCATCGTGATCCTTCTACAAAATATCTATAAACTTTGGATTTCCAACAACTGCAAGTCAGGCCTGCAAATCTGCTACCTATGCATTGAGTTGTTCATTTTGTTCGATTAACTGCTACACCAACTGTTGCACAATGATGAGATGAACATCAACTTTGGATGGGGTGGGAATTTTCAAATTTTCTGCTTCCTAGTTCCAACATGCTAGCCAAATATCCTTTTCTCATTCCTGTTTACTTTGAAGCTTGTTTGTGTCCTTCTTTCTCTTCCGAAACCTATTCTTAGAAGCTTTAATAAACTGTTCCAAAACCTGAAATTTTTTTTTGTTGCTGGAGAGTTTGATGTCAACATACTTGGTTGAGATATCAATGCACTACTTTTTATCCTTGCCTCTCAATGTGCTTGTTGAATTCGGTTCTATAGAAGTCATGCATGCCGAAACAAGGTTGGTCACTGATGGGTTGTTCACAATGGTGGGCTGGTGACTGGTACTTAAGTCATTCCTTCTTGGTGCAAGTTAGTCGATACTTCAATCATATGTGGGTAGTGGTATTTGATGCCTTCATAAGAGTGATTTTGCTCAGAAAAAATATCTTTCCAATTTACTTCAGAATTATCATGTTGGTCCGATTGGTTTTTCTCTGACTGGTCCTTCTCCAACTGAGTCTATTCCGACTAATTTTTCTCCAACTAATTCTATTCCAACTGAGTTTGATTCGACTGATTCTTTTCATTTAGAATGTGTTTTAGAGAGTTTACAGGTGTGTCATTAGTTAGATAGATTCTAGTGACTTTATGAGTATGCGTGTCAGCAGCTTTCTTAGTTTGATCCGAAGTATCATTTTGAATGTTGCCATTCTACCTCCTGGAATAAGTCCCATTTTTTTTACTAGAATATATCATCCATTGTATGCTGAATTTTGTTTACAAAAACTCCTTTGGCACTTTCTATTACATTCTTTATTTTTGCTTGAATTGATGGGGCTTTGGGCTTTCATGCCTTCTTGACTTTTTTTTCCTTAGTCTGCATTTGTTGAATATATTTGTCCAGTTGTTTCTACTACTCAGGATATTTTTAATGGATTTTCTTAAGTACCTTCTGCCATTGGGTTGATTTAGACACATTCAACTTGGCCTTGGGGTTATGGGACTCTTTTTAGGAATAATTTTGAGATATTTCAGGTAAAGGCCCCCCACAAATCAATTTTTAAAGGTTATAATTACAAAGTGACTTTTTCCTCTTCTTCTAGTTTGGTATCAACCAAAGGGGTAACGATATTATGATATAAGCCAAAAAATGTGGGGTTAATGATGTAATTTGTATTAGATTTTTAGGAGAGTTCGTAAAATATTTGGTCAACTGAAGCCTAGTATGGGAGTTCTTGGGATTCGACCTATACATAGTTAGTATACCATCTTTGGTGTGGTCTAAGCACAACTAAATATGGGAAAAAAGGGGTAAGAATTGATGAACATGTTTAGGAACTCTCCATTTGTTGGAGATATTATTACTGTTTAGTAAACAATTTATAAAGATTTCATTAGGGCCTAGGGACTAAGGTTTTCTTGACTAATTGTGTGAAAAAAGCCTAAAATTGTTCATGATAGGCATATGTTTTTTTATGAAATATGCCTCCCCGAATAGTGGGCTAAACTTCATGGCTAGCCAAAACAAAGAGGGGAAATGTATGGCCTTACTCGAACTTTGAAAATCCTGGTAGTTGGCTTTGATGAGGTTGGCTACATGTTATGCCCAGTTGTACTCTTTAACATATTTTTCTATTTTTCCAATGGCTTCGAGAATTATCATGTTGACATCTAATTCTCAAACAATAGTGGTGAGACACAATGAGACTATTGTAGATTCCTATCGTACCAGCGGGTCTTGGACCTAGATGATGACTAATCCCCGTGAATTATTCCCTAATGCTCTACCAACAAACTTTTTTATCCACTCATTAGCATCAATAGTGGTCAATACTTTGTCACCCTATAATTAGATGAATAATGGTCTTGAAGATGGAAGGGGTTTACACTAGCCAAATATTTCCATTGTGATATATATTGACTAATTATTTAGAAACCTCCTCCTTCATCCTTTGTAGGTACGCCACTAATGGAGCACTGAGAATATCTCAAATTCCTACTTTCGTCAACATTCCCAACTTAGAATTCCATGGGTCATATATTTTATCCCATTTAAGGAAAGAGTAAAATTGTTTTTCCCATGAAGGTTCATTGACCTTTTCCTTCCTGATGTTCTACATTTTAATCTCCAAATCAATTTTCCCGACAAGATCAAACCATGCATTGGTCCATGGCTCAACTATAATTTCATCATCTTTAAAGCGGAATTTGTGGCTTTCCATTTTGAAATCGCTGCATAATTCTTCAATTCGGAGGTAGCCCAGGAGCTCAGAATTGGAGATTACAGGACTTGGGATATCTGGGATATCATCAAGGTAACAGGGAGCATCGAATGGTATTTATGGAAATATTTTTGTTAAGGCCGAGAATTCATTGATTTTTATAGAGGTGGAATTAATTACGCCATCATTTTTTCCTAGTTGTTGTCCCTCAAAATTTTTCGTCAATTTATGATTTTCTCCTTGAATGTCACTCAACGCTTGCATGCCATTTTATTTCCACCTTCTTCGCAGGGTGGTAAATAATTGTGGAGTTATTTGAGATGATTTATGTCGTGAATATGATAGTTATGAGACATACAAAGTCTGTGATATGTCAGGATAATATGGGTACACTTGATTGCTTTGATTTTGAAATCCAACTGTTTGTCTTTTATGTGATATGTTGTCAGATTCGCATGTCAGAGATTTATTCATGACTGGTTATATGGAACTTCCTTCAAATAGATGGGTAATGATCTTGCCTTGGGTCTCTATTCTGTCGAATTATGCTTTATGGATTTGTTCTGTCAGAAAATTCTTCCTTGATTCAAGTCGACTTCTTTATTTACATTTTTTTCCTTGATCATCTCTAGACTGGTTTCAATCCATATTTTTTCTTTGCTATTAGAATATTGTGGAGGTCGAGCTCTTGTTCCATATCACTATTAAGTATGCCTTCTCAATTCATTCTTTTTTTTCTTTTATTGGGTCTCCAACTATTATTTCGGTTATTTTTAACGCTAATTTATAACAACTTTTTAAATAACTTACAAATTTGTAATTAAAAAAGAAATAATATTTAATAGTTTAATAAATTTAATAATTTTATTTAAAACTTTTACAAATAGTTAGTTAACTTGTCACTAAGTAGTCCTAAGTCTAACCTATGCTAAGTGTCACTAAGAAACATATTTTTGAAGGAAAACGCCATTAACAAGTGACTTGAAAATGTCTCGTTGTATTGTTATAAATTGAACAACTCCAGAAGGTCAAATATCCGTTATGAAGAAGGGTACTAACCATGCAATTTCATGTTTACTTAGCTTGCCTTTTACTCGACTATCGTACAATAAAACTAAGTTGTCAATTTGGAAGTTCTTAGCTTGTAGATTATTTTCATGCCATGCTTTTTGTTTTTCTTTACTGATTTATTGATGATAAAGAGCATAAAGTTGATCTTCCTCTAGTTGATGTAGTTTTCAAAGTTGTTTTGTTTCTAGTTTTGTATTATATATTAATATATACGATGCACTTTGTGCATTTTTCAAACAATGAAATGGTATGACTGCTTCCTGATGATAAACAAGTTTGAATGGTGTCGAGCCCGTCAACTGCTTGTATGTTGTGCGATATTCCCATAAAATGTCTTGAACCTTGTCATCCCAGTCATCCGTGTCTATATTGAATATATTTGTTAGAACTTTATAGAGGGTTTTATTGAAGGATTCAATAACATTGTTTTCTTGTGGATGATATGTGGTAGTCTTATAGTGTTCAATCATAAATTCCTTTGATAATACTTGAATTGTACCATTAAAAAATATGTCCTTCTATCACTGATAAGACTCATAGGGCAAAAAAATTATGTTAATATATTTTCGCATATGAACTCCCTGCTACTTCTTTAGTACACAACCTGACTAGCTCTGCTTCTGCCCATTTCCTTAGGTATTTGATTGTTTTTATTATAGATTTCTCTCCTATCCATTTGGATCTTTTAGGAAATATACCAACGAAGTTGATCACCCAAATATCAAAAGGTAGTGATGGGACAATTGAATGTAGTGGAATTTGATACTTTGGCAGTGGTCATCCAAGCCTTTGGTATATGTCACATTTCTATACATATTGTCGGTAGTCACAAACTAATGACAACCACCATAATCCTAATTGTAATATATTTCATGCAATCATTTTTCCATGAAAGTGACCTTCGGATCCCCTTTTGTGTGCTTCATCAATGATTCCTTCCATTTCATGTTCTATGATGCACCTTTGAAGTAGTTCATCGATTCCAAGCTTATATAACTATCCATTTAAAAATGTAAATGATGTTTCTTTGATTGAAAGTTTCTTTTAATTTTTTTCATACAATCCTTCAGGTGCCTTACTAGTATTTAGAAATTCTTCAATTTCAGCAATCTTCGAAGGGAATAATGCGACTCTAAATAAATTTGCATCGGGAAGATCATCATCAATGTTAGTCAACTCCTTTTGAGATTCCAGTCGAGACAAGTAGTCATCACTGACATTGTTTTCATTTATTCAAACGATGAATTCAAATTCAAACTCATAAAATAATAATACCCATAGAAAAAATTTTCCTTGATGAACTAGTTTGTTTACGAGATATTTTAATGCTTGATGATCCATGTAAAATATGAAGGGGTTTGAAAAATGATAATGTCGAAGCTTTTGTAAGGAAAAAATAATTGCTGAGGATTCACACTTAGTCTCCGAGTAGTTTCTTTTGGCTTTGTTGAGTTTTTGACTGGCATAGGCATTTTGATGTTCTATCAATTCATCATCAGGTTGTGCTAGAACTGCTTCGACTGCTACATTGGATACATCGACATGTACATGGAATTGTTTTTTCTAGTCAGGAAACTTAAGAATTGGTGCTTCGACTAATTTCTTTTTTAATACTTGAAATGTCTCATCAAATTTGTTAGACTAGATAAATGGAACATCTTTCTTTAAAATATCGTCTATCTTGAATGTAATGTTAGATTAATGCCTAATGAATTTCCTATAATATCCTGTGTGTCCAAAAAATAGTTTTATTTATTTTTTATGGATGGAAAAATTTAGATCTAATATTACCTTATTTTTTTCCATATCTACCTTAATCCCATCCTTCGAGACCATATGCCCAATTGTGTTCCAATTAAAGTGCCAAAGATTCAATTTTTGATATTTATCAAAAAACGTATCTATTGGAATCTTTCAAGCATTATAATTAGCCATTGTATGTGATCCTTTAGTAATGTGTGGACTTTCCAATTATCAAAGTATATTTCCATAATTTTGTAAATGCATTCTTCGAAATATTTAAAGAAAAATGTTGAGAATACCATCGGTGCATTTTTCAATTCGAAAGTCATTACCCTGTAGGAAAAATAACCAAATTCAGTAACCAATTTCATTTTTCTTTGCCTTCTTCTGTAATAGGTACTTGGTTGTCCCCTAAGAACCCATATATGAATTAGTAACATTCATGCCCCATGACTTCATTGATAATTTCATCAGTGAATGGAATCAAAAGGGATCAGTAACAATTAATTTGTTTAGCCAGTGGTAGTCGACACAAATACATAATATGGTTGGGTTGTGCTTTTTAGGATGGATAACCATGGGTATTTCCCATTCCAATGTTTCTATTCGGTAGATGATACCGGTGACAAGAATCCCCTCTATTTATTTATAAATAATATGCTTATACTTGTGAGCAAGCTTATATGGTATCTTCTTTATCGACTTTGCTCCCAGAATGAGATTAATTTTCATTTCTCCCATTTCCTTAACCAATCCCTTCAGATATTTGTAATCATGGGAAAATACATGCTAATATTATTTAAGTAGGTCGATGAATTTTGTAATTTACTTTTCCTACTAGTAGTCTCCAAGTTCAGAAATCTTTGTTCGGTCATCATTCGATATGTCAACTTCACGTATTTTAATTTCTGCATCCATCTAGTCGGGTTCTTTTCATTCATGAAGTTGTTGTTCGCCAGATTTTATTTCTTGATAAGCTAAAGGAAAGTCCAATTTGTCTAGTTTCTCTACTTTGCGTTTATCAACTTTGTATACTAATTGTATTTTTTTTATTCTCAATATTATTTTTCTTTAAGAAAAATATTTGACCAAGATAAGTGTTTCTTCCATTTCTATATGACTAGCCATTTTTCTGATTTGAAGTACATGAAAAAAAAATTGTAAGTCGGCGAAGCATCGATTGGTAATTTTTGATGGTCAGATGATTTTTCTTTGATTTTCTGAACTACATCATTTAACTTTGGATCCTCTGGTTTGAACTCAAAATATTTGATGAAAATTTCTCTTAGTTTTTTCCATTGCAACGATTGACCTCGTGCTTTATCTATTATGTACCATTTATTTGGTAGGTTGTCTAAGGTGTTTGGGAACATATGCATCTAAAATCGTTCATCTATATAACAAATTGGTCTCCGTTTCGACTCACAGTTAATTTGAATGTGAATAACAAGGGCTTGTCCAACACTGAAAATGGGTATATTTTCCTTTGCATATAGTTTTTTCCCTCCAAAATATTTAATGGAGTATGTTGTTGTGGTTTCCAATGTTTGAATATGAGCGAGTCAATACTTAATAGGAATAAATTTAAAATTAAAAATGGATCATGATAGCTTTAAGTACTTTTTTTGTAAATATTATCTTCATAAGAGAAACAAAAATTGGTCACAAAGGTGTTGGGTCATGTCTTTGAAATTATCTGCAAAAACGAAAAACAAAGTAGTGGTTGATGCACTCTCAAGGAAAGAGGAAGACAAAAATGGTTTAAAATGTGTTATTTTTATTCCAAAATCTGATTGGGTGGAAGAAGCAAGGATATAATTGTAGCAAGATGAGAATATATCCAAGATCATTCAATAACTATAGGAAGGCCATGATGTAGTAGAAAATTTTATGTGGAAAAGTGATTTGTTATGGTATCCATATCACTTATATTTTTTTTAGAATTATCAACTCAAAAAAAAGGTCCTATTGGCATTACATACCTCTCCTATAGGAGGGATTTTAGGGTTTTTGAAGACATACCGTAGGATCAAGAATTATTTATTTTAGGAATATATTAAAGAAAATGTGCAACAATTTGTGGTGGAATGTGTGGTATTCCAACAAAATAAAGGAGATACTATCAAGAACCTATGCCTCCTTCAACCATTATCCAAACCACGCTATCATTGGGAATAATTTTCAAAGGGTTTTATTACAGATTTTGTGTCTTAATTTTCGGGGAATATCAAATTCGATTCCCGAGAGATGGACTACAGAGGCATTTACTGGATATGTCACCTTTCAAAGAAAGGGTGAGACCTAGAGGCTACCTGGCCAACTATAGACTCTGTCTATAGAACTCGAAATATTCTCCTTTAGGGATCAGCAATATATGAACTAGAGCTGGAAATAGAAGAGAATGCATTAACACCAAGAATTCCGGGATATCTCCATAATCATCATATTAAATAATAGCAGCAATAATGTATACAAATGCTTGAGGAAAAAACACTCAAGTAAGGCAATGCCTTCATCAACAAAACATATACATGATATATGAAGAAATGTTGTTGCATAAAAGAGCCCTGGCAATGACTACGCAGTCTATAAAGGAGAACTGCTGAAAAAGATTTCAATACATGGATTTTACAATATACAACTCAAATAAACAAGGGGGAGCAAGATCTCAACCCCTGAAAACATACAATACACAATCCTTGAAAGGATTGGCTAAAATAAGTACAAAATGGAAAATCTGCAGAAATACCAGAGTTGCTGGGTAGCAGCAACTTAAGAAATGGAAATAGAAGGAGAAGGCTGAAATGGCTGCATCCAATGAAGTACCCTCCTTCAATGGAAATCTGAAGTGAAAGGCTGATCCCTTCACCTAAGATTTCACCCTCCAACTATCTGCAAACCCCTCATAGCAAATGCTCTCCAAGAATAATGTTGTCTAAGAGAGGGACTACGCTGCATATGATGGAAAGTGGTTGGCTTGATGCCAAATATGGTGGAATAAGCTCAGAAACCACCTTTGCTGATCTCCCAAAGAGATGGAAGCTCCCTCCTCTGAAAAACAAGCCAAGGATGGTGTTGTAGAAAACCTCCCCAGCAACACCCAGCAACACTGCACAATCTCCAGCTGAAACTGCGATGAAGGATAATGCTTGACCTAAATGTCTGAATATGGGGAAATAGAGTGCAATCCTCCAAGAGCTACTCAAGAAGGAAGATAAGTCCCTCGCGATTCCCTCGGCAATTCTTCTTTGACGACGAGAAGTTGTTGCAAGTCGGGACAGATGTATGATACTCAAGGATGATCAACAATGTTTGCCTTTCCCTCCTTTTAAACAATGTGAGGTCTCTCAATGGACCCACTGCTAGAGTTTCCTTCATCTAGAAGCTTCCCTCCTTATCCACTTACGCTGGCCCATAATGTACTCTCCACCTCATGCTACTGCGCAGTTTGACTTGGTCAAACTTGACCTAGCCTTCTTGCAAAAGCCCCCTTTCACACATGGAGGTGTGAAATCAAGCTCAAAAAGTGATCCTCCCTCATGCCAAGAGGATTTTTATTCTCTATCCAAGAAAGGAATGGGTCTCCTACCCATTTTACTTATCTCCTATGTGAAAATGGAAAAAATTAATGTTCCATAGAAATTGGGAACATTACAGTCCTCCCCTCTCAAAGATTGCTTGTCCTCAAGAAAGTACAAGGATAGACTGATTTATCTCCCCTTACTTCCCCTGTAGCATCCATGCATGATAAACTCCTGCAAGAAAAGGATGCCATATCATCAATCAAGTGTCCAAGTTTTCCCTCCAACATATGCAATCTAGCCTTTGGTGAGCATCCCCAAATAGCTATCATGTAGAAACAAATATCCATGAAGGGAATAGTGGGTTGTCTAAGGGCCTTATTGAGGCATGAGATCTTATATATAATGGGACTCATCATTCCCATATGAATCTCCCATCCCCAAGCAATCACCCATACAACATGAGTTGCCTCCAAATATAACAACTCATAGAAAACTCTCTCCACCTTGAGCTCTGGAAAAGAAGGTGGGCTGAAAATGTGAATATGGAAATCTCCATAGCTTACCCCATGCTATCCTCCCCTCCACTTATTATTAGTGTGGAGTGTGTGCTGATCATGGGCTGCAAATGTATTGCCTCCAAGTGGCAATATGAAGAGCAATCCTCCAAGGATCTCTCCTCCATCAATGATAATCTGGTTGGCCCAAGATATGTCATCCATGATGAGTAGGAATTAATCATCATAGAATACCCCAATGACATGTTTTCTATAGGTTATACCATGTGCAGCAAGGTACAAACAATGTCTCATAGGGTTACAACGCAACCTCATCCACTGCAGCTGTAGAAAATAACATGGTAAGTACTGTATAGAAAATATCACCTCTACTACTGAATAGTAAATAGATGAGTGAATCAGCAATACAAAATTAAATACATGCCCATATACATACAATGGATGGATAAAATCATTAGTCTCATGGTTCACCTCTAAAGAAAGCAAATAAAGGGATGTGGTGCCTATGTCTCTCCTCATGTTCCCATTAGAACATGCCATGCATAAATTGTGGGAATCATCTCCCCTCAAAGACACATTCAACTCATGTGTCAATCCAAAAATCATGCTCCCAATAATAATATGGAAAATATCAGAAAAGGGGAACATGCTCATCATAAAAATAGAGGAAGTAGTGATGGTTTCATATGGTGCTGAAAGGTACCAACAGTCTCCCAAGTAGCAACAACACAGTTTTCCAAAATGCTGCTTAAGAAATGTATAAGGAATTTTTTTTTGAAATACAATGCTAATCATATGAATTAGCTGAAAATGTGTGAAATGGAATTTTTTTTTTCCCAAGTCCATGTGAAATATGGTTGCCTCCATCATATGTTTTGGCCCAACTTTTCTCATGGAGTAACATGAAAAATCTGCCCCTTTGAGGAGCCATGCGCTGCAACATAATGATAAGAGGATGCCAATCAAAAAATTAAAATACAATGCTCTTACCATAGGATGGAAGTAAAATTATAGATGGATCCATGTGTGTGATCCTGCTCCCAAGTGACAGTGCTATGAGCTCATGCAAAAATGCTCTTGCCCATGCCAAACTTTGTCTCTTGACATGCTCCTTGTCAAGAACACATCCGGTGATGTTGCTGCAAATGTGAAGCTTTTCCCAAGATGGAAATGCCTCCCAATCAGTACAAGCTAAGGAGTAATCCCTTTGCACTATGAGAGTTCCCTCCTCTACTCCTGCAACACCATACATCATATGAGAGCAAATATGCTTGTGCTCTCTCCATGATAGTTCAAGCAACCCAAGTGCTTGTTGCCTCCTCATGCTCACATCATGTAACTCATGTAATGAAGGTATCATGACTGATATATATGCCATATCAGCTCCATGTATCCCTACTCTCTGCTGCTCAATGATGTAAACACCCTGCCACCTCTCCTCCCCTCCTATCCTCCTGGAAAAAGAGTACATCAAGTGATGGCCAAAATCCTTTAAGAGGAGCCAACACAGCCAAGTCTCTTACTGCCCGGTATCATATATTTGTAAGTAGAAAATCAGTCCCTTGCTTCTCATCCACACCCACTCAGCTCCTTGTGAATGTCTTCTCCTTCTTCCTCCTCTGGCACTCCTCTCATGAGGGCTACCATTCTCCCAAGACATATCCTTCCCTTTGCATTTCATGGAAATTTGAAATGAAACTCCTTGGAGACCTCCTAGAGAAGATCTCTCACCCCTGATGATGCTGGATCAATGAGGACACAATGGTGATGGAGGTAACATCTCCTCTCCACCCATGTTTGACAGCGCTGCTAATTCCTCCAATGGTGTAGCAGCTGTTTCTTCCTCCGATTTAAAATTTTTTCCATTGTTCTTCATGGGGGTATCATGGTTCACTTCATCCTCCAAAATTTCACACTCCAACCACAATGGCTGAATGCAAATCAACCTAGATGTATGAGGATGAGGGCTCATCTCCTCCTTGAACCCTTTTCACAATGCAGTGCAATCATGGTGATCTAAAATAGCATAGTGTGTAGATTCTTGGATCTTTAAAGATAAATTTCCACAATCTTTTAAATAACTTGCTGAAATGGAAAATGGAACTTCACTCATACCTTAGTGGATCCTGGGATGTTCTTCTTGTATGGCTACATTAGTTGTCTCCTCCAATGCAATGGCTGCCTCATCCATAGATGTAGAAGGCTGCCCTCCCAAGGTTGTGACAACGTTGGTGTAGTCTTCCTCCCATGGTGGAATGGCTTTCCCTTCTCTTCTCCTCTCTCCATCAAAGGTTTGGATCAATCTTTGAGAAAAGTCTTCAAAAGAGCTTACCCTTGAATGAACCAAGGGTTTGAACCACCAAACAGAGGCTTCATCCTCCATGTGTAGTGCTACAATCTCTACTGCTTATTCCTCTGCCACTGGATGTAGCAAGAAAAATGCTTCTAGCTTTTTCACCCAAGCTCTAGCTGAAGTATCCCCATCAAATGTAGCCAATAGGAACCTATTGCCTCTGATTTCTCCTTTGCCATAGGACTTTCTCTCCTCTTTCTGATGAATAAACTGTGGGAACATTGTAGCTCCCCTGAATGCTACAGAATGGGATTTATACTCATCCAGGTATTGATTTAGAACCAGATGGTCCGAGCATCTCTCATGCTTTCTTTCTTTTTGAGAATAGGAAGTGCATGGACATTCCTCTTCTCCTCTTTTCTTCTCCTCCTCGGGGAGGCTCTTCTTTGTTTTGAAAATAGATGAGATCAAGCTCATCTTCTGCATCATCATCTTCTTCTTCTTTCTTGGGCTTGAAGGCCACAGGTTGAGCCAATAAAATTGCTCTGATACCACTGCAATGATCCTTTTTCAGGATTCTCAAGATTTTATTTCAGAGATGGACTACATACACATTTACTGGATATGTCACCTTTCAAAGAAAGGGTGAGATCTAGAGGCTACCTGGCCAACTGTAGACTCTGTCTATAGAACTCTAAATATTCTCCTTCAAGGATCAACAATACATGAACTAGAGCTAGAAATAGAAGAGAATGCATTAACACCAAGAATGTCGGGAGATCTCCATAATCATCATATTAAATAATAGCAGCAATAATGTATACAAATTCTTGAGGAACAAACACTTAAGTAAGGCAATGCCTTCATCAACAGAACATATACATGATAGATGAAGAAATGTTGTTGCATAAAAGAGCCCTGGCAATGACTACGTAGTCTATAAAGGAGAACTGCTGCAAAAGATGTCAATACATGGATTTTACAATATACAACTCAAATAAACAAGGGGGAGCAAGATCTCAACCCCTGGAAACATACAATACACAATCCTTGAAAGGATTGGCTGAAATAAGTACAAAATGGAAAATCTGCAGAAATGTTGGAGTTGCTAGGTAGCAGCAACTCAAGAAATGGAAATAGAAGGAGAAGGCTAAAATGGCTGCATCCAATGAAGTACCCTCCTCCAATGGAAATCTAAAGTGAAAGGCTGATCCCTTCACCTAAGATTTCACCCTCCAACTATCTGCAAACCCCTCACAGCAAATGCTCTCCAAGAATAACGTTGTCTAAGAGTGGGATTGTGTTGCATATGATGGCAAGTGGTTGGCCTGATGCCAAAGATGGTTGAATAAGTTCAGAAACCACCTTTTCTGATCTCCCAAAGAGATGGAAGCTCCCTCCTCTGAAAAACAAGCCAAGGATGGTGTTATAGAAAACCTCCCCAGCAACACTGCACAATATCCAGCTGAAACTACATTGATAATGAAGGATAATGCTTGACCTTAATGTCTGAATATGGGGAAATAGAGTGCAATCCTCCAAGAGCTACTCAAGAAGGAGAGGAAATCCTAAACAGGAATTCCCTCGGCAATTCTTGCTAACCAGCAAGATGTTGCTGCAAGTCCACCGGACCAAAAATGAATAATACTCAAGATGATCTCCAATGGCTACCTTGCCCTCCTTTTAAACAATGTGAGCTCCCTCTCAATGGAACACACTCACTAGGGTTTCCTTCCTCTAGAAGATTCCTTCCTTATCCCATTGCGCTGGCCCACAATGTGCTCTCCACCTCATGCTACTGCGCAGTTTGACTTGGTCAAACCTGACCTAGCCTTCTTGCAAAAGCCCCCTTTCACACATGGAGGTGTGAAATCAAGCTCCAAAAGTGATCCTCCTTCATACCAAGAGGATTTTTATTACCTATTCATCAAATGAATGGCTATCCTACCCATTTTATTTATCTCCTATGTGGAAATAGCAATAATTTTTGTTCCATAAAAATTGGGAACATTACAAATTCAGAAAAATAAGTGTATCAATTTTCAAAATTTTTAAAATTGCAATTGTGTAATGTGAAATAGAACCATCCTGTGTATCAATTTTCAAAATTTCAATTGTGTTTTTCTTGTTCTTGGCATAATGATGGAAAAACTCGGTGTTGTAATCACCCTCTCTTAACCAAATGGCCCTGCTTTTCAACTTCCAGGGAGAACACAGATCTTGCCTGTTAAGAGAATACCTGCGAAAAAATGGAATGCACGAAAGTTTGCAAGGAGAAGATTCCACATTGCAATAAGGTTACCTAATAGACCATTCGATTCAACTCCAACTATGTGTCAATCGGTTCAAATGGACAAGAATTAGGATATAGCTTTAGCGGCGTGGCACATGGTTTCTTAGAAGACAGCAATAAAAGTAGAGGAGATTGTGAAAAGGTTTTTGAGATTCAAAAATTTTGTGTGGTCGCCCAAACCATGAATGTTTAAGGATAGTACATTGGTCATGGGTCATGTGAAGCAGGAAAACATGCTCTAAGTGCCCAACAATCAAAATAATAGATGATTGGAATATCTCAAAAGCCCCCACAATTATCAGAGATATATGACCGCGTCTTTTGTCTGCCTCGGAAGTGCCTATTGCCATTCTTGCCTTTTTTTTGAACCGTTATGTTTAAGGCAGAGGTAGGAGAAATATTGGGGGTTGGCTCTAGGATGTGGCCTCTATGGACGGTAATACCAGCAAGGTCCATTTCCGGATTCATAAGTAAAAATTCACAGTCATTTCTAGCTGAATTTCCAGGGGAGACCAGAGGCTCGTTAGTTCCCGGGGCAGGGTCTCGAGGGGGAGTGGCCATTTCAAGTGGGGGCATGGATGGAGAGTAGGGAATGATGGCCGATGAAGGTGAAAGTGAGTCAAGTAGGGAGGCGGGCAGACCAATCGGGTCAGAATTGTGAGAGGTAGTGGGGTGTCCTCCATTTGTGATGTGCGAGGCTGGAGGGGATAGTGTGATATCCATGAAAATATTCGAGACCTCACCGGATTGGGCATGAAACTCATCATATTGAGCAGAATTTGTTGTTCAGGAAAGATTATGTGGGGAAGAGACTGCATAAGAGGACGTAATTTGTTAAACATTCTAAGGTGAGGAGGTAAGAGGAGTACCTTTTAGTGATGCTTATCATGTTCGCCACCCAGCTTGATTTCGGGTGTCACCCGGTTGTGTGTAGGTTTCTTAGTTGGTCTTCTACAATGAGAGCACCATTTCATTAGATGGCCCATTTGATGGCAAAGGAGACATAGAAAATGCAGCCCCCAGTAATCCACACGTTGTCAGTGGTGCAACCTATCCCATACCATATCAATATTCCCTGGAAGTCCTCTAGTGAAGTCCACCTCCACCAAAATCCAAGCAACGCATTTGTCCTTAGCATCCATGCAACCCAGGTCAATATATTTGAACTTTCCAATTGTGTTGCCTATCGTTGTCAGGGCCGCTTCCGTCCAGAATTCCAGGAGAAAACCTAGAAGTTTCACCCAAACAATGTTGTTTTTGGGGGTTTCCATGATAGAATTGAAACCAATGTACCATCCATGGAGTTGTAAGAAGCTTCTATCATGGACCCAGGTTTTTCTGATAATTTTTTCACATCATCCACATGGAGAAAATGTATGTTGAACCAAGAGTTCATGATTCGGCTCACCTTCAGTTGGTAGCCAACCAGAGGCCCCCGCATCTTCTTTACCCATCCCTACATGTCCTTTTCCCGCATATCCAAAAAAATATAGCGACCCTCGAGCACCCGCTTCTGTAGACTCGTCACACGACCCCATAAGACGCCATACCCAAAACTCATAAGCTCAATCTTCGTAGCAAGCTATAAAATTTTGTTGGATCTCTATGAATTGTAACCTGAGTTTCTACGAGCATCTACCTTTTGTTGCTAGTGATTTTCATGTTGTGTACATGGAGCTTCATGGTGTGTCCTAGGGTGCGAGTCAACTGCATTGGAGCCCGGTGGGAGTCGGTAGGACTTCCACGTGTTGTAGGCCTTTTCCGCTTCCAACGTGGCTAGAATGAAAGCCTTAAAACTTGACGATTATTGTTATGTTATTCATCATTTTCAATTTGGGTAAAATACAAAAAGATTGATGTAAAATGAAAATTATGAACTTATTCAAATAAATAAATAAATAAAAATATATATGTAAATATGAAAAAATAAAATTATAATTATATACAAATATAAAAACCTTATTTTATGTAATAATCTTCAAGGAATCCAGAAACTTCGAGTTAAAAATAGGACTTTTAACAAAGTTATGTTATACATAAAAATAGGACTTTTAAGGAAGTTAGGTTATACATAATAACTATAAATTAGTTGATTTTCTATGAGATTTATCACTGGGGAATTTTATATTTTTACGTTCATTTTCAGATATTTCTAGACCTAGTATGGGGAGGTGATATTTTCTGCAACTTAGCATTTAGACTATGGAGTGGATTTTTTGATATATGATTCAAAATTATCACATAGCACTAGACTATGAATAACATGTGGTAAAAGTATTATTTCCTCGAGAAAATATTTGAGGACCTATATTATTTCCTCTCTGGTGATAGGTCTGTCGAGGTCCTTATTAGCAGTTTCCTCAAACATGCATGGAAATAGCTCAAGTGCCCATAGTTGGTCGAAAAAGTCAACACCCAACCTATGACTTTAGAATTCATAAAAATAAGTGATAGCCTCCCTCTGGATGTCTTGTGTGGAATGAGTAATAGAACCATCTTGTGTATCAATTTTCAAAATTGCATTTGTGTTTTTCCTGTTATTGGCATAATGATGGAAAAACTTGGTGCTGTGATCACCCTCTCGTAACCAAATGGCCCTGCTTTTCAACTTCCAAATGATCTCTTGAATTCTGAGGATCTCGTTTTTGCGTTTTTCCAGAACATAAAGTTGGCTGAGTGTTTAAGAATCTGGACAACCACTTTCTATTATTTTATGAATGCTTTCTATCTCCAGTGCAATGAACTATAGCTCTTTGATCATCTAGATTTTCTTATGACGTTCCTATGTTTGATTTTTATTCTTAAGGACACGAAGCTTCTGATTGAATCTATAGGATGCCAATATTCCTTTTATGTTGAATGTATTCAAAGACACTAGAATGGAAATCAGGGTCTTCCAGCCAAACCTTGTTGAATTTAAAAGGAATTCCCTTTCGAACCGGCTCCATTTGTCATTGAAGGTAAATGGGGTGGTGCTCCGATAGGGTCGATTTGATAACAGTAGACTTTAGATTACCAAGGATTTCAATCACTTTCATGCACCAGAACATGGTTCAGTATTTTTCTCATGTAAGAATCACCAGCCCTATGGTTCGTCCATCTAGGGAATATGGGAGAAGGGCATATATCTACAAGATGGCGATCAGTAAATATATGTGAGATTTTATCAGCCAAAGGATCTGGGCGGCTGTGGGAGCCCAAAAATTTTGAAGAGGACAGAGTGGAATTAAAACATCCCAAGCTGATAAGGTTACAAATTTTGAGGACGTCTACGGAATTGATTCGTGACCAGAAGGCAGGGCAGTTTCGACAAGGGGCACACAGGTTGATGAGGTGAAAATTTTCAGGGAGACCATGAATCCTGCCTGTTAAGAGAATACCTACAAAAAAATGGAATGCACGGAAGTTTACAAGGATCGAATTCCACATTGCAATAAGGTTGTCTGATAAACCATTCGATTCAACTCCAACTATGTGACAATCGGGTCAGATGGACAGGAAGTAGGATATAGCTTTAGCGGCGGGGCACATGGTTTGTTGGAAGACATCAATAAAAGGAGAGGAGATTGTGAAAAGGTTTTTGAGATTCAAAAATTTTGTGTGGTCTCCCAGACCACGAATTTTTAAGGATAGTATGTTGGTCATGGGTCATGTGAAGCAGGAAAACATGCTCTAAGTGCCCAAGAATCAAAAGAAGAGATTATTGGAATATCTCACAAGCCCTCAGAATTATTAGAAAGATATGACCGAGTCTTTTGTCTACCTCGGAAGTGCCTGCTGCCATTATTTCCTTTTTTCGAACCGTTATGTTTAAGGAAGATGTAGGAGAAATATTGGGGGTTGGCTCTAGTAGGTGGCCTCTATGGACGGTAATACAAGCAAGGTCCATTTTTGGATTCATAAGTAAAAATTCACAGTCACTTCTAGCTAAATTTCGAGGGGAGACCGAAGGCTCATTAGTTCCTGGGGCAGGGTCTGGAGGGGGAGTGGTCATTTCAAGTGGGGGCATGGATGGAAAGCAGGGAATGGGGGCCGATGAAGGTGAAATTGAGTCAGGTAGGGAGGCGGGAAGAGAAATCGGGTCATAATTGTGAGCAGTAGTGAGGTGTCCTCCATTTGTGATGTGCGAGGATGGAAGGGGTAGTGTGATATCCATGAAAAGATTCAGGACCTCACCAGATTGGGCATGAAACTCATCATATTGAGCAGAAGTTGTTGGTCGGGAAATATTATGTGGGGAAGAGAGTGCATAAGAGGACATAATTTTTTGGACATTTTGAGGTGAGGAGGTAATAGGATTACCTTTTGAGGGATGCTTATCATGTTCGCCACCCAGCTTGTTTTCGTGTGTCGTCCGGTTGTGTGCAGATTTCTTAGTTGGTCTTCTACCACGAGAGCATCATTTCATTATATGGCCTATTTTATGGAAAAGGAGACACTGAAAAGGAAACCCCCTGTTGGGATCTTGTGATTTGGCTGATTGGAAAACCAAATGACAAGGCAACATATAAACCAAGCTTTAGAGCTCTAGGATCTTGCCCTCCTAGTCTCAGAGAGGGATCTCTCAATATGTTTGTAAATATATAGCTTGATTGCTTTTAAGGGTTGATTTTAGGCTAGTTATTAAGTTCAATTTTGTTTGTTTAGGTTTGGTTGGTTGGACATAAATGATCTAGGAAACATAGATAGAAAGGGGTAATGTCAAAACCATTGGGAAATGGAGTCAAGAAGAAGTTATAACAAGCTCAATCAATGGATATGGGATATCAAAGGGCAAATCTTACTTGGCCAGTGGATCTTGGGTTTGGTGGATGAAATGAAATTGAAATTAAGGATTTAGAAGGAGAAGTAGAACTAAGGGCAGTTAATAATCCTTAATTATGTACCTCTCAACAAAGGGACTTAAAACATCATTTGAAGATGAAGAGGCATTTGATAGACAGGGCTAACCATAAATTCTACAAACCACACTTCAGAAAATAACAACTTCAAGACAAACTTTTCAAAGGAAATCTAGGATTCGAGGAACGCTCTATTTCATCCAAAGATTTCACCTTCAAGGATAAGAAAACATTTAAGATTCACAAATAACTGCATTCATAGAAGAGGGAAATCCTAAACATCTGCAATTATAAATACCTTCAAAACAATTATCTTAGTAAGAACAGAGGGTATGATCAAAACAGACCTCTCTGACAGACTATAAACAATGGTACTTTAAAGGGAGACTTCACAAAAAGTTTTCAAGTGGCAGCAAGCAGGGAAAACCATAAATCATTCTTGAAACCTACTGTTTGAAATATTTCAGAAATAAACAAGCAGTCAAACTACTCAATAAACCTTCAGCAGATGAAAACATAGATACAGTGAAGAGAAAACATGTCTAAGGGCTTCTAGGAGACATTTCTTAGCCTAAACTTTTTACTCTACTGCAAGCAAGCAATGATGAAACAGAATGGAAAACATGAAAACATTAACAGATCAGAATAAATCACCAACAACCATGCTCAGGGATCTAGTGATAGAGCCTTCTCATTAACAAAACATGTCAAAACATCATCAATCTTCAAAAACTTCAATTTCTTCTTTAATCTTCAGCCAGGCTATGTACAACTTCAAATAGTTCGAATGCCAGCAACCCACACCTAACAAAGAGCTCCTCATAGAGTATTTATAGAAGAATGAGGAGGTGGAACTCTTTTTAGGGTTCAAAATGTTATTAATTACAGAGTAAATGCATTTCTAGCCTTGAAAACCATGCAAGGCATAAGGCAGAAATAGGTGCAACTACTTCTCTGTCTTAATAACTCTGTCTTAACTCTTTAAGGAAAGATAAGTGGAAAGTTTTGACTTTGCAGCCTATTTCTATATTTTATAGTAACTGTCTGACAGCTTAAAATATCTTTTATCTGACAGCCTGACAGCTTTAAAATACATTTTAGCTGGGTAAAAACTGCTAATTGGCTTCATGGCTAGAAGGTAGGCCTATTGTGTCATTTAGATATTTCTGAGTAAATAACTGCTCCCCTTTGATGTATTTCGAGGTTGATTTTGGTTTAATTTTCCTTTTTTTAACCAATAAACTGTGTTTAAGGCCCTTTAGCCTTGAACTGTCTTTTAATTAATCTTCTTTGTTTTCTTTTTCTGTTTCTGCTTCTACACAACTGCTTTATTCATTAATCCTTTATGCCTTCAAATTTTTTATTTTCACATTCGATCACTATTTGAAGGCCTAATCCTCTTAAATCATCTTTGATCTCGGATTAGCTCTCAAAAAACTTTATGTTGTTCATGCCTTCATTAATGCTTTGTTGCATTTGTCCTGTATGTGCAGGGAGGGTTTTACTGAATGACCAGTGTCCATGATGCACTGGAAAAAATTTGGAATTCTAACCCTTCATCCCTTTCTGTATTGAATTAGGCCCTGAGGATCGTCATCCTCGGCTTCTGCTACAATTTTGCTGTGGGACAGCTCCAATATTTAACCACCATGAAAATCTGCAACCAAACAATAAACAATTAAATAAAACCTATGTTTTTGGGTTTAAACTGATTTTAGAGGCTAGGCGAGGGTGGAGGAGCTTTGAGGAGAAGGGTGAATGCAGCAGAGATGAGCTTTAATGGTGGAAACCTGAAATCGAGGTTTGAATGAGGTTTCGGGCACGAAGAACATGATGGCGGTTTTTGGAATACCGGGGACGGTATTCGCGTGGGGTCCGAGCGATAAGTGGTATAACATCAAACGGACGCGATATGGTTCTCT
>JAXQQM020064920.1:0-61137 GCA_034641835.2 Pinus albicaulis | reverse complement strand
TGTTAGCACTCAAATCTACCTTAGGCTGAAATAAGGTAAAACTCAAGGCAACATCAAACCACGCTCAGCCTCGTAGCTAGCCCTACGAGGACAGGAGAGGGCTCTCTCCGGGTCTATCTCGGCAAAAGGTCTTCAAAGGGGCTGAGATGACTTATAATTCATACTGATTTTAGGCTAGTAAAGAGATAGGAAAGTTTTTTTTAAATTTTTTGGGTTTTTGTTGAAAAAATGGGAAAAAACAATTTTGGGCTCGGGGATGAGGCCAGATCTTTGCAGAATTCGAGTTGGGGCAAGGTAGGCAGTAGTCTTGATGCTTTTTGATTAGGTGTATGGATGGATCAGAATGAAAAGGAGTTGAAGAGGGCAAGGAAGAACATGAATCCTCTCCAAACTGGCGAAAACATGTAAAACTAAACAAATTTAAAGGCAGAGCACTGAAATCAATGGATTCAACCTCATTTACTCATTCATTTAGTTTCAGAAGCAAAAGAAGGGAATGGCATACATTAAACATTAAATAACTTACAAATAACTAAGAGAACACACCATCAAAACTGAAAGCCACAAGAATCCCAACAGGTGCTGCAAAACCTCTGATCTTTCCTTAGCCAAAATGCAAAAAATATGTACAATAGTGTGCCAAAGTTTTCCCAAGAGTCCAACCCTGAAAGTGTCTCAGAAAATACAATAAATAGACAAGTATAACCCCTTCCCATGCCTCTAGGGGTCGAGCTCATGCTTCTAGGAGCAGTTTGAACCAATTCTAAACAAGGAGCTAAAATCTAGGCAGCCAAACAACTTGCCTCTAAAAGGAAGGAAACTGATTCATTCACTTGATTTTCACTTTTTTGTGAGTGAACCATCTAGAACAAGTAAATACATGCCAAAATTACATCATGTTTATCAAATTACATCAATCTGGGTCAAAAATTACATCAAGAGGTGAAACTAGTCCAAACTGGCCGAATTTCTGAGCTGGAAGGTGAAAAATAGGCTAATTTTCTCTATGCGCCGTGCGCCAAAGCTCTATGCGCCGTGCGACTTTGGACCTGCTTTTGGAGCACTTCCCAAAGTCCAAATTGAGCTCTTAATAGCTCGTTGGAAAGCCCTAGATGTTGGCAATCCAACCCAAGTGGAATTTTTCAATTTGGAGCTCATTTTCCCCTCCAAAAATTCATTCTCCCAGAAGTACTTCCTGCTGGTGCAAAAGGTGGCAGAAAGGTGATTTTCATGGTGTTTTTGGCCCTTTTGATCATCCAGAACTTGATGAAATGCTTCGGCCATTTCTGAACATGCATAATTTACCATGAAAAATCCAAAAATACAAAGTTTTCCTTCAGAAAGTGTCCCAAACGTAAGCGCGCGTCGGGTGGCGCGACGCGTTGGGCGGAAAAACCTGTTTTGTGACCAAAAATTTTCAAAATGACAAAAAATTCTCCAAATTTGCTGAAATTTGGAGTGAAGATCCCCCATCATGCCTCATGCTCAGCCAACGAAGCCTCGGCTAAGATCCGGAGTGGATCAGGCCTCTTTCGCCGTTTCAGTGCTCTGCTCAACCTTCTTTTCAGGATCTTCATTTTTGCTCTGCAAACATGCATGCGGGCCCAATAATGACCTTTCATATGACGGAGCATGTCTTTGTCTCTATTTTCCTTTGCCAATAACCTCTCCAGATGAATTTTAACATGCATAAGGTTGGTCTCTCGCTCAATTGGTGTCATGTCACCAGGTCTCTTCCGGGCCAATTCTCGATCTTCACGGATTCGCCGCAGCTCTACAAGTGTGTGCTGATCCTCCAGCTATTTGTTCCGCTGCTCCAGGTACTTTATCACCCACTGTGCTCTCTGCAAATTCTCTGTCAAAGTACCAATCTCAGCTTTCTGCTCCTAGATGACTTCCCTCAGTTTTGAGCTAGGAGAGTTCGCATCAACATCGATGAGTATAAAATCAGTGTCTCGGCCTCCTGAAGGGCCCTCATCATGCATAGGCCTCTTGCCTCTGTCCTGAACCTGTACCTGTGCTGATGTCGAAGGCGAGACCCCTTCCACACCATGTGGAGATAGTACTCGCGCTGCTGATGAAGTCAACGAGACCGCTTCCACCTCAGGTGGAGATAGTACTCGTCGTGTAGCTGCAAATAAGGCTCTGTGGCCTCGCTCATCATGAACTACCTCGGGAGGTGGCTGTGGCGCTGCAAAGAAGTCACGGGAGATGAAATCATCCCATGCGATGCCCTGTTGTGCGAGATGATGTACCACCATGATTTTGATCAGCGCGTAATGATATATACTGTTATGCTACTGTGCTGGGGTCTTCTTCTGTACAAGAAATGTCATCCGCTCTATGTTACGGTACATGAAGTATGGAATGCTCATCATACGTACCCTCATGAAATGCATCAATAAACGGATATGGTACGCATAGAGGCGCGAGAATCTGCCCTCACAACTGAAATATCGAATGATCATTCTCATCAATGGTGCATACTCATCTCTCAGAAATCGGAATGGAAATACCCTGCTCAGCTACCTCATATATCCATGTCTGATATAGGGCTCATAATAGGATTTCTCTAGGTGCTGTTGTTTGTTCCATTCCTCTCCTACGTTTGGTATCCCGGTGGCCTGAGAAATGGTCTCTGGTGACAAAATGAAGTTTACTCCGGCAAGGTTTACACGGCCATCATGTAAATGTAGAAAAAATAAGTGAGCTAGTTCATGATGATGCTGAGTTTGGGAAATCATCTCACGGTATTGGAAACATGACTGATGCTGAAAACAATCCATTGCAAGCAGGCAAGCCTGCAATTGAGCCAAAGAAGTAGGCTCCTCCCTGACATGACTACCACTTTTTCGACTTTTTTGAGACCTCCGTGGCACATTAACCTCTGCTATGGAATCACTGTCATACCCCTGCTCATAAACTGAATCCGTCTCTGACATGGCGCTGAAATCAAGATGTTTGACAAATATATGCTGATATAGGTATGGTGAAAAACAAGAGTTCAGTGTATGTTCTAATCCCAAATGTGTCACATATACATCAAGGTGCTATAGGAAAACCACAATGATAAAAGTACTGTCAAGTGAGTTTGAATGGGAAAACAACCACTACTTGACTACATGGGGATTTGACAAGTGAATAGGAATGAGTGTAGCGTAGTGTAGGACAAAGAAATAGCCCTTGCAATGACAATTAGGCTTTGTCAATGGAGGACGTGGGATAGTGAATATGGGACCGTGCTACAACATAAATGATAAGCAGTGAGACAATGATATGGTAATCACAGTGACAGCAATGATGGAATAGGAAAGAGACCCTGAGGCTGTGGTGTATAATAAGCAGTGACACCAATGACAGTGGATGACATGAGCATATATGTCAACAACATAAGATTTGAAACCCTCACAATATCACCAACATTTGTTTCAAAACCCTATGGAGCGAATTTGGCAATGAATATAGGGTTTAATGTTCACCATATCAAACACTTGTTTTTTCCTCATTTGAAACACCATAACATATCCATGAATCAATGAGCAGGCGTGAATAACTTACTTGTAGATGAATGAGGCGTTTTGTAACGAATTTGGGTGAGGGAGTGAAATTTTCTGGCCTTAATTCTCTATGCGCCGCGCGCTCTGTATGTGTCACGCGCGTGTAAAAATACACTGGAAACTAATGCCCAGTGCGCTGCGCGCTCCCTATGTGCCGCGGGCCACTTGTATGCGCCGCGCACACTATCATTTCACTCTCACGGCTTCAAAACAAGACTTTTACCCTTCAACAGTCCAATTCGACCTTGGCTTTGAAAACTTGTGAAAATAACTTGTCTCCAATGGCTTATATAGCTTGAGAAATATCTCACAAGAATTAGATTTGATTTTTATTTCCTCCACAACCCGCTTTGTATTGTTTTGCAATTTTGGCACTTTATCATTTAATGCAATTCTGTCTTTTGGCTTTTCACTGTTTTTCTGAGTTTTAGGACTGATGGAATGATTTGATTTTTTCAGGGATTTTGGCATTTTGAATTTGGCAAAGACTAGAGGCTGCATTGAAAAATTTTATGGTGGAAAAAATACATGACTGTTACAAAATATGAACTTGACAATTTCTAGTTCAAAACAGAGTTTTGAACCAGAAATGTCCTCAGAAGTGTTTGATGATAAAAATTTGAATTAAGAACCCTTTCGAGAATCATCCTCATGGCTTGCGGGCATTTATTAAATATATCAAAAGACTGAAGCCCTAGACTCTAGGACTAAAAGACTCTTGTTGACGAAAATAATCATTTATGACCATGAATGACGTGACCTGAACTTCGATGATTTTTTAGGAGTTTTAATTAGCCCAGCAGGTACAAGCATGAGGGAATACAAGACGACCAGACCCTCTCGTCAGTCAATGGCATGCCCCCAGTGAAATGCAACGAAGTGAAGTGAGCGAGACATCTAAAAATGATATGCAAAAAGCGAAATGATCTCTGACGGAGGGCTGTAAGGACCGACTCTAACATTGGCTCCAATGGGGATGGTGGCTCCAAGGAGATGCCAAGAATGGCAGATCTCTGGAAGAGCTAGACAGTGCCTTCATCCATTGGGCGATGGAGTCATTATTTTGACAAATCGACACAGGACTGTTGACTGATTTATTATCTGAAAAATATGACTCAAACTGACTCGATTTTAAAACCCAACTGACTAAAAACTAATTTTAACAAACTAACTTGACTAAGACCTAAACTTAAAACTTAAATCTTGATGGCAGTACATGACCACCTGTGTTTCTTACAAGACAATATACCATCAAACTATATCATAATGCCAATGTAACCAATCAAGCAGATGCCTTGATTGATTTTCTTGATCAGATTTTCTGGTCAACAATAGATACTGGTAATCGGGCATCAACAAACATAATTGACCATGATCTCCTTCATCACTGAACACGGCAATAATCACCTTCACTACTGACTGCAACAAATTTTCCATTGGATCCTGAAAAACATGAAGATTTACCTCCTGCTGAAGAAACAAGGTATCCTTTTCTTTTGATTCTGATCTTCCTTTATAATGTACTACAGTAAAAGTCTGTTCCCGGTCCTCAAAAAATTATGAACAAATAGATGAGCAGATCTCCTCTTGAGAAAACATTTCAAAACATGAGACATATGAAGAAGAATCTGAAAGGGAATCCTGAATGATCTGATTTTCTGTAGTCTGAATATATTGTAGGTCATCTTCATATGATATGACAGCCAGATTCTCATTACATTCATCAATCATGAGAAAAGAAACTTCAGATGATTCTTGAAACCCAACACTATCATTTCTATCATCTACCATAAATTCATCAAGAGAAACTTTTTCACTTACTTGAACGAAAATCTCATCTTTTGTTGTATAAACTGACTGGATTACATGAAGGCTGTATTCTAATGAACTGAGAACATTTGGATCCGTAACTCTGTCTTCTTCATCCCAGATGATCTCAACATCATAATTCTCCTTCATGGGATTCAGCACAAGGTATTGTTGGTCACTACGATCTGAATGTAGATTTGAAATAGCTGACTGGACATTATCATAATCTGCAATTGAAACTTGACTTCCCTGCATGCTGTCTTCTTCTGTGGGCAGATCTGAAATGAAACTCTCTCTTTCATCATTTTCAGCCATATGGCAATCTTCAACCTGCTGATCTTGATAAGGATCCTTTGAGATTTCTGTGTGCTGCTGAAACGAACTTTCATACAATGCTTCCATGATTTCTTCGTCCATCAATTCATTATCCCCATAACAATTCTCAAGATCTTCAATGAAATTACTAATGTGTTCACAACAATTCTGCACTAACATTAAAGACGGAAAAGATTCTCTGTACCTTTCAAAGAATATTGAATGAAAATCCTTTAGACAATAAATAGAAGCAAGTGGAAAAATTTCATACCAAGATCGGGCTTCATCTTCCAGAGTAGCCATAAACATTTTCATCAAACAGTCTTCAGGAAAATCGATCTTTAATTTATGCACATGAATGTGAAATTTCACCAGATGAAGAGCAGCGTCATTACCTTCCACATTTTTGAACATAGGCAAATTCTGAACCCAATCCACCTTGGGCATCCTATTTGGAAAACCAGGGATGTGATCTCGGCTCATGGGAGTGTATCTTCTTGCAATTCGGTCCATCTTAGCAATCTGCAATGGAGTCACCATGAAGCATTGATTTCTGGATTTTTCAGTGAATGGAGTCGTCAGGTGAATGATTTCAGCCTTGCAGTGTCTGATCCTTGTCCACCATCAACGATCAGGTCTGAACTTGATACATGTATTGGGGCAATTTATAAGTTAAGTGTTACGATTACAAGCTAGACCGGAGATCGACTGAAGTAGCATTTATCTACTATGCACTCGCAGATCAGGAGCAGTTCGAAGGCTACCTGGCATGACTTCAGGCTCTGTCTGTAGCTATAAATCAAACAACACTAACCAACAGACCAGTTCTATCCCCAGTATGGTCGCCACTATGTTAGCGCTCGAATCTACCTTAGGCTGAAATAAGGTAAAACTCAAGGCAACATCAAACCACGCTCAGCCTTGTAGCTAGCCCTACAAGGACAGGAGAGGGATCTCTTCGGGTCTATCTCGGAAAAAGGTCTTCAAAGGGGCTGAGATGACTTATAATTCATACTGATTTTAGGCTAGTAAAGAGATAGGAAAGTTTGTTTTATTTTTTTTGGGTTTTTGTTGAAAAAATGGGAAAAAACAATTTTGGGCTCGGGGATGAGAACAGATATTTGCAGAATTCAAGTTGGAGCAAGGTAGGTAGTAGTCTTGATGCTTTTTTATTAGGTGTATGGATGGATCAGAATGACAAGGAGCTGAAGAGGGCAAGGAAGAACAAGAATCCTCTCCAAACTGGCGAAAACATGTAAAACTAAACAAATTTAAAGGCAAAGCACTGAAATCAATGGATTCAACCTCATTTACTCATTCATTTAGTTTCAGAAGAAAAAGAAGGGAATGGCATACATTAAACATTAAAGAACTCACAAATAACTGAGAGAACACACCATCAAAACTGAAAGCCACAAGAATCCTGCTGTGGCCGCAACCCTGACCTTCCTGAATGCAATGCACACAGAGCAAGTCCTCCCAAGAGTCCAACCCTGAGAGTGTCTCAGAAAATACAATAAATAGACGAGTATAACCCCTTCCCATGCCTCTATGGGTCGAGCTCATGCTTCTAGGAGCAGTTTGAACCAATTCTAAACAAGGAGCTAAAATCTAGGCAACCAAACAACTTGCCTCTAAAAGCTAGGGAACTGATCCATTCACTTGATTTTCACCTTTTTGTGAATGAATCATCTAGAATAGGTAAATACATGCAAAAATTACATCATGTTTATCAAATTACATCAATTTGGGTCAAAAATTACATCAAGAGGTGAAACTGGACCAAACTGGCCGAATTCCTGAGCTGGAAGGTGAAAAATAGGCTAATTTCCTCTATGCGCCACACGCCAAAGCTGTATGCGCCGCGCGCCTTTGGACCTTCTTTTGGAGCACTTACTGGAGTCAAAATCAAGCTCATGATAGCTTGTTGGAAAGCCCTGGATGTCTGCTATCCAACCTAAGTGGAAGTTTTCAATTTAGAGCTCATTTGCCTCTCCAAAACTTCATTCTCCCAAAAGTACTTCCTACTAGTGCAAAAGGTGGCAAAAAGGTGATTTTCATGGTGTTTTTGGCCCTTTTGATCATCCAGAACTTGATGAAACGCTTCAGAAATTTCTGAGCATGCATAACTTATCATGAAAAATCCAAAAATACAAATTTTTCCTCCAGCAAGTGTCCCAATCATAAGCGCGCGTCGGGACGCGCTATGCGTTGGGCTGAAAAACCTGTTTTGAGACCAAAATTTTCAAAAATGACAATTTTTTTTTCAAATTTGCTCAAATTTGGAGCGAAGATCCTCCATCATGCCTCATGCTCAGCCAATGAAGCCTCGGCCAAAATCCGGAGTGGATTAGGCCTCTTTCGCCGTTTCAGTGCTTTGCTCAACCTTCTCTTCAGGATCTTCATTTTTTCTCTACAAACGTGCATGCGGGCCCAATAATGATTCTTCATATGAAAAAGCATGTCTTTGTCTCTATTGGCCTTTTCCAAGAACTTCTCCAGATGAATATTAACATGCATAAGGTTGGTCTCTCGCTCAATCGGTGTCATGTCACCAGGTCTCTTCCGGGCCAATTGTCGATCTTCACGGATTCGCCGCAGCTCTGCAAGTGTGTGCTGATCCTCTAGCTGTTTGTTCCACTTCTCCAAGTACTTTATCACCCATTGTGCTCTCTGCAAATTCTCTGTCAAAGTACCAATCTCAACTTTTTTCTCCTGGATGACCTCCCTCAATTTCGAGCTGGGAGAGCTCGCATCAACATCAATCAATGTAAACTCAGTATCTTCGCCTCCTGAGGGGCCCTCATCGTGCATAGGCCTCTTGCCTCTGTCCTGAACCTGTACCTGTGCTGATGTCGAAGGCGAGACCCCTTCCACCTCGGGTGGAGATAATACTCGTTGTGTAGCTACAAATAAGGCTCTGTGGCCTCGCTGATACGTCACATACACCAGAGCACTGATATGTTCAGTCTCAGGAATATCACACTCATGTGAAGGCTCTCCCTCATCATGAACTACCTCGGGAGGCGGCTGTGGCGCTGCAAAGAAGTCACGGGAGATGAAATCATCCCATGTGATCCCCTGTTGTGTGAGCTGATGTACCACCATGATTTTGATCAACGTGTAATGATATATGCTGTTATGCTGCTGTGCTGGGGTCTTCTTCTGTACAAGAAATGTCATCCGCTCTATGTTGCGGTACATGAAGTATGGAATGCTCATCATACATACCCTCATGAAATGCATCAACAAACGGATATGGTACGCATAGAGGCGCGAGAATCTGCCCTCGCAACTGAAATATCGAATGATTAGTCTCATCAATGGTGCATACTCATCCTTCAGAAATCAAAATGGAAATACCCTTCTCAGCTTCCTCATATATCCAGGTCTGATATATGGCTCATAATAGGATTTCTCTAGCTGCTGTCGTTTGTTCCATTCCTCTCCTATGTTTGGTATCCCGGTGGCCTGAGCAATGGTCTCTGGTGACAAAATGAAGTTTACTCTGGCAAGGTTTACACGGCCATCATGTAAATGTAGAACAACTAGGCGAGCTATCTCATGATGATGCTGAGTTTGGGAAATCATCTCACAGTATTGGAAACATGACTGATGCTGAAAACAATCCATTGCAAGCGGGCAAGCCTGCAATCGAGCCAAAGAAGTAGGCTCCTCCCTGACATGTCTACCACTTTTGCCACTTTTGTGAGACCTCCATGGCACATTAACCTCTGCTGTGGAATCACTGTCATACCCCTGCTCATAAACTGAATCCGTCTCTGACGTGGCGCTGAAATCAAGATGTTTGAAAAATATATGTTGATATAGGTATGGTGAAAAACAAGATTTCAGTGTATGTTCTAATCCCAAATGTGTCACATATGTATCAAGGTGCTATAGGAAAACCACAATGATAAAAGTACTGTCAAGTGAGTTTGAATGGGAAAACAGCCACTGCTTGACTACATGGGGATTTATGCCAACAGAACATGCACGTATAAGGGATGAAAGAAGTAGCCTGCAATTAATCAAAGGGCAAAAGGGATACGGGGATAGTGAATATGGGATCAAACCACCATGTTCATATGGAGAATGACAGGAATCATGACAGCAATGATGGAATAGGAAAAAGACTCCGAGGCTGTGGTGTATAATAAGCAGTGACACCAATGACAATAGATGGCATGAGCATATATGTCAATAACCTAAGATTTGAAAGCCCAATAATATCACCAACATTTGTTTCAAAACCCTATGGAGCGAATTTGGCAATGAATATAGGGTTTAACGTTCACCATATCAAACACTTATTTTTTCCTCATTTGAAACACCATAACATATCCATGAATCAATGAGCGGGCGTGAATAACTTACTTGCAGGTGAATGAGGCATTTTGGAACGAATTTGGGTGAGGGAGTGAATTTTTCTGGCCTTAGGGCTCTATGCGCCGCGCGCATGCCGAATGCGCCGCGCACTGTGTATGCGTTGCGCGCATGTAAAAATACACTGGCAACTAATGTCCAGTGCGCCGCGCACTCCCTATGCGCCTCGCGCCACTTGTATGCGCCGCGCGCACTGTCAGTTCACTCTCACGGCTTCAAAACAAGACTTTCGCCCTTCAACACTCCAATTCGACCTTGGCTTTGAAAAATTGTGAAAATAACTTATCTCCAATGGCTTATATAGCTTGAGAAATATCTCACAAGAATTAGATTTGATTTTTATTTCCTCCACAACCCACTTTGTATTGTTTTGCAATTTTGGCACTTTATCATTTAATGCAATTCAGTCTTTTGGCTTTTCACTATTTTTCTGAGTTTTAGGACTGATGGAATGATTTTATTTTTGCAGGGATTTTGGCATTTTGACTTCGACAAAGACCAGAGGCTGCATTGAAAAATTTTATGATGGAAAAAACACATATTTGTTACAAAAAAAAATTTGACAGTTTCTAGTTCAAAACAGAGTTTTGAACTAGAAATGTCTTCAAATGTTTTTGATGATGAAAATTTGAATCAAGAACCTTTTTGAAACCATCCTCATGGCCTGTGAGAATTTATTAAATATATCAAAAGACTGAAACGCTAGACTCTAGGACTAAAAAACTCTTGTTGACGAAAATAATCATTTATGACCATGAATGACGTGACCTGAACTTCGATGATTTTTGAGGAGTTTTAATCAGCCTAGCAGGTACAAGCATGAGGGAATTCAAGACGACTAGACCCTCTCGTCAGTCAATGTCATGCCCCTAGCGAAATGCAACGAAGTGCAATGAGCAAGACACCTAAAAATGATATGCAAAAAGCGAAATGATCTCCACTACAGGGTCAGAAGGACCGACTTAACACTTTATTCGAACACAAAAAAGGAGAACAAGAGGTTCAAAATTTGGTCATTCAAACTCCTTTAAGATCCCTAAGAAGGTCTTCAATTCCATTTTGTTCTCCACCTCGTTCATTACCTCCTTCTTCACCATCTTCACCATCAAATTCTACTTCTTCTTCTACAACCACCAATATTCAATATTCTACATATACATCTTCAAGTATGGCTGGTTTTAGACCCATTGTACAAGCAAGATATGCTTCCCTATTACTCCCTAATCTAATCAATGATTTTCCTGCTGGTTATCTAAAACATCTCCCCATATTTAATGGAGAAACTAGTTTGTCAGTTGAAGATCATCTAGCATCATTTCTATATCTTGTTGATAACATAAACATAGAACATGAAAATGTTTATATGAGATTGTTTATGCAATCTCTAGAAGGAAATGTTAGGATTTGGTTTAGACAACTACCAGCTCATTCTATTAGATCCTGGGAGAAATTGACAACTATATTTAAAAATCAATGGGGGGTGAAAAAGGATCTTGTTTATTTCTTAACAGAGTTTGAAGAACTTAAAAGAAATTATGGTGAACCAGTAGTTGATTTTATCAAAAGATTTAATAAACTATATCACAAGATTCCTCCTGATTGTAAACCTCTTGTAGCAGCTTGAAGAACTTAAAAGAAATTATGGTGAACCAGTAGTTGATTTTATCAAAAGATTTAATAAACTATATCACAAGATTCCTCCTGATTGTAAACCTCTTGTAGCAGCAGCCAAGATTAGATTTTCAAAAGCCTTTGAAGATGATTTTGTTGTCATGTTAATAGAGAGAACAGATCGCGCCTTAGAGGACATGCAAAAAAATGCTATAGAAGTTGAATCAAATAGGTCTGCCTCAGCTAAGCTAAAATTCAAATCTGAAAAAGCCCAAATAAAATTAAAATCAAATCAGGAAGTTTCTTCTTCCTCTAAATCTAAAAGTGAAGACTCAAAAATAGATGAAATCACATCACTTCTTAGAAACCTTTCAAATAGGATTTATAAGATTGAAACACAACCTAGAATAGTCCGAAAAAAAAGTTGCTAGACCCATATGCAGATTCAAGGTCAGTTCAAAAATGATCCTCCATTAAAAATTCTTTAGAGACAAAACAATGATCAACAAGTACCTTCTCCATGACTGAATATATTAAATGCCTCATATTCAAATCTCTCAAGAAGAACAAGAGACTTCTCAGGTCTCTAAATATCAAGCCTTTTCTGAGTTTTTAATTGCAGAACTTAACAGAAGGTATGACTTAATACCTAGAGCAGGTCCTGGTGTTACAACAATTTTTGGTCATCTAACCTATTACTATCAGATGGACTAAAGTACACCATGTAAGACCAATTTTACCATAGTAAAATTACTTTCACTATGAAAAATAGCTTAATAACCCTCATCTACTTTTTTTTTGGTCTCCCTCCATGACGATGCACATGTGAACCTCATTTCTCATGATGATGAGTTAGGTAGCTTCGCCACACCATGTGGTCTTTCTTCCACTAGTCACCCCATCTACTATTGCGATGACGACATTATGGAAGCATTTACCACCCCTGACTTTATCTATCCCCCCTTACATCGAAACCATGCATTCGAACCACATACACCTTGTGGTCATTACATTGACACCCAATGTTTTGGTAAGGGGGAACCCATATTTGAGAGTCCAGGAGAAGCAATTCTCCACAACCCTCCTAGTGCATTTGGTAGTGTCAACTCTAGTACCATTATTTTTCCCTATTTAGAAAAACCTCTAGAGTCTCATATCACTTCAGATCACTCTAGGGGTGATCCACTGAATAATTGCTTCATCTTACATCAGCAACCTAGTCCCCTAGACATTGTTGTTGACCAACCTGTATGTTTTCTAGGTGAGCACCAGTTCATTATATCCAAATTCACTCTCTGGGATAGTGACACCATGTATGCGAACCCAAAAATTTAGTCCATTTTCTTCATATATGCAGTACCAAAAGAGATTGGTAATCCTCCATTCCCTTTCTCAAACTTCATCTATCCATTCTTCCCATAGAAGATAACCATAACGTAAACAAATGGTGAACCACATCATAAAAATGTGTTTATATTCAACTTCTCTAAATACATTTGGCATGACCATAACATGCTTGGGGGCACCTATGCCCCTATACCTCCTCATAAACCTCTTGAGGATTTAGTGCCTATGATACTGAAGGTTTGAATCCATTATTTCAGCACCCGAAACACCATGGCGCTTCACAAATCCTCTAGCTAGGGGCATCATTCCTACCTTTGCATACCAAATCACTCCCCTCCATCACATATTCTTAGGGGCATTATTCTATACTTGGGGGCATGTTGGCAACCCTGGTCACCTTCTCACTTGATTTTCATAAGTCTCGGCCTATATCCCACTGATCTTGGTATGGTCGATTATCCTCCTATTCCTTGGATATTTTTTCCGATCGGCTTCCTCGGCAAACCATATATCGTAGATGATTGATACCATTTCTTCAAATATTCTACTTTATGTGCTACAATACTTACCACATGGTCCCTATGTTTGACTTGGTGTGTGGGCATGATTCCAGACTTTTCTAGTAGTTCATTCCTATATTCTTTCCTTCCCTTGTTTCTTCACCAGGAACCACCTTTCCAAGAAGCATTAAGGCCACCTTTAGACAAGTAAGGCCTCATACCTGAAAGTCACAGATCTGGATTCCAATGTTTAGGTTGTATGCTATGATTTCTGCAAAATTTAGGGCCTTTTCTCCTCTCTACATTCATGACAAATACACTTGCAAATGAATCAAAATGGAGGGAAAATGCCTTATTAAAAGAGAAACCCAAAAATTTTCTTTCACCAGCTATGATTAAACTGTAGCTCTATTTTACAAACTGCCAGCACCATTGGAAAGTTCTCATCGAGGTCTCAAATGGGTATCCTTTTGTTTTTGGTGATTTGATACCTCACCTAGACGCATTTTTTCCAAGAAGGGTCACTTCACCACTTCTCAAAATCAAATTCCTTCACTTGTGACACTTGTACTTAGGGCACCACTTTGTCTTCATACTTTTCCATGCTCGTGTCAAGTTTCGTCATGAGTAACATCTTGTACTCATGTTTTTATGGTCCCCACCAGGCCTGTTCTATGTGGCAATATCATCGAGTCACCCTTGTTTAGAGCATCCAAGTTGACTCATCATCGCAACCATGGAGTCTGTCCTAAGTCCCTTTTGTCTCCCGCCACAGTCTTCCATCCTTCATTGCTTTGTACCTCTCTTGTGTCACACATTTTTGTTACACTGAAAATTGTCATCTTGACATTCTACTATTTTTATGAGCTCATTATCACTCATACTTCCTCCTTTGCAAGTCTAACATATTAGTTCCTCATGTCAAGCCTTGAAAATAAGAGAAAAGTTCTTAAAAATCTCCTTAACTCTGGTATCACACTTTCTCTGTATCTTGCCTGCGGTCCCGCACCTAATGTTCATGACTCCTGCGTACCTGAAAGCACTTTCTCTGTGTTATGGGTGTGGACCCTTGTAAAAGATTAAAAGGGCGTAAGTAAACTCAAAAATCTCACTTTCAGTAATTTATAGAAGCCTCTGGAAAGAATCTTGCGGTGGCAGAACCGCTCTTTTGAGGTTCATGTATCCCTTACCTTATGGAGCTAACCCCTTGATGTGAGGAGCTTATCCCTTTGAAGGAGGATTCTATCCCTTCATAGTTGGAACTGAAAGCTCATCTTTTGCACTATAAAAAGAGGCATTGGGTAGCCTCAAGGGGAGTTGAAGCTTTAGAATTATTTGAGGTTAAGTGCTGTTGGGATTCAAACTCATTTAACTGAGATTTTGTGAGGAAAGATCACATACCTCTATTTGTCTTGGTTGGAAAAGTGCAAGGCTTGTCAGAGTAGAGGATATTCCTGCTTTCAGACCCCGGGAAGGCCTGTTCAACATCAAGGCTAAGGTTGTAAGGTTTTCCTTCTTTCAAAGTTAATACAAATGAATTCATTTTTCTCAATAAGCTATTAATTAACTATTTATTTCATGGATTCCTTGATCACCATGATAGGCATGATTTATAATATTTACTATACAGGTGCTATTTAATGTTTGCTTGTTTGTGGCTGTAGGTTTATAAAGATAACTCCTTCAAGTGCACGAGGGACAACAACTTCGAACAAGCATTGGATCTACGGTAAGACCTTAACACCTTTATAGTATTCTTTTGTAAATCGCATATGTTTAGAGAAAGATAGGTTTGTTTGGATTTTTGTTGCTAGATTGCCTTTTGGTACTAGGGAGATTGATCTTGTCCACAAGAATGATTTATCCGGTCAACAAATTGGCAACTCCACTGGGGAAGGATTCTTGTTTTTTGGTTTTCCTTTATTTTGACTTGAGAAAATGATTTTTCTGGTTTTTGATTGAAGGATACTTGCCTGGGTAGCTTAGCTTTACTTTGCTTTTAAAAATTTTGAAGTCTTTTGTGTTTTTCTTGAACTTTTCTGGGGACCGAACTTTGTGTTCTTGCACAGTGCGGGTAGTTTCGCACTTTCCTTTAGTAACCAGTGTGGGACCGCACCTGTTACTTCTGGTGCCTACGGACCCTGCTAAATTTTTTGAAAAACTCTAGATTTATTCTTCCAGTTTATCTTTAATTTGATTTATGGTTTCTAGTATCTTCTCGGATCTGTGTTGTTCCTGTCAAAAGCCTTTTGTGAGTGAGTTCAAATAGTATTTGTGTTTTGGGTGATTTTCTAGAAGTTTTGCATACTTGGACTGGTTTTCTCTTGGTCTCTATAGTGACTCAAAGATTAGAAGCTCGAAATACCTCAGATCACACTGGTATTTTTGTCTTCTTGATGAGTCTGACTTGGTTGCGAAATCCATCCTTTCCTGAGAAATAGATCTAGTTGTCTCTTTGCAAATCTTTGAACCAACTTTGTTACAAGTTTTGAATTTCATTTTTACAAAAGAAAACATATCTCGATGTTTTTTGATTTGTTTGTTATTCTGGACAAATGAATCCTTAGTTTACTGAACAACTAAGTAAAACATTCTCAAAAAAATATTAAAGCTTTTATTCAATTAGATTTTCAAAGTTTGTAGATCTCAAAATTAGTTTTTGTAGTTTTGAGTGCTTTTTAGAACTTGTAGATCTCTTTTGAAGGAAAGTTGTTTTTTGTAGTTTCGAGTCTTGAAAGTGAAAAGGATTTATTGTAAGCATTGATTATTTGTCTCGATTTGAGTTCATATTAGAAAAACAAAAATATTTTATTTCATTTATTCTTCATGTTCAAAGAAAGAATTGTCTCTTAAAAGAACTGCATTCTCGAACTATTTCTTTAGCTAGAATTTCATTGAAAGAAAAATGAATTGATTATCATTTTTAGGTGCATTTTTAGTGTTTTTGGAAGTCGAGTCTTCACACCATCAAATTTCATTTCCATCCCTATTGAATTAAAGAACAACCCAGAAAAACAATGCTTAATTAAAATTGATCTAGTAATCTTTTTATTTCTAGGGCTCTTATCACCAATATATCTTAGGCTAGTATCTTGGAGCAGGGAGTAATTAAGTCTCCAAGATAGCAAAAACAAACAAGTAGATAAATCTTGTGTTAGGAAATAAATCCAATTGTAATTGGTACAATCTAGGAAGCTTCTCTTAAAGGAGTTAATCACGAGATCATGTCCAAACCTTTGAGACAATCAATTCTGTTTCATTGGGAAAGATAGAAGATCTGTGTACATTACAAACGGTAAACCTCAGATTAACCATTGTCGAGGAGCGTGGGGTCACTTGTCGGTAAACCTCGGATTGACCATGTCGAGGAGCCTTCAGGGGGATTGAGCTTTGTTACTTTGCCCTTGCATGTGGAATCGGATCATAGACTATTCCCCCAGTTGTATTTGTTACTGTTGGTAACCTTAGTGTCCATAAGCTTAATATTATTTCCTAAGGTGACAGTGAAGGAAAGATCTCACTGTACCTGGAGCAGACGTCGACTAGACTCACTTGGACTCTCTGGGGGGTTCTCTTCACTCGAGATTGTTTTGTGAAGAAACTTGTGCTAGTCTGTTTCATTAAGCAAGTTGTCGGGATAACTGTTCCAACCGCCCTTTATGTATTAAATTTATACTAAGTTGGATTTCATCACCAACTAGTGTTTTTATTACGGGAAGTTACTGTTTGTGTGTGGTTTGAACTCTTATATTTTTTAGGCGTGTGATTCAGCTATTTGTTTCTTTAGAGACTTTAGGTGTTTCATTGAAATTTTCTTTGTCTGCGTGTGATTGATTAATATTTAATCATGGTAGAATTACTGAGACAATCCCGGAGACATCAGGGGAAGCCCCCTGAGTATATACCAAGTTAGCTTGAAGGGTTGCGTGCTCTAGTATCGTCTAGTAGCAGTAGAATTAAATCAACAGAAATTGGAAGTTCATCTATAGTTTTTCATCCTGATCATCAAATACCCACGACAGAACATATTCAAGAACCGATTTCAGTTTCCGAAGTTACTGGTAGTATTTCTCCTTCCAGTGAACTAGCTGAAGAACCTAAAATTTCTAAGCCTGACACTGAATATTCTGTTTTGGAAACATCCTCAAGGCAGTCAGTTACAACCTGTGGGTCAAACTCAAGGCAGTCAATTACCGCCTGGGGGGCAATTACAGGGTAAATTTTTCCCAGGAAAAACTGTAGTACTTTGGAGAACAACCTCAAGGACAATACATACTTCAAGGTTATCAACCTTCAGAATAGTACATACCCCAAGGTCAACCCCAAACTTAGTATGTTCCTCAAGGTCCTTATCAACCCCATATTCAGTACGTGCCTCAGGGTTATCAACCTCAAGGTTAGTATCCAACTCAAGGTTTTCAACCGCCTTCTAGTCAATCATTTGTATAGGGAGTTGGAAATTTACCACTTAATTATCAACCCTACGTTCAACCAGGCTATGGTCCTTCATATGTGCAACCTTCCATGGGACAATACCCCGAAATAAACATGGTGTGGGATCTGTCCCAAATTCAATAGACTATGCAACCTAATGTGCAGTTTTCTACTCAACCTGGACAACCTTTGGTTTCTGGTCCAACCCAGCAACCTATCCAGCCTACTGTTCAAATCCCTGCACTTGGTTTTGTTTAGCAGTCTGGGCCTATTACACCTCAAACTCTGCCTCAAACTGCTGCAACGTTTTTTCAACCTATAACAACTGTTTCTGGAGTATCTGTAGCTCCGAGTTCTTCTATCCCTACATCCGTGAAAATCCCTCAAGTCTCTGTACCCCAGTCAGGACCTACAGTTCATACTTAGGTCCAGATACCTGCAGGACAAGCTGGTACAAGTACGATTGTCACAAGTCAACCACAATTCACGTATCAATCATACGAAGGAAAATATCAATTTGGTCCCATTTCACAAAACCCATTTTATCAGTATCAACCATACCCTGTGTTAGTCATCATTATTTTTCACTTGTTGGTGATGACTAGTTATAACAGGCAAGTTTTCTAGCGGCTAATCTAAAAATTTGTCAAATTTTCCAGATGGAAAACACCCATAAACATTTTTTTCCCTCCTACCTTTTCAATCCGCCCATGACGAGATGAAACCTCATTATCAAGCCCTATCTAGCCTCAACCATACTAGCTTGCCCATCAGCTCCAAAGAAACAATCCAAATCTGTCCAAAGAATTTTCCCCTAAGTTAGGTAGTGGCACTTTAGGCATTTCGCCCTTTGCAAACTACCCTAAAGCCAAAGAACCTCTATCTGCTACAGCCCAGTCATAACAGACCTTCCCATTCTGCAAATAAAGTTGGTTACACCCTTAAGTCACGCCACTAACAAACCCTGAAGTCTCAACAATGCACATGCCCTAGGTCAAAACTGATATTAGGTGGTTTTACAGTGGTTCAATGGATCTTTCAAAGAGTAGAAGTGTACCATCATCCCAGAAGACAATATTTGGCTCCACATGAGAAGAAAGCTTCTTCTCATGTAATTTTGAGTCTGGAATGCAGCTGCAGGTCAGAGAGTTGTTTCATTAAGCTCCTGCGATCACAGTCAAAGCATGAAAGGACAGTGAAAGGAAAAATAACAATGTTAAAAGCTGATGAAATGGAATGAATGAAAAACTTCCTTCATCTATAAGCAGAGGGATTGAAGACTGAAAAACCTCCTTCATATACAAGCAGAGGGTTGAATACTAAGAGCGCCTCCTTCATCTATAAGCAAAGGGCCAAGGATAAAGTTGGATTTTTAGAATTACAATGACTGTAAGGCAAAAAATTTTGGGTACAGTGAGACAAAAACTAAGGGTTTTTGAAATAAAAATGATGTTAAAGGTAGAGGCAAAGCATTAGTGAATTTTAAAATTGTTTACAGGAGTTTCTCTGTTATTGGGTTACAATGTGAAGCTAATGGGTTCATCATCAATGAAGAAATATTATTAAGCTGATGGCCAAAGGAGTCAAAAGGTCTTGGTCTCAAACTGACCTCTACCATCAAGTATAAAGGAAACCACTATCAATATGTTCATCAAACATTCTTCAGTTGGTTAAGACAGAGGTTGAAAAGAAACCAGGCATATGCCAAAAATAGGCCTCCTTCATAAACAGAGTAAAGGATTCACCATTGTTTGAAGATGAAAAGTAATTATTGCATGTGGCAAAGGATTTCAAAAGGGACTACTCTCAAAAGGGGTGAAATGAATGAAAATTCATGTTTTTGTAGACCTCCTTCACAGAAGAGTAAAGAGGCAGCCTTCCCTTGTTCACTTTTCAACTCTAGTACATCATCCCCTGTTTTATCTCCTTGAAGCTGAAAACTGGATCATTTTGTAAATCTAAGGATAGTTAGTGGTTTTGGTGATGGAGACCTTTTGGAAACAGGTTTTCCACTTACAGTTTCAAATAAGTTTTTACCCACAGTCAAAAGAGAAGCTCAAATAGCACCTGCCAACTCAATCAGTTTCACAATAGGGCATGGCCACCTCCAAAGCATCAGGAGCAAACACTGTCAGTTTAGGTTTCAAAAGGGTGAAGCTACCTCCTTCAAAGTATCAAAGAAAACCTCACATAACACAAGGTGTCTTTCTACAAGTGTCCTTTTTCAATAAGGAAAACACTAAGTGATGATGATATTCAGAGGTGCTGCTCTTTCTATTCATAAAGACCTTTTTCAAACTTATCAAAAGTAACAGCAAATGAACTACACAAATACAAGAGGTGGAAAAGGATATGGAAATGGCAGCTAAGTTTCTCCTCCAGTAAAAGGGCAGTATCACTCAAAAGGCATATCTACAGTCATTCATGTGGCTCGAAGCAGTTTTCCCTTCCATAGTACAGATATCAAAAGGGAAAACAATTTTTCATTCCTTAATGAGAAACAGTGAAAGTTTTAATTCTTAAAAAGGTTGTTTTACTTCAAAAAGGGGTCAGGCTTATAAAGGAAATGGTCATTACCACTATGAAATTCATGTTAACAAAAAGAGTCTCAGGTTATGTTTTAAAGGACATGAGCTTCATGTTTTGTTTTAAACCCAAAGGCCTTTTCAAAATTTTACAAAAAACCTCACCAAGCAAGTGTGAAAAGGACTTTGACATTTTTGCGTTCAAAGGAGGATAAAGGGACCGTTGCAAGCCATTTAAAATTCTCAAAACACAAGCAACACTCCCCTTTTGCTGTTTACAAGACCGAAGAATAAATTTTCGAGAAAATTCACAGAGTTTTCAGGCTTGGAGACTGTGCGGCGCGCCTGTAGAAACACGCGGCTCGTTCAGGTAAAATTTTGCAAAGGAATTGTATTGTCACACGGTGCACCTGTAGTGGCGCACGACGCACCTGTAGGTGCAGTCACAACTGCCCGAAGGCCGACCCAACACCGTTTCTATTGCGCGGTGCCTTCCCTTGTCAACGTGCCGCACATATGTTAATAGTCCAAACACCTTCCAAATGCCTTGAAAACTACTCAAACTTGTCAAACAGGGGCTGCCATCGAGCTTCGAGGTATTTTATGAGCCTCCTTGGTATATTCAAATTTCTAAAAGGGTGATCAATGCTATGTTTTTCAAAGACTAAATGATGGTGGAAAAAATGAAACTCTTGGTGAAAATTGAGGTGTGTTGGGGTAAAAAAGTTTGAAGAATTTTGTTACAGTTGGTTGAAAGTAAAGTGGTCATTTTTGTTTCAAAGAACCTAAAGCTACCCTCAAAACAAGCGATAAACCATAAACTCTGTCAGTTGTATTTAGTGGAAAAAACAATGGTAAGGAGGGTTGATATTTTTGTTTAAAGATCCGGGCTTGCAGTGGCTATGATTGCCCAACACTGGCATAGTGAAAATGGTAGGTTTTTATTGATGTCAAAAGACCTAATAAACTGCCCTCAAAACAGTGTTAAAAGGTGGAGGCAGTGTTTAAAGGGAGAAACACAATGTTTGAAAAGTGAAACAGTGGGCCTAATTTCAACAACAGTGATCATTGTATAAGTGCTTTGTCATTTCAAAAGTCCATCTCTGTGTGGTAAAAAGAAAAAAACCAGTGTTTCCTCCTTTGTTCCATGAAAACACAATTTAGTGAGTGAAGCTATTAAATCGGTTTGGAGGTGTTCTTTTTTACCTGTGTGTGAGAAATAGTGAAGACAAGGAAGGTGATTTTTATTGGGAGGAGTTGTTTGCCTTTGTCTAAATGCAAGGCTGTCTTGTTTTTATCAAAACACAAAGAGCTTTGTGACCTTACCCAAACACAGTGATCTTTTGACTGTGTGTACCTTTTATTTGACTGTCTGCATATTATTATAACTTACTTGTTGATTGGCATACAAAAGGGGAAAAGCGGTGTTTTGGAAGGATCAGAGACCTGATATCACAGAAACATTTCACACAGCATTTGAGGCAAATTTTCCTTGATCAAACAGTGATTGACAAAGAAGACAGAGTTTTGTTTGAGAGAACATTTAAAAAAAAAAAAAACCATTTGAGACAGTTTGGTTTTGCAGAGAGCATCCAGAACAAGATGCCCCCCAGGTAGGACAGTAGGAGTGGCTTGCATAAGAGATTTGAGCCTACTTCCACTGAAGAGGTAAATTCCCACTCGTCAGTCTTGTCAATTTCCATGAGGTAGGGTGTTTAGATTTTTGTCAAAGGGCGCAAGAGGTGAATAGATTTTCTCCTTTGACACACCTTTGCGCTTTTAGGTTTCAAGACAAGCATTTCCAGCTGGTAGGCCTTGACTTCAAATTCTCTCCAAGGTCCATCTCCAATGCCACTAAAATCCCCCATATTGGGGAAAAGTGGTTTAAAAAAATCCATTTCGACTTAGAAGATTACAAGCCCTTTCTAAAGCTTGAGCACAGAGATTCATGTCCTTCTATTTTCCCTTTCTCATATCTTTTGGCCAGCTATGCCCCCCTCATGAAGATCATCATGAAATACTTCACTTGTGAGGGAAGATTCTCCTGAGTTTATGCATATCACATTCGACTCCTCATGCATTTCACTAGGGCCAAATTGCTAAATATTCCTTTCTTCTTACACAAGAGCATTGAGAAAATGGTCTCCACTATTCAAAAGAAGCCTCCTTCATAGCAAATATCCTGCCTCTTCCATCACTCTCTCATCAAAGTCATCATTCTTCATCAACTTGAAAAGAGGGAGGTCTCTTGGGATAATTTCATCACTCATCCGGATTTCTCCACTGTCCCTCTAGTCCATACATCCCCTACACCTCCTACTCATCATCCCTCGCCTTCTTCTAGCAGACCTATTCCCAAAAAGCTCAAGTTTACCACAGAACAAACAAAGGAGCCTGAAGAAGGAGAAGAGAGTGACCATGAGGAGGAAGAACGACATGAGCAAGAAGAGGAAAGTGATGATGAGCAGCAGCAAGGGGATGAAGAAGAAAGTGCTGAACAACAGCATCACAGTGAGGGTGAGCAGAATTTTGATGATACACAACAGACTTATGATGAGGGTGAGCAGCCACAGTATGATACACAGCAGCATGAAGGTGATGAACAAGGGCAGCCAAAAGAGACTGAACAAGGGCAACATGAAAGTGATGATGAGCAGCATGAAAGTGATGAACAAGGGCAGCCACATCATGTTACACAACAGCCACAACATGAGGGACAACAACCTCATAATGATAAACAAAGGCAGCTACAGGATGAGGGACAACAACCTCAAGAAGAAAAGGGGCAAAGTGACAAGGGTAAAGAGCCCATGGAGCATGTGCTAGCTGCCTCTCCTAGGCAAAGGGCCATGCTCTCTTCTCCGAAAGTCACCAAGCCGCGGACAACAAAGAAAATGGTGCCTAGATTCATAACTCCAAATGTGACTAGGGCCCTCCGAAGTAAAGGAAATTTGCCAAAGAAGCCCATGGTCGAATTGCCTAAGAGGAAGAGTGCCAGAAGAACCATCCAAGGCAAAGGGAAGGGCAAGGAAGAAAGCAGTCATGAACCTGAAAAGGAATTCGACATCATCCAAATCCAAAGCGATGATAGTGATAATGAAGCCCGGATCCTAGAAAATCTCTTGATCCATAGAGAAAGCCAAATTGATGCCTTGAAGGATGATCTTCATAGAGCTAGGAATTTCAATCAATTTTTGCAAATCCAAAATAAGCAAATGAGTGTCCATATGGCTGTTTATGAGACACGGGCGATCAAATACAAGAAGGAGGCCTCCAAAGCCCAAGTGAGGTTGGAAGAACTCATGGGTGAGTTCGATGAAAGTGAAGGCGAAGATCAGCCTAGGCGAAAGAGGCCAAGAACCATGGGGCTAAAAAAGGCCCTTGAGAAGCAAAAAGAAGAGGAAAATGCCCTTCTCCAATCTACCCCTTTCACTGCATTGTTCAAACAAGAGATAGAGAACAATCGGGAAGCATGGCTTGAGAGAGTTAATGATCACTTGGAGAAGAAATTGGAGAAGGAAAACAGGGACTTGGACCTTCAACGGAGGATGACGGGGCATTATAAAAAGCTAAATCAGTTTTCCCGGTGGAAGTTGAAGGTTGCTCAACAAAAACTCAGGGAGGCCAAAGGGAAGCGCCCGGCAAAAAAATTGAGGAAAGACACCTCAAGACTCCAATATTGGCCTCTGCTTCACAACATGTTGAAAACGCTTGAGGGTCATACTCGCCAAGTTTGGGCGAAATTCGACATATTTTGGTTTTTTGTCATTTTTGGGGTTTTTGGCCAAAACTCATGGGCATCACCATTTCAATTTGGGGCATCATCAAAGGATGCGAATGGTATCATTGGATGCCATATTTTCAGGAGCACATACTCGGTGATTTTCAGGACATTTGAAGATCATTTTCTCCCCCTAAATGGAAAAAAATGCTCGCTTTTTCTACACTCTGCCCGGTCTATCAACAAGGCTTATTTTTTGGGTTTTTACACATAGGCCTGTTTTTGGAAGACTTCCAATGGTCATTTGGGAGAAAACTGAACATTTCCAGAAATTAGACGCTCAGAGCTTTCCAACAAGCTATCATGTGCCTCATTTCGACATCAAGAAGGCTTCCAAAAGATGCCGGCAATTCAGGGGACCTTTTGTTGATGTATTTTTTGAGTATTTTTGTAAACAGTGAACCTTTCAAAACTTCTTTTTCCTCATGTGCGTTTAGCTATTTTTGTACATGAGAAGTTATGAAAAGTCAATTTATTTCCCTCTTTTAGCATTTTTTAGATATTTTATGAGATATTTTGTGCCTTGGGCTTTGCAAAGCCTCAAGGACAAGTCTAGATATTTTGGATAGGCCAATGAGATTGCAAGTTGAACCAAGAGGTTTTCCTCACTTTGGCCTATATATTCCAAAGGCTTTCATTGTAAACAAGGTTGAACTTGATGAATAGAAGAAATATATGGTCATATAAGCTTTGGAAGAAATACTTGTCTCATGCTTTTGGATAGTCTCTTGGATGTTCTTGGATGATGAAAGAGGATTTTTGTTGGATTCCATGACTTGGTAGAATGGTATAGTGTCTCTCTCTTTGTTTTGTTTCCTAGTTTTCATTCATAAATCCATGTTCTTGCTTGCTATAGGACAATAGAGAACAAATTTGAGACATGCCCTTGGAGGCACCTCAAATTTCCTGTTTCTTCATAGCTTCCATGTTTTATTCATTCTTAGTCACATTAAAGAATTCTTGATTGCTCTTTAATAACTTAAGGATATTGTTTCTTGTTTCATTCATGGTTTTATGCATGCTAAGTATGATTTACAGTATGCCCTGCTTACTCATGGCTAGCCATAGCTCCATCCATGAAATTTCTCTTTGACTGATTAGATTGTCATTTTTTGAACCAAGGAGGTCTTGTTCTGATCTTGCCCTTTGCCTAAGACTATGCAATATTGTTTTCAAAGTGCCCAATAACTTGAAGTACTGTGTTTAGGCATTCCGGCATAGTGATTTGAGTTGTTTGTCTCTCTTAAGTGTATTTCCCCAAAGTCTGATAGTCATTTCCCAAAGTTAGAGAGTTATATATCTCTATGCATGGCTTGAATGTTTATTTCTATGTATTGATTAGCTTATAGTTACATTTATCATGATTAATGGTTTGCCCTACCATGTTTATGTCAGCTATTAAACTAGTTATGCTTGGAATCCTTTGTTATTCACAAACTTGATGTCCATCTTACTCCATTTTTCCCAAAGATCCATTTTACCTCGAATCAAATCGGCCCTTCAACAACCTTGTATCACCATATGATAGCTTTCTTGACCTCTTCGACCCCATAGCCCAGTTGATCTGACATCTTTTTACCTATCTTATATCTTTGATCATTTTCATCCCTCACAACCTAAAAACCGAAACCAAAAAACCTACTTCATAACTAGCCTAAAATCAAAACACAATAAGCAAACACACATATATCGCTTACATTAATAGAGAGAGCCCTTTCTGAGTCTAGGAAGGCTAGGTCCTTGGGCTCCAAAAACTGGTTTGATGTTATACTATCATTTGGCTTGCCAATCAAACAAATCATGGGACCCTAACATAATGGCGATCACGGTGGGACTTTGAGTCAAAACATCCTAGGTATCCCTTAGGAACTCTCAAAATCTCAATCAAAATTAGAAGAGTAGAATCTGGTTGTCTCACCATCCTAGAAAAATGATGACTCAGCTATAGGACACTCTTACAAACCTTAGGACTACATAAAAAACTCAAAAAAACCCCAAAAAACTCCTTTAGATTGGGTTTTGTCAGTACTGGTGGTGGACCATACACATATATCTCAAAACAACTAAAAATCCACCTGGCGACTCCACTAGCCTCGAGTAGGCCTTACTACTTTACTAAACTCTAGGCTACTATCTGATTGAGCCACCTTATCACCACACTAACATAATGGCGATCACGGTGGGACTCTGAGTAATAAACAAACTTAGATTCCCTAAAGATTCCAGCAGCCTTAAGAATACTATCTGATTGACTGTCCCACCGCTCACTAACATAATGGCGATTATGGTGGGACTAACTGAGTACATAACAGTCTAGAAAACTCTTGTAGATTCATTAGTCTTCAAAACTTAAACAGGAAAGCAGTCCATAAAACCATTTAGAGTAAACACTTTTTGCTATCGCCACCCTAGAAAAGTGATGAAACAGGTTTAGAATACTTTAAATAAACCATAGGCTGCACATAAAAAAACTCAGAAAAACACCAAAACATTCCCATATTGGCTTTTCCCTAGTTACTGGTGGTGGACCATAGCTACATCTTTAAAAAAACAACCAAGTTCCACTTGGAGACTTCACTAGACTCCAATAGGCCTAAAAAGTCCATAAAAGACCAAAAAATTCACAAACCATACCTTTCTGCTAACGCATCCTTCCAAAAACTTAAACTTAGGGTGGAAACTCTGTAATCAGTGATAAACTAAGTATAACTTGGTGATTCAGAAAAACCTCACCTAAACATAGGAGATAAGCAGAAGCCTTCTTGCCAAGAGAACCATTAGCTTGTCCATACAGCCTAGCAAACTATTCAAACCAAGTGAAACACTCTTCTTTGGAAGTTTTCCATCTCAAAGTTTTCCATAAAATTTTTTCCCAAAGTATCTTTGATAGTGTTGGTGGTGGATCATAGTTCGCATAGAAATCCACCTGGTGACTTCACTAGTCCATTATTTTTGGTTTTGACCATCCTTCACATTAATAAAACCTCAGAGAGACCATCCATCCAAAACATGCACCAATACCATCCTCTCTAAACTCTAGACCCGAAATTTGGCTTCACAAAGAATCAACACCAGATCTCATCCAGACCCGAATCCCCTTATCATAGTAGATGACCCAAAGAAAATTCTGTGGCAAGCTTCTGAAACTGGCAATCTAGCTACCAATAGGTCCATTCGTAAAACAAGATCAGTACCTAAACATCTCACTGCCTTTCCGGATTCCCCCTTTGACTTAGAATCAACAAAAACCCTTTTTAGAAGCAAGTCACAAAGTAAGATAGACTTTGACGATCTTGAGCCCCTAGATCCGCCACAGAGTCCTAGTAGAGAAGCCTCACCTACGACACCTCCCGAATTTCAACTTCTCCATCACTTTGGCTCCTACCATCCCAAATCTGCTCAACATTAGATCACTAGTCCAAGTACATCTGCCACCCACATCCAAACCACTACAGTTCAAACCACCTTAGCTCATCCCGCAAGCCCTCATTTTGTACATCATCCATTAGCTCCCGTCATGGTAGCTTGGTATGCACCCTTGGTGTTTCCACAGCCTTTGGCTCCCTTACAAAATGACTATCAAGCCAAAATCCCACACTTTATCAGAGTTGAGACTACCACAACTCAACAAGATGTAGATAGGATTAGCGATGCCTTTGAATACATGGAAATAGAAAACGAGACCATCAGAATGAGGATGTTCGCCCAAATCCTGGGCAGAGAACCCAAAAAATAGTTTACGAGCTTAACTCCAAACAACATCCACAATCTCCCAGAACTCTACCAAATCTTCATAAACAAGTGGGAAATCTGAAAGAACCCCATTCAAATCCTGTCAGAGTATAACAATCTAAAACAGGAAAATGGGGAAAGTGTCCAGGCATACTGCACTAGGTTCAACAGTGTGTATAACGCCCTCCCACCTCACTTCAAACCCCCACTTGGTTCGGCCTTGGCAAAGTTCCCCAAGTGTTTTGACCCAGACATGACTTATCAGCTAAGAGACAAGGACCCCCCTACCCTAGAAGAAATGAAAAAAGTGGCTATAAATGCAGAAGCCAACTTAGCCGAAAAGAGAGCTAGGATAAGAGCAGAAAAGGGAGTCACCTACCATGACGAATTTGCCCCCTTGGTATTTTCCTCAGATCCTAGAATAGATGGCCTGGTCAAATCCATGACAAAGATGTGGGAAAAAATGAGTGAAAAAGCACCTCTTAAGGACAACCAACCAAACCCTCAAAACCGGAACCAAGGGTTTAGAAAAAACCAGTCTCAAAATAAACCAAGAGGAAAGGACCAGCAAATCAGACCATCCTTCAGCGAGAATTATTTTGATGAAGTTGATAGGGATACTAAACCCATAGATGAAAATAATTTGAAGCTCATAGGTTCTGATAACGAGAGTGAGGTCTACCTCACAGTAGAAGAGCAAGAGTTTTTCTCTCCGAATCAGGACGAAACCAACTATGAAGATCCCAAAGATCTTGCCATAGATTTTCAGAATGCCATTATAGAAGCTCACAGGCAGTATAACCTTAGAAGCAGAAAAAACCAAGACAACTCCAAGAAGGGTAGCCCTGACACTGCTAAAACCCCCGATACCATCCTTAAAAAAGCCATGGATAGCAACAAAATTGTGGTCAAGAAAATTGACCAAAACAAGGATAAAGCTATTCAAACAAGTCTTGGCTCAGATACTCCTAGTACCGCCACAAAGACTCCCGAGGTGGTTGTGTCAAATAGGGTCCCAAACCAGAGTCAGCAAATTAAGAACATAGAAAAAGTCATGTCCGAAAAAGCTGAAACAAATCTGTCCAAACTACAAACTCCTTTTAGTTTCAAAGGGGATATTTCCAAAATAAAAATTACCATACCCCTTACTGAGCTAATAACTGTAGATAGGTATAGATCTCAAATATTCAAAGTTTTTGATACAGGAAATGAGGCAGATACTTTAAATCTAACTGATGACAAACCCGAGCTCTTATTCGGCCCCAAAATAGAAGGTGAATGCCAAGAAGGAACTGTTTCTCCTTTCTATGTGAGTTTGAACATACGAGACAAGATATTACATAACTCCATGTTATATTCTGGTGCCTCCCATAACCTCATGCCTAAAGAAATCATGGAAAACCTGGGACTAGAGGTAACTCAACCTTACAAAAACCTGTACTCCTTTGACTCAAGTCAGGTCAAATTTTTAGGTCTAATAAAGAACCCGGGTTTTGCTTTAACACAACTACCAGCAAAAAACCTAGTCATGGACGTTGTAGTGGCCGATATCCCTCCTAAGTATGGAATGCTACTATCAAGGGCGTGGGCTGCCAAAATAAAAGGTAACCTTCAAATGGATATGTCATTCGCTACCATCCCATTTTTCAACCAGACTAGGAGATTATACCGAGAGACTCACATGAAATACATGACTAGCAACCGGGATAAGCCAAACAATACTCCCATTTATTCCATTCATTCCAATTTAGATTCTTTTATCTTATACAATGAAAGTGATATAAACAAGCAGATAATAGAAAATGAAGAGGTTTTCAAACCATCAAAAACACATTTCCCATTATTGGATATAGAGACTAATGACCAAAGCTCCAGGAAACCTGAAAAACAACTTAGTATCATGTATGAAAAAGAAGCTCTTTGGAGTATAAGCTTTGACGGTTCTTGTGGAAAAACTGGTTCGGGGGCCGGCATCTGGATACACAATATTAATGAAGGTCATTCTTTCAGGTTAGAGTTCCAATGTACTAACAACATTGCAGAATATGAGGCCCTTCTCCTTGGTCTGCACATACTTAAGGACTTAGGCGCCAAGAAAGTGTCAGCCCAGGGAGATTCAGAACTTGTAATCAGGAAAATCAAAGGTGAATATTCAGTAAAAAACCCAAGACTAAGAGAATATAGGAATGTAACTTTAGACATCCTCAAAACCTTCGAGAAGTATGAACTCACTTATATTTCTAGAATTCAAAATATCCTAGCAAATGAGCTCGCCTTTGCTGCAAGCAATGGCCAAGTACCATGTTCAAGTGAGCAATATAGTATTCATGTCAAACATTGCCCTACAATATCGGATAATACTGACCATTGGAAAATTTTCAAAGATGATGATCAAATTGATGATTTCTTACAATCTAAGAATGAATTTGAAATAACCAAAATAGAATTAGAAAATGAAGAAAAGAAACCTGGCAAAAATCAAGATCAAGAGCCAAATTTACCTTCTTGGATAGATGTAAACTTGGTCAATCATTCATATGAAAATGATATAGGAGAGGACATGGACCAAAGGGAACTTGAAGTTCTGCAATGTGAAAATGACACGATACCCAAAGGGCTTGCACCTTTGGAAGAATTGTTTGATTTTAACGACGTGGCCAAAAAGCCAAAAATGGAATCTACCGAGGTCGACATAGAAGAATATAACATAGGAAGCCCGGAAGAACCAAGAAAGATCAAACTATCCAAAACCCTCCCTCCTCACATAAAACAGAGGTACATCTAGTTGTTTAAAGAATTTAAAGATGTGTTTGCATGGGGATACCAAGATTTGAAATCATACGATACCAGCATCATTCAACATAAGATTCCCCTCAAAGAAAACCAGAAGCCTTTCAAACATAAGTTAAGAAGAATAAACCCAGTATTACTACCGTTGGTTGAAAAGGAAATAAAAAAATGTATGATGCTGGGATAATAGTATCTCTCAGGTACTCCGAGTGGGTTTCAAATCTAGTATCAGTTAGGAAAAAAACTGGTGAGATCAGACTTTGTATTGATTTCCAAAACCTGAATAGAGCTTGTTTAAAGGACAATTATCCATTGCCCAAAATGGACCACATACTTCAAAAGGTAGTAGGTGCTAAGAGGATATCATTACTTGATGGATTTTTTGGTTATAACCAAGTGCTAGTTTACCCCACTGATCAACACAAAACAACTTTCACCACCCCTTGGGGCACTTTTATGTACGTTAAAATTCCCTTTGGATTGATGAATGTCGACGCCACATTCCAAAGAGCCATGGAAATAGCCTTCTCAGAAGACATAGGTTATTTCATAGTCATATATCTTGACAATATTACGGTATATTCCAAATCAGATGAAGAACACCTGGTACACTTAAGAAAGGTTTTTAACAAATGTAGAAAATATGGTCTATCCCTAAACCCCAAGAAAAATTTTTTCGGTCTAGAAGAAGGAAAACTCCTAGGTCACATCATCTCGGTAGAAGGAATAAAAATATACCCCCAGAGAATAGAAGGCATATTGCAAATAAGTCACCCCAAAAACATAAAGGAGCTGCAATCCTTTATCGGAAAAATTAGTTTCTTGAGAAGATTCATCCCAAATCTTGCCAAACTTCTGAGAGATATCACAAATATGTTGAAAAAAGAGGTCGAGGTTAAATGGACTACAGAAGCCAAAAAATATTTTGAACTAGTTAAAAAGGCCCTGACTAAAACACCAGTATTGATAAGTCATGATTTCACCAAAGATTTTTACATTTTTTCTTTTGCCTCAGAACACACAATAGCTGTCGTGTTGTTACAAAAAAACGCAGCAGGGCAGGAACAACCCATTGCCTCTTTCAGCAAATCCCTGAGAGATTCTCCCTTGAAATATAACATCATGGAAAAAGAGGAATTTGCATTGGTAAAAGCACTGAAATATTTCCGATTTTACATCTTGCATTCTCATGTCATCGCTTTTGTTCCTAATACCGTCGTCAAAGACATACTAAACCAAGATCTCGATGGTAAAAGGGGAAAATGGATTGCTATCATCCTAGAATATGACTTAGAAATCCGACCTACCAAACTGATTAAAGGGCAAGGACTTGCAAGACTAATGGCTGAAACCAACCTCCAAGCTTTAGATATAAATTTTGTTGATACCTTAGAAGAACAGGAAGAATGCACAGCCCCTCATGTTGAACAAACATTTCTAAATTCACCTTGGTATGCAGATATTCTTTATGTATTATTTTATCTAAATTCTCCTCCAACTTTATCAAAGACAAAAGCAAGATTTCTTAAACAAAAGTCTTTAAAGTTTTGCATTATATATGGTCTTCTGTATTGGAAAAATCCCACTAGTATGCTGCTTAATGTTTGCTCGAGTCTGATGCAGAGAAAATTATGCATGAAATGCATGAAGGGGAATGTGGGGGCCATCTTTACTGGAAAACCACAACAAAAAAAATCCTTAGAGCCGGTTATTATTGGCCTACCTTATTTCCTGACACTCACAAGCTAGTTATGACATGCCATAAGTGTAAATTTTTTATGACAAGAAAAAGCTTTTACCTTTTCCCTTACACCCCATCATAGTCGAAGGACCCTTCCAGCAATGGGGTCTAGATTTTATTGGGGAAATTCACCCTTCCTCATCCGCTCAACATAAGTGGATCCTTACAGCCACTGATTACTTTACCAAATGGATAGAAGCCATACCTTCCAGGAATGCCACCGATTCAGTCATCATCAAGTTCCTAGAAACCAATATCCTATCTAGATTTGGCTGTCCTAGAAAGATCATTACAGATAACGCCGCTGCCTTCTCCTCCAAAAGAATGGTTGACTTTTGTTACAAATATCACATTTCATTAGGACATTCCACAGCTTATTACCCTCAAGGTAATGGTTTAGCCGAGTCCTCTAACAAAAGCCTAGTCAACATCATCAAGAAACTTCTGGAACAAAATCAAAAGGCATGGCATGGAAAACTAGTACATGCACTATGGGCTGATAGACTGACCACCAAAAAATCCATAGGTATGTCTCCCTACCAACTATTTTATGGCATAGATGCCATTTTCCCAACATCTTTAGGGGTTCCAGTAATGAAGCTATTGCAGGAAGTTCAAATAGAATAAAATGACATGCAAAGGAGGGTAAATCAGACTATCCATTTACAGCAAACAAGAGAAGAAGTTTACCAAAAGGCTCAATTAGCGCAAGACAAAATAAAACAGATTTTTGACAGAAGGACTAAGGAAAATGATTTTCAGATTAGGGACAAAGTGTTAAAATGGGATTCAAGAAGAGAAGACAAAGGTAAACATGACAAGTTTGAAAATTTATGGAAAGGGCCTTTCATCATCAGCTCAATCAGCAGAAACAATGCCTTTTTCCTGCAAGAACCTGATGGGACTGAAACTTTTGGAGGTCCTGTGAATGGCAGGACATTAAAGCATTATTTTTGTCAAGAGCTCCAATTTTAACACATTTTCAATAATTGTATATACCATTGTTTGAAAAATAGATAAAAACAGAAAATTCAAAAACAATAGAAAAATAGAAAAAGAGGGCGGTTTGAAAAATAGAAAGAAGGCCCCATGTTCAAAAAATAGTCATTCAGAAAGCGCACAAGTCTAAATGCTGCTACTAGTGCTCAAATGTCTTGTTCAGTTATCTAGCCTAATCATAGCTGAACATGTTTTAAATTTATTTGCTGATAAGTTAGTGAGTGGAAAATATGGTCAACATTGTGTAAGCTTGACTTATCAAAGAGAGTAGATTAGGAAAAGATACTGGTTCCACATGCTCAAAACATAACCAAAGAGGGAAGCGGGGATGAAAAACAAATTGTGCATCCTAGCCCCATTTTTCCTAGTTTCCATTTTATGCAAAATAATATTTGTGTGCAGCTTGTCTTTCATGCCGCAAGTACATGACAAATCAGACTGTCTAACCCTGATTTGATCATTTTAAATTTCATGTTTTAGATTAGAGAACAAAATCCTGTCAAATAGCTTAACCTTGACAGTTGATCTAGCATAGGTAGAGTAATGAAGGAGTTCATCAGTTTAATCTGAACTCCCGGCAGATATAAGTGTAGAACTAGATAGGTTCATTTTTCAAAAAGAAAAAATATATATTGTCAAAAGGGTTGCTAGTCCAAATGCACCCAAAGGAAGAAAAAATGTTAGGAAAGATAGTGGGGTAGGTAGAAATATCATTGATGCTAATCATGCTGTCATTTTTCAGAAGTAGCATCAAGGAAGAATGAAATTTGTGCCAATGGATAAGGCATTGGTCTTCATAAGCCAAAGATCTGAAATTCTGGACACCTCCTGAAAAGGAGCTGCCCTCCCCAAATGGAGCCACTGTTAGTCATCAATATTTTTCACTTGTTGGTGATGACTAGTTATAATAGCCAAGTTTTCTAGCAGCTAATCTAAAAGTTTGTCAAATTTGCCAGATGGAAAACACCCATAAACATTTTTTGCCATCCTACCTTTGCAATCCGCCCATGACGAGATGAAACCTCATTATCAAGCACTATCTAGCCTCAACCATACTAGCTTGCCCATCAGCTCCAAAGAAACAATCCAAATCTGTCCAAAGAAGTTTCCCCTAAATTAGGAAGTGGCACTTTAGGCATTTCTCCCTTGGCAGACTACCCTGAATCCAAAGAACCTCTATCTGCTACAACCCAGTCATAACATACCTTCCCATTCTGTAAATAAAGTTGGTTACACCCTTAAGTCGCGCCACTAACAAACCCTGAAGTCCCAGCAATGCACATACCCTAGGTCAAAACTGATATTAGGTGGTTTTACAGTGTTTCAATGGATCTTTCAAAGTGTAGAAATGTACCAGCATCCCAAAAGGAATTAATTGGCTCCACATGAGAAGAAAGTTTCTTCTCATGTGATTTTTAGCTTGGAATGCAGCTACAGGGTAGAGAGTTGTTTCATTAAGCTCCTGCGATCAAAGTCAAAGCATGAAAGGACAGTGAAAGGAAAAATAACACTGTTAAAAGCTGATGAAATGGCATGACTAAAAAAACTTCCTTCATCTATAAGCAGAGGGATTGAAGATTGAAAAAATCTCCTTCATCTACAAGTAGAGGGTTTTTGAGGACTGAAAGAACCTCCTTCATTTTATAAGTAGAGGGTTGAAGACTAAGAGCGCCTCCTTCATCTATAAGCAGAGGGCCAAGGATAAAGTTGGATTTTTAGAATTACAATGACTATAAGGAAAATTTTTTGGGTAGAGTGAGACAGCAACTAAGGGTTTCCAAAATAAAAATGATGTTAAAGCTAGAGGCAAAACATTAGTGATTTTAAAAATTGTTTACAGGAGTTTCTCTGTTATTAGGTTACAATGTGAAGCTAATGGGTTCATCATCAATGAAGAAATATTATTAAGCTGATGGCCAAAGGAGTCAAAAGGTCTTGGTCTCAAACTGACCTCTGCCATCAAGTATGAATTAAACCACTATCAGTATGTTCATCAAACATTCTTCAGTTGGTTAAGATAGAGGTTGAAAAGAAACCAGGCATATATCAAAAAATAGGCCTCCTTCATAAAAAGAGTAAAGGATTCACCATTGTTTGAAGATGAAAAGCAATTATTGCATGTGGCAAAGGATTTCAAAAGGGATTGCTCTCAAAAGGGGTGAAATGAATGAAAATTCATGTTTTTGCAAACCTCCTTCACAGAAGAGCAAAGGGGCAGCCTTCCCTTGTTCACTTTTCAACTCTAGTACATCATCCCCTGTTTTATCTCCTTGAAGCTGAAAACTGGATAATTTTGTAAATCTAAGGATAGTTAGTGGTTTTTGGTGATGGAGACCTTTTGCAAACAGGTTTTCCACTTACAGTTTCAAATAATTTTTTACCCACAGTCAAAAGAGAAGCTCAACAACACCTACCAGCTCAATCAGTTTCACAATAGGGCATGACCACCTCCAAAGCATCAGGAGCAAACACTGTCAGTTTAGGTTTCAAAAGGGTGAAGCTACCTCCTTCAAAGTGTCAAAGAAAACCTCACATAACACAAGGTGTCTTTCTACAGGTGTCCTTTTTCAATAAGGAAAACACTAAGTGATGATGATATTCAGAGGTGCTACTCTTTCTATTCATAAAAACCTTTTTCAAACTTATCAAAAGTGATAGCAAATGAACTACCCAAATACAAGAGGTGGAAAAGGATATGGAAATGGCAACTAACTTTCTCCTCCAGTAAAAGGGCACTATCATTCAAGAGGCATATCTACAATCATTCATGTGGCTCGAAGCAGTTTTCCCTTCCACGGTACAGATATCAAAAGGGAAAACAATTTTTCATTCCTTAATGAGAAACAGTGAAAGTTTTAATTCTTAAAAAGGTTGTTTTACTTCAAAAAGGGGTCAGGCTTATAAAGGAAATGGTCATTACCACTATGAAATTAATCTAAACAAAAATAGTCTCAGGTTATGTTTTAAATGATATGAGCATCCCGTTTTGTTTTAAACCCAAAGGCCTTTTCAAAAGTTTTAAAAAAACCTCACCAAGCAAGTGTGAAAAGGACTTTGACATTTTTGTGTTCAAAGGAGGATAAAGCGACCGTTGCAAGCCATTTAAAATTCTCAAAACACAAGCAACGCTCCCCTTTTGCTGTTCACGAGACCAAAGAAGAAGTTTTCAGGAAAATTCACAAATTTTTCGAGCTTAGAGACTGCGCGGCGCGCTCGTAGAAACGCGCAGCGCAATCAGCTGAAATTTTGCAAAGGAGTTATATTACCGTGCGGCAGTCTCTAAGCCCGAATACCGACCCGACACCGTGTCTCTTAGGCGATGCCTTCCCTTTTCAATGTACCGCGAATATGTGAATAGTCCAAACACCTTCCAAAAGCCCTAAAAGCTGCTCAAACTTGTCAAACAAGGGCTGCCATCGGAAACTGCTCAACCCTTCAAGCAAAGACCACCATCCATTTTCAAGGTATTTCTATTTGCCTCCCTAGTATAGTCAAGTTGCTAAATGAGAGATCATTACCATGTTTTCAAAACTAAATGGTGATCGAATAGAGAGGGTCTTGCTATAAATCAAAGTGATGTGTTAAATGTTTTGAAGAAGTTTGTTACGGTGGGAGGTTAGTGGAGTGATTCATCAATTTCGAAGAACCTAGAGCTACACTCAAGATAGGGCAAAACCATAAACTCTGTCAGCTATGTTGTAGTGGTGATAGCAGTGGTAAGAAGGTTTGAACTTTGTTTTAAGGTCCGAGTAACAACAGTGATCATATATAAATTACTTTGTCACTGTCAAAAGTCCTCTCTGTGTGGTGAAAAGCAATATCAGTGCTGCCATCTTTGTCCATGAAACAGACTTTAATGAGTAAAGCTATTAATACAATCTAAAGGTATTTTGTCTAACTGTGGGTGAGAAATAGTGAACACAATGAGGGTTGATTTTTTGTTTAAAGATCCGGGTTTGCCGTGGCTATGATTGCCCAACATTGACCTAGTGAAAGTGGTGGTTTTTTATTGATGTCAAAAGACCTAATAAACTACCCTCAAAACAGTGTTAAAAGGTGGAGGCAGTGTTTAAAGGGAGAAACAGAGTGTTTGATAAGTGAAACAGTGGGCCTAATTTCAACAACAGTAATCATTGTATAAGTTCTTTGTCATTTCAAAAGTCCATCTATGTGTGGTAAAAAGAAAAAAACCAGTGTTTTCTCCTTTGATCCATGAAAACAGAATTTAGTGAGTGAAGCTATTAAATCAGTTTGTAGGTGTTCTTGTTTACCTGTGTGTGAGAAATAGTGAAGACGAGGAAGGTGTTTTTGATTGGGAGGAGTTTTCTGCCTTTGTCTAAATGCAAGGCTGTCTTGTTTTTATCAAAACAAAAAGAGATTTGTGACCTTACCCAAACACAGTGATCATTTGACTGTGTGTACCTTTTATTTGATTGTGTGCATATTATTATAACTTACTTGTTGATTGGCATACAAAAGGGGAAGAGCAGTGTTTTGGGAGGAGGAGAGACCTGATATCAAAGAAAACATTTCACACAGCAGTTGAGGCAATTTTGCCTTGATCATACAGTGATTGACAAAGAAGACAGAGTTGTGTTTGAGAAAACATTTCAAAAAACCATTTGAGGTAGTTTGGTTTTGCAGAGAGCATCCATAACAAGATGCCTCCTAGGCAGGATAGTAGGAGTGGCTTGCATAAGAGATTTGAGCCTACTTCCACTGAATAAGTGAATGCCCACCCATCAGTTTTGTTCAATTTCCATGAGGTTGGGTGTTTATATTTTTGTCAAAGAGTGCAAGAGGTGAAGAGATTTTCTCCTTTGACACATCTTTGTGCTTTGAGGTTTCAAGACAAGCATTTCCAGCTGGCGGGCCTTGATTTCAAATTCTCTCCAAGGTCCATCTCCAAGGCCACTAAAATCCCCTATATTGGGGAGAAATGGTTTAAACAAAGCCATTTGGACTCAGAAGATTACAAACCCTTTCTAAAGCCTGAGCACAGAGATTCATGTCCTTCTATTTTACCTTTCTCATATCTTTTGGCTAGCTACTCTCCCCTCATGAAGATCATCATGAAATACTTCACTTGTGAGGGAAGATTCTCCCGAGTTTATGCATATCACATTCGACTGTTCATGCATTTCACTAGGGCAAAATTGCTAAATCTTCCTTTCTTCTTACACAAGAGCATTGAGAAAATGGTCTCCACTGTTCAGAAGAAGCCTCCTTCACAGCAAATAGCCTGTCTCTTCCATCACTCTCTCATCAAAATCATCATTCTTCATCAGCTTGAAAAGAGAGAGGTCTCTTGGGATACCTTCATCACCCATCCAGATTTCTCCACTGTCCCTCCAGTTCATACATCCCCCACACCTCCTACTCTTCATCCTTCACCTTCTTCTAGCAGAACTATTCCCAAAAAGCTCAAGTTTACCACAGAGCAAGCAAAAAAGCCCTAAGAGGGAGAAGAGCATGACCATGATGATGAGGAAGTTGATGAAGGGCAGCAGCATGAAGAAAAGCAACACAGTGAGGGTGAGAAGACTTTTGATGACACACATCAGACTTATGATGAGGGTGAGCAGCCCTATGATGACACACAACAGCCAAAAGATACTGAACAACAGCATCACAGTGAGGAAGAACAGGAGCAGCATGAAGATTTTGAACAAGGGTATGAAAGTGATGAACAGGGACAACCAAAAGATGTTGAACAGGAGTAGCATGAAAGTGATGAACAAGGGCAGCCAAAAGATGACACACAACAGCTACAACAACATGAGAAGAGGCAACCTTAGGGTGAAGAACAACAACCTCTTCAAGAGGAACAACAGACTCAAGAAGAAAAGGGGCAGTAGGATAAAAAGTTTCAAAGCAGTGAGGAGGACAGCCCTCAAAGGGAAATGAAAAAAGATAACCTAGGCATCCTTGAAGAAGGCCAAGACATTGGCAAAAATGAAGGGAAAGTGACAAGGGTAAAGAGCCCATGGAGCATGTGCTAGCTGCCTCTCCGAGGCAAGGGGCCATTCTCTCTTCTTCAAAAGTGGCCAAGCCCCAGACAACAAAGAAAAGGGTGCCTAGAGTCATAACTCCAAATATGACAAGGGCCCTCCAAAGTAAGGGAAAATTGCCAAAGAAGCCCATGGTCAAATTGCCTAAGAGGAAGAGTACTAGAAGAGCCACCCAAGGCAAAGGTAAGGGAAAGGAAGAAAGCAGTTATGAACCGGAAAAGGAATTCGACATCATCCAAATCCAAAGCGATGATAGTGATAATGAATCCCAGATCTTAGAAAATCTCTTGATCCATAGAGAAAGCCAAATTGATGCCTTAAGGGCTGATCTTCGTAGAGCTAGGAATTTCAATCAATTTTTGCAAATCCAAAATAAGCAAATGAGTGCACGGGTGATCAAATACAAGAAGGAGGCCTCCAAAGCCCAAGTGAAGTTGGAAGAACTCATGGGTGAGTTAGAGGAAAGTGAAGGTGAATATCAGCATAGGCGAAAGAGGTCGAGAACCATGGGGCTAAAAAAGGCCCTTGAGAAACAAAAAGAAGAGGAAAATGCCCTTCACCAATCTACCCCTCTCATTGCATTGTTCAAACAAGAGATAGAGAACAATCGCGAAGCATGGCTTGAGAGAGTTAATGATCACTTGGAGAAGAAATTGGAGAGGGAAAACAGGGACTTAGACCTTCAACGGAGGATGACGGGGCATTATAAAAAGCTAAATCAGTTTGCCCGACGGAAGTTGAAGGCTGCTCAAGAAAAACTCAAGGAGGCCAAAGGGAAGCGCCCGGCACAAAAATTGAGGAAAGACACCTCAAGACTCCAAATCTTGGCCTCTGCTTCACAACATGTTGCTGAAAACCCTTGAGGGTCATGCTCGCCAAGTTTGGGCGAAATTTGACATATTTTGGTTTTTTGTCATTTTTGGGTTTTTGGCCAAAACTCATGGGCATCACCATTTCAGTTTGGGGCATCATTAAAGGATGAGAATGATATCATTGGATGCCATAATTTCATGAGCACATACTCAGCGATTTTCAGGACATTTGAAGATCATTTGCTCCCCCGAAATGGCGAAAAATGCTCGCTTTTTCTACACTCTGCCCAATTTATTAGCAAGGCTTATTTTTTGGGTTTTTACACACAGGCCTATTTTTGGAGGACTTCCATTGTTCTTTTGGGAGAAAACTAAACGTTTTCATAAAGTAGACACTCAAATATTTCCAACGAGCTATCATGAGCCTCATTTCGACATCGAGAAGGCTTCCAAAAGTTTCCGGCAAGTCAGGGGACCTTTTGCTGATGTATTTTTTGAGTATTTTTGTAAAAATTGAACCTTTCAAAACTTCTTTTTCCTCATGTGCGTTTAGCTATTTTTGTACGTGAGAAGTTTTGAAAAGTGAATTTATTTCCCTCTTTTAGCATTTTTTAGATATTTTATGAGATATTTTGTGCCTTGGGCTTTGCAAAGCCTCAAGGACAAAATAAGATATTTTGGATAGGCCAATGAGATTGCAAGTTGAACTAAGAGGTTTTCCTCACTTAGGCCTATATATTCCAAAGGCTTTCATTGTAAACAAGGCTGAACTTGATGAATAGAAGCAATATATGGTCATATAAGCTTTGGAAGAAATACTTGTCTCATGCTTTTGGATAGTCTCTTGGATGTTCTTGGATGATGAAAGAGGATTGTTGTTGGATTCCATGACTTGGTAGAATGATATAGTGTCTCTCTCTTTGTTTTGTTTCCTAGTTTTCATTCATAAATCCATGTTTCTTGCTTGCTATAGAATAGTAGAGAACAAATTTGAGACATGCCCTTGGAGGCACCTCAAATTTCTTGTTTCTTCATAGCTTCCATGTTTTCTTCATTCTTAGTCACATTAAAGAATTCTTGATTTCTCTTTAATAACTTAAGGATATTGTTGCTTGTTTCATTCATGGTTTTATGCATGCTAAGTATGATTTACGGTATGCCCTGCTTACTCATGGCTAGCCACAGCTCCATCCATGAAATTTCTCTTTGACTGATTAGATTGTCATTTGTTGAACCAAGGAGGTCTTGTTCTGATCTTGCCCTTTGCCTAAGACTATGCAATCTTGTTTTCAAAGTGCCCAATAACTTGAAGTACTGTGTTTAGGCATTCCGGCATAGTGATTTGAGTTGTTTGTTTGTCTTAAGTGTATTTCCCCAAAGTCTGATAGCCATTTCCCAAAGTTAGAGAGTTATATACCTCTATGCATGGCTTGAATGTTTATTTCTATGTATTGATTAGCTTATAGTTACATTTCTCATGATTAATGGTTTTCCCTACCATGTTTATGTTAGCTATTAAACTAGTTATGCTTGAAACCCTTTGTTGTTCCCAAACTTGATGTTCATTTTATTCCATTTTGCCCAAAGATCCTTTCTACCTCGAATCAAATCGGCCCTTCAACAGCCTTGTATCACCATCTAATAGCTTTCTTGACCTTTTCGACCCCATAGCCCAGTTGATCTAACATCTTTTTACCTATCTTATATCTTTGATCAGTTTCATCCCTCACAACCTAAAAACCAAAACCAAAAAACCTACTTCATAACTAGCCTAAAATCAGAACATAATAAGAAAACACACAGATATCCCTTACACATATAGAGAGAGCCCTCTCTGAGTCTAGGAAGGCTAGGTCCTTGGGCTCCAAAGCTTGGTTTGATGTTACACTGTCATTTGGCTTTCCAATCAGCCAAATCACGGGACCCTAACATAATGGCGATCACGGTGGGACTTTGAGTCAAAACATCCTAGGTATCCCTTAGGAACTCTCAAAATCTCAGTCAAACTTAGAAGAGTAGAATCTAGTTGTCTCACCATCCTAGAAAAATGATGACTCAGTTGTAGGACACTCTTACAAACCTTAGGACTACATAAAGAACTCATAAAAACCCCAAAAAACTCCTTTAGATTGGTTTTTGTCAGTACTGGTGGTGGACGATACACATATACCTCAAAACAATTAAAAATCCACCTGGTGACTCCACTAGCCTCCAGTAGGCCTTACTACTTTACTAAACTCTAGGCTACTATCCGATTGAGCCACCTCATCACCACCCTAACATAATGGCGATTGCGGTGGGACTCTGAGTGATAAACAAACTTAGTTTCCCTAAACCTTTAGAGACCTTTGAAAATACTATGAAAATACTATCCGATCGACCTATCCCACCGCTCACTAACATAATGGCGATCAAGGTGGGACTCTGAGTACACAACAGTCTAGCAAACTCTTGTAGATTCATTAGTCTTCAAAACTTAAACAGGAAAGAAGTCCATAATACCATTTAGAGTAAACTCTTTTTGTTATCACCACCCTAGCAAAGTTATGAAACAGGTTTAGAATACTTTAATAAACCATAGGCTGCACATAAAAACTCAGAAAAACCCTAAAACATTCCCAGATTGGCTTTTCCCTAGTTACTGGTGGTGGACCATAGCTACATCTTTACAAAAACAACCAAGTTCCACCTGGCGACTCCACTAGCCTCCAGTAGGCCTAAAAGATCCATAAAAGACCAAAAATTCATAAACCATACCTTTCTGCTAACTCATCCTTCCGAAAACTTAAACTTAGGGTGGAAACTCTGTAATCAGTGAAAAACTAAGTATAACTTAGCGATTCAGAAAACCTCACCTAAACATAGGAGATAAGCAGAAGCCTTCTTGCCAAGAGAACCATTAGCTTGTCCATATAGCCTAGCAAACTGTTGAAACCAAGTGAATCACTCTTCTTTGCAATTTTCCATCTCAAATTTTGCTATAGAACTTTTTCCCAAAACATCTTTGATAGTGTTGGTGGTGGACCATAGTTCTCATAGAAATCCACCTGGCGACTCCACTAGTCCATCCTTTTTGTTTTGACCATCCTTCACATTAGTAAAATCTCAGAGAGGCCATCCATCCATCCAAAACAGGCACAAATACCGTCCTCTCTAAACTCTAGACCCGAAATCTAGTTTCACGAAGAATCAACACCAGATCTCATCCAGACCCAAATCCCCCTATCATAGTAGATGACCCAGAGAAGATTTTGTGGCAAGCTTTCGAAACTGGCAATTTAGCTACCGATAGGTCCATCCGTAAAGCAAGATCAGTACCTGAACATCTCACTGCCTTGCAGGATTCCCCCTTTGACTTAAAATCAGCAAAAACCATTTTTAGAAGCAGGTCACAAAGTAATATAGACTTCGACAATCTTGAGCCCCCAGATATACCACAGAGTCCTAGTAGAGAAGCCTCACCTACCACACCTCCCGACTTTCCACTTCTCCATCACTTTGGCTCCTACCATCCCAGATCTGCTCAAAATCAGATCACTAGTCCAAGTACATCCGCCACACCCGTCCAAATCACTCCTGTTCAAACCACCTCAGCTCATCCCACAAGCCCTCATTTTGTACATCATCCATTAGCTCCTATCATGGCAACCTGATACGCACCTTTGGTGCTGCCACAACCTTTGGCTCCCTTACAAAATGACTATCAAGCCAAAATCCCACACTTTACTGGAGTTGAGGCTACCACAACTCAACAACATGTAGATAGGATTAGTGATGCCTTTGAATACATGGAAATAGAAGACGAGACCATCAAAATGAGGATGTTTTCCCAAAGCCTGGGCAGAGAACCCAAAAAATGGTTTAAGAGCTTAACTCCAAACAGCATCCACAATCTCCCAAAACTCTACCAAATCTTCATAAACAAGTGGGAAATCCAAAAGAACCCCATTCAAATCCTGTCAAAGTATAAAAATCTAAAACGGGAAAATGGGGAAAGTGTCCAGGGATACTGCACTAGGTTCAACAGTGTGTATAACGCCCTCCCACCTCACTTCAAACCCCCACTTGGTTCAGCCTTGGCAAATTTCCCCGAAGGTTTTGACCCAGACATGACTTATCAGCTAAGAGACAAGGACCCCCTTACCTTAGAGGAAATGCAAAAAGTAGCCATAAGGGCAGAAGCCAACTTAGCAGAAAAAAGAGCTAGGACTAGATCAGAAAGGAAAGTCACCTACCGGGATGAGGTCTCCACTTTAGCTCCTTCCTTAGATCCTAGAATAGATGACTTAGTCAGGTCCATGGCCAAAATGTGGGAGAAGATAAGTGAGAAGACCCCTCTTAGGGACAACCAGCCAAACCCTCCAAACAGAAACCAGAACCAAAATTTTAGGAGGGAACAGCCTCAAAACAAACCAAGGGAAAATGACCAACAAATTAGGCCACCATTTAATGAAAATTATGTGGAAGAAGATGATAGGGATACAAAACCCATTGATGAAAATCATTTGAACCTCATAGGGTCTGATAATGAGAGTGAGGTGTACCTCACAGAAGAAGAACAAGCATTCTTCTCTCTGAATCAGAATGAAACCAATTATGAAGATCCCGAGGATCCTGCCATAGATTTTCAGAATGCCATAGTAGAAGCTCACAGGAAGTATAACCTTAGAAGCAGAAAAAACCAAGACAAATCCAAGAAAGGTAGTGTTAGACTCCTATACCAACAGGTGTCATTTTTCATGATTGACTTGATGAACTATGCAATATGTTCAAACCTTTTTCTTGTTGCAAAGGTGTTCCATATTTTCAAAAAAATCAAAAAATCAAAAAATTTAAAAATTGTAAAGAGGGTATACCCTAAAAGAAAAATCAAAGGGTGAAAAAATAAAAATGGCCAAAAAAGTGAAAGAAAATGAACCCCAAACAAGAAAAGGCCAAGGAAAGTGTGCAAGTATAAATGCCACTGCTTATTGCTCTGATGTAATAAACAAATTGTGTGCAACTTGTATTTTATGCCACAATTCATGAATAGTCAAACTGTTTAAGCTTGGCTAGTTCATTTTTCAATTTCATGTTGTAGAATAGAGAATAAATATCTGGCCAAACAGTTTAATCTTGGCAGATAAGTAGATAGGTAGAGCTAATAAAAGGTGCTCAACAGTTTAATCTGAGCCCTTGGATGTAATAAGTGGAGACTTAGATAGGTTTTCCATGTAAAAGAAAAAAGAAGATTGATAAGGGTTTGCCAGTCTAAGTGCACCCTAATAAAGAAGAGAAAATGGTAGGGTAAAGTAAGTAGGGTAAGTAGATGTTGTTGCAGAATTACATGTGATGAATGATGGTTCTAAATGTTTTCAATTTTACTTTCATCACAAAGTGCAAAGGCAGATACTTCATTGGAAAAAGTTCACAGCAAAGCAAAGTCAAATTATTAACTTCCCCTCTCATTTTCCCTAAACATTTCACTAATTTCCTTAAGTACTAAGGTATTTGAAGATTAAAGGGGCTCAAGGCATTTCCTTGACTTTTGGAGGGACCGGACCCTCGGCCCAATAATTGAAAAGACCTAAGTACTTGAAATCATCCATTATCACATTCATTCATCTTTCAAAAATATTTTCCTAAGTAAAATCCCATTTACTTAGGAAAATCCTTCAATATTTCATGAAAAGCCCTCAAAATCACTTTTATTCTAAGTCTAAGTGATGAAAGTATAATAATTCCATTTACTTTTGAATCTTCACTTTCTTGGTTATATTTAATTATTTTGAGTTTACATTGTCCCTTTGTCATATTAACTCTAATTTATATATTAACTCCCTATGAAAATCACCTTTTCCTATTATATATAAATCCTTTTATAGTAATATCCCCAAAACCCTTATATTATGACTTTTTAGCCAAAAGTATTTAACTCCTATTTATTCAAATAAGAAACCCACAATATACCTCCTTTTGGCTAAAATATAACATTAATTCTATTCCCACCCCCTATGGTAAGAAAATCACATTGATTTAATTATCATATAATAAAATATATGAAAAACGTTTAAACATATGTATATATGTTTAAAACAAAAAATAAACCCAAAGTTTAATTAAAACCAAACTTTGAAAATAATCCATCCCCGCGCATTTTTCATCTCTGACCATACAAAAGAGATTAATTAATCCTCACGATTAATTAATGAATTCAACCCGCCAATCAGATTCCCGCCCGATGAGTTTATTTAACGAATAATTACATTGGGCCCGCGTCATTAAAACTCTGACATCTCCCTGTCCCGTCGACCATCTGATCGCCCCGTCAAAGATCTACGGCCCTCATCCATTTCGCTGGCCACCCACGTACGAAAGATAACGCGCGATGTCCAAACGGTTTTCAAACAGTGTCGCGCTACGTGTCAGTCGTTGTATCGCATCGCTGCCCTTCCACCTAAAACCTCCTTCCCTCATAAGCGGTGCGATAGAAACCGCTTACCACCTTTCCGCTCGTGACATATCCACTGTACCATGCTGATCCACTGTACCATGCTGACGTCATCTAATAAAATAATAAAAAATTCCGCCACCTATTGACTTTGTGAATAAAACGAAATAAGCCCGCGTTTTTCATTTTTTCATTCACAGTGAATGACCAGACTCCCATGCAGTAAAACCCTTTGTAACCCAGCTGCGCTACCTGAAGCCTCTGTTAACCAATTCGAGCATGGTTTACCTCCCAAAAATCATTCTAGATTCACTCCACAAACCTCTCAAAATCAAATGAAACCTTTTCGACCTCCCCTACAAACCAATGCTTTCTTAACAATTTGTTTTGTTTTACAGGTGATCAGAAGACCACATCCTTGGATAAACAGTCTTAATACTAGTCATAAGACTTGTTTACTCTAAGAGTGTTATCAAATCTATTCAAACAGAGATGGAAGATAAAACATACAGTTGAAAGACAAGCAAAGGAAATAGGATATTAAACAATTTACTGTTGAAACAAACAGTAAAAACCTAAACTACAAATTGAAGGTAAAATGACATAGTAAAGAACAGTTAAAGAGTATCAGTGGTTAAAGTGTATCAGGTAAAAATCAGAGTGAAAGTTAAAATGAAGTTACAGAGCAGTCAAAGGTAAAACAATAAAAGTAATTACAGAGGCAGTAAAATGGTAAAAAGAGATGAAAATACTTTCACCAACATTTAAGTTTATCTAAAGTGAAAGTAAAACAGTTAAAAGAACAAAAAAGTGAAAAGATGAAAAACACAACAAGAAGGAACATTTTTGCAGAAATTTAATGTTTTAGTCATTGTTTTACAGAAACTATTGTGATCAATAAAAGATGAATTTTGTAAAACTGAAGGAGGTTTATGTTCTTAAGAGGACCATCTACAAAAACCTCTCACACTTTTCTAACATCTATTATGGTTTTGGAAATATTAAACAATTATGGAAAGCACTTTTTGCAGAAAATACCAGTTAAGTCATCATTTTACGGAGAAGATTGTGGTAAATAAAAAATACATCATAAAAAACTAAAGGATTTTTTTGTTCCTAAGAGAAATATATACAAAAACCTATCTCACTTTTTGCACAGTGATTTCCGAATGAGAGATACATGCACATATTTACAGGTATTTTTCAGACTCTGTAAAACTCTGTTTTACACATATTTGTGCAGAGCCGTTTGTGTACAACTGGAGAGGAATTTGGGGAAACTGAAAGAGGTTTATATCACCAACATATTAATCCACAATAACCTCTTTCTCTTTTGACATATCTATTACGGATTGAGAAATAAAAAGATATCATTGGACCCCAAGTTTGCAGAATTGTTGGAGCAGAATGCACAAAGAAAGGAAGCAGTTAGTGACTTGGATACCTCATCATCAACTAAGAGTTGGATCAAATTTGAATTCTCCTCTTTTTCATCACCTATCCATACAAAATAGTGCCAAATAGATGCATTATTTTGAGTGTCCTTTACTTAAGTTCTATTTATGTAGAATAGTTGGAGAGATTTGTGAACCAATTTTGATATTTTTTTCAAGATATTTTAGTTTAGAATTTGTATAAATACTCCCTCAATTGGAGTATTGAGGGTGGATTCTTCTACTTTGCTGTAACATTGACTTTTGGAATAAAGTGCTTTTGGAGAAATTTCTTTGTGGCTTGTTGGATGATGAATTGAAGCTCAAGACTTTTTGCAGGATTCATGTGTCAGACTACAGTTCAATAAGTCATTTCTATCCTGTGTTTTAAGTTTTATATATGTTTAATACATCACTGTGTTTCATTTCTGAATAATTAACAAAAAGGATTAAATCAGAAATTGCTTAAGTGTACTTTGATTTCAATTGTTATTATTCTAAATGTTTTCTTCTAAACTGGTTATAAACAATGAATTATTAATTGCTCTTTATTGATAATCACTCACTTTCCCTCGTTTAAACATGTTGAAAGATTCTTAATTGCCTTTCATCCATTTAAAAAATCCATTCCATTCACTTTAATGTCCAAAATTGTTCTTTGTTTTGGCTATATTTCCCTGCAAAGCCATCTTTTGTGTAAAAAATTAATCCAGTAAAGCCATCCTTTCGACTCCATAGCCCAATGGCCTGAAATATTCAATCGTGCCCTTAGTTGGCGGATTCCACCATTTAAATTCAAACAAAACTCTTGGACTTATAACTAGCCTAATATTTTCTAAGAACAAAACTAAATTTTAAAGAGAGAGCCCTCTCTGGATACAGATTGGCTAGATTCTGTATCTGAAGGTTGGTTTGTGGTTACCTCGGGTTTCTTTCCTTTTCTTACAACTTCAAGGAAGGCCTCGAGTGATACTGTAGCTCGTGACACTACTAAAACTCTCGATACCTATTAAATCAAAGGATAGCAACAATATCATGGTAAAAATCACCTAAAACAAAGATAAATCTATTCAAGTAGGTTCAGCTCGTATGCTCCTAGTACTTCCAAAAATATTCCCGAGGTGGCTGTGACAAACAAAATCCCAAAACAAAGCCAACAAACTTAGAACATAGAGAAATTCATGGCTGAAAAAGCTGAAGCAAACCTGTCTAAACTACAAGTACCTTTCAGTTTTGAGGGTGAAATCGCCAAAATAAAGATCACCATGCCTCTTACTGAGCTCATCACACAAAACTCTTACAAATCCCAAGTGTTAAAGGTCCTGAATATAGGAAATGATGCCAACACCCTTAACCTAGCTGATGACAATCCTGAAGTATTGTTTGGTCTAAAAATAGAAGGGAAATTCCAAGAAGGAACCACTCTTCCCTTTTACATCAGTCTGAATATCCATGACCAAATCCTTCACAATGTCATGCTAGACTTTGGTGCCTCGCATAATCTTATGCCGAAGGTTTTAATGGAAAGATTAGGCCTAGAGATCACAAGACCATACAAAGACTTATATTCATTTGATTCTAGTAGAGTCAAATGTCTAGGCTTGATCAAAGATCTTTATTTCAGTTTGGCCCAAGTACCTGCAAAACATCTGATCATGGACATAGTAGTAGCAGACATCCCTCCTAAGTATGGAATGCTTCTATCCAGATCTTGGGGAGCCAAGCTTCAAGGAAATATTCAATTTGATATGTCCTATGCCACTATTCCTGTGTTTGACCAAACTAGAATACTCTATCGAGAGTCACACATAAAATACATGATCAGTAGCCAAGAGAGGCCAGATAACATCCTGATGTATTTCTTGCATTCCAATCTGAACTCTTTCATTCTACACACTGATGAGGACATTGAAGAACAGTCATAAGGATTTCAAACAAACTTAGACCCACCACATCAGTCGCCCCTAGTTCTCTATGATGAACTGGACTCTCAAAACTATCATGATCATGAACATCTATGTCTTGAGGAAATTAAGTGTGTTCCTTTTGAAATAGGAATAGATCAAGAAGCACAAACCATTATGTACTATCAAGCGAATTTCTCAAACCTTACTCAAACATCAACAGTAACATCAGGAAACTTTTTCAGAACAAAGGCATTAGAAGACTTACATATCACAAACTTCTTCGGAACTCAGAAGCAGGGAAGCTTAATGTTCTTACCATACCTCAAGGATTTACTATCGCATAACTCTACCACTGCAAATGAAACCTTGACTGTAGCCATAACAGCTCAAAATCTAGAAAAAATGCCTGATAAACTTCTTATGAAAGAAGATAATGACTGCAGTCTGAATACACCTGAGTTACTTGAACTGGCTAACATCCTGTCACTCCACCAAAGACTTAGAACTGCTAGAATTGGAAATCTCATTCAAAATACTACTTCATACAGAGAAAACAATGAGAAACACTATGCCACTGCCATCACTCCAAGAAACAACTTTGACAAAAGAAAATACAAAAATTTGAATCAATCAGTAATAGTCAAAGATAAAATAGCTGGTCATAGGATCTGTTTTGATTTTAGAAACACTAATACATATCCTTGTAACAAAAATTTTATCCTTCCTACCCAAGACCATGATATACCGATGATAAGTACTTTTAATCATATATCTTTGCAAGATGATGTTTCAGGTTATAGCCAAATAATTCCCTTGCAAAGTAGACAGCTCAAAGATTTTTTCCAGTATGCTGAAAGTAGTTCCAGTTTCAGACTCAGAATTGCAAAACCACCGGATATAAAAAATATGCTCCTAAAAGCCATGTTTCCAGTCCTAAATTTCTTCATGTTGACATACCTTGATGATGGCATTATATATTTCAAGAATGACAAAGAATATATGCATTACTTGAAAAAGATGTACAGTAAATGAAGGAGTGGAAATCAGAGATATCAAGAGGTATAGCGGGAAGATATAGGTTTGTTCAGAGATTCTTGCATGAATCCTTATGTCATGCTTGAAAGAGAAAATTTTCCAAATTTCTCTTTTCAAGAGTTAAGTGGACCAATAGTGGTAGGAGATCCTTATGAGGATAAGATGCTTAAGTTTCACCATTTCCAAGATTTTCGAGTTTAAAACATTTTCAATCATTGTATATACCATTGTTTGAAAAATAGATGAAAAGCAGAAAAGTAAAAAAAAAATATAAAAATAGAAAAGAGGGCGGTTTGAAAATAGAAAAAAGGCCCCATGTTCAAAAAATAGTCATTCAAAAAGCGTGCAAGCCTAAATGCCGCTACTAGTGCTCAAATCTTTTGTTCAGTTATCTATCCTAATCATAACTAAACATATTTTAAATTTATTTGCTGATAAGTTAGTGAGAGGAAAAGATAGTCAACATTGTGTAAGCTTGACTTATCAAAGAGAGTAGATTAGGAAAATATACTGGTTCCACATGCTCAAAACAGAACCAAAGAGGGAAGCGGGAATGAAAAACAAATTGTGTATTTTAGCCCCATTTTTCTAGATTCCATTTTTTGCAAAATAATATTTGTGTGCAGCTTGTCTTTCATGCCGCAAGTACATGAAAAATCAAACTGTCTAACCCTGATTTGATCATTTTTCAATTTCGTGTTTTAGGTTAGAGAACAAAATCCTGTCAAACAGTTTAACATTGACAATTGATCTAGCATAGGTAGAGTAATAAAGGAGTTCATCAGCTTAATCTGAACTCCTGGCAGATATAAGTGCAGAACTAGATAGGTTCATTTTTCAATATATATATATATATATATATTTTCAAAGGGTTGCTAGTCCAAATGCACCCAAAAGAAGAAAAAATGTTAGGAAATATAGTAGAGTAGGTAGAAATATTATTGATGCTAATCGTGCTGTCAATTTTCAGAAATAGCATCAAGGAAGAGTGAAATTTGCGCCAATGGATAAGGCACTGGTCTTCATGAGCCAAAGATCTGAGATTCTGGACACCTCCTGAAAAGGAGCTGGCCTTCCCAATTGGAGCCACTGTTAGTCATCAGTATTTTTCACTTATTGGTGATGACTAGTTGTAACAGTCAAGTTTTCTAGCAGCTGATCTAAAAAATTGTCAAATTTGACAGCTGGAAAACACCCATAAAAATTTATTCCCTCTTACCTTTCAGTCCGCCCATGATGAGATGAAAACTCATTATCAAGCCCTATCTAGCCTCATCCGTACTAGCTTGTCCATCAGCTCCAAAGAAAACAGTCCAAATCTGTCCAAAAAATCTCCCATAAGTTAGGTAGTGGCGCTTTAGGTATTTCTCCCTTGGAAAATTACCCTAAAGCCAAAGAACCTCTATCTGCTACAACCTAGTCATAATAGACCTTCCCATTTTGAAAATAAAGTTGGTTACACCCTTAAGTCGTGCCACTAACAAACCCTGAAGTCTCAACAATGCACATGCCCTAGTTCAAAACTGATTTTAGGTGGTTTTACAGTGTTTCAATGGATCTTTCAAAGAGTAGAAGTGTACCAGCATCCCAGAAGACAGTATTTTGCTCCACGTGAGAAGACAGTTGCTTCTCATGTGATTTTGAGCCTAGAATGTAGCTACAGGAAGAGAGTTGTTTCATTAAGCTCCTGCGATCACATTCAAAGCATGAAAGGACAGTGGAAGGAAAAATAACACTGTTAAAAGCTGATGAAATGGCATGACTGAAAAACTTCCTTCATCTATAAGCAGAGGGATTGAAGACTGAAAAACCTCCTTCATCTACATGCAGAGTGTTTTTGAGGACTGAGAGAACCTCCTTCATTTTATAAGTAGAGGGTTGAAGACTAAGAGCGCCTCCTTCATCTATAAGCAGAGGGCCAAGGATAAAGTTGGATTTTTAGAATTACAATGACTATAAGGAAAATTTTTTGGGTAGAGTGAGACAGCAACTAAGGGTTTCCAAAATAAAAATGATGTTAAAGCTAGAGGCAAAACATTAGTGATTTTAAAAATTGTTTACAGGAGTTTCTCTGTTATTAGGTTACAATGTGAAGCTAATGGGTTCATCATCAATGAAGAAATATTATTAAGCTGATGGCCAAAGGAGTCAAAAGGTCTTGGTCTCAAACTGACCTCTGCCATCAAGTATAAAGGAAACCACTATCAGTATGTTCATCAAACATTCTTCAGTTGGTTAAGACAGAGGTTGAAAAGAAACCAGGCATATGCCAAAAAATAGGCCTCCTTCATAAACAGAGTAAAGGATTCACCATTGTTTGAAGATGAAAAGCAATTATTGCATGTGGCAAAGGATTTCAAAAGGGACTTCTCTCAAAAGGGGTGAAATGAATGAAAATTCATGTTTTTGCAGACCTCCTTCACAGAAGAGCAAAAGGGAAACCTTCCCTTGTTCACTTTTCAACTCTAGTACATCATCCCCTGTTTTATCTCCTTGAAGCTGAAAACTGGATCATTTTGTAAATCTAAGGATAGTTAGTGGTTTTGGTGATGGAGACCTTTTGTAAACAGGTTTTCCACTTACAGTTTCAAATAAGTTTTTACCCACAGTCAAAAGAGAAGCTCAAACAGCACCTGCTAGCTCAATCAGTTTCACAATAGGGCATGACCACCTCCAAAGCATCAGGAGAAAACACTGTCAGTGTAGGTTTCAAAAGGGTGAAGCTACCTCCTTCAAAATGTCAAATAAAACCTCACATAACACAAGGTGTGTTTCTATAGGTGTCCTTTTTCAATAAGGAAAACACTAAGTGATGATGATATTTAGAGGTGCTACTCTTTCTATTCATAGAGACCTTTTTCAAACTTATCAAAAGTGACAGCAAATGAACTACACGAATACAAGAGGTGGAAAAGGATATGGAAATGGCAGCTAAGTTTCTCCTCCAGTAAAAGGGCAGTATCACTCAAAAGGCATATCTACAGTCATTCATGTGGCTCGAAGCAGTTTTCCCTTCCACAGTACAGATATCAAAAGGGAAAACATTTTTTCATTCCTTAATGAGAAACAGTGAAAGTTTTAATTCTTAAAAAGGTTGTTTTACTTCAAAAAGGGGTTAGGCTTATAAAGGAAATGATCATTACCACTATGACATTCATCTAAACAAAAAGTCTCAGGTTATGTTTTAAAGGACATAAGCTTCACGTTTTGTTTTAAACCCAAAGGCCTTTTCAAAAGTTTTCAAAAGGGGCCGTTGCAAGCCATTTAAAATTCTCAAAACACAAGCAACACTCCCCTTTTGCTGTTCACGAGACTGAAGAAGAAGTTTTCGGGCAAATTCACAAATTTTTCAGGCTTGGAGACTGCGCGGCGCGCTTGTAGAAACGTGTGGCGCGTTCAGGGGAAATTTTACAAAGGGGTTACATTGTCGCGCGGCGCGCTTGTAGGTGCCGATCACAACTGCCCATCGTCGACCCGACACCTTTCTATTGCGCGGCGCCTTCCCTATTAAACGTGCCACGCCTGTTTCAAACGATCAAAGTGCCTCCAAACAAGACGTGACGCTGCTCATTTCCTCAAGCAAATCCCACCATCGATCTTCAAGGTATTTTGTTTGCCTTCCTTGCTCAATTCAAGATGTTAAGTGGTGGTGAAAAAAATGAAACTCATGGTGTAAATCACAGTGTTGAGTGAATATTTTAAAGAAAGTTGTTACAGTGGGAGACTAGTGGAGGGTTTATATTAGCTTCAAAGAACCTAAAGCTGCCCTAAAAACAGTGCTAGACATCACACTCCCTGCAAGACAAAATAAACACTGTTTTAGTGGGGTTGTCAAGCATTAAGGTTATCCTAACTGCTTTAGCACAAACCATAAACTCTGTCAGCTGTATGTAGTGGAAAAAACAGTGGTAAGGAGGGTTGATATTTTTGTTTAAAGATTCGGGCTTGCAGTGGCTATGATTGTCCAACACTAACATAGTGAAAATGGTGGGTTTTTATTGATGTCAAAAGACCTAATAAACTGCCCTCAAAACAGTGTTAAAAGGAGGAGGCAGTGTTTAAAGGGAGAAACATAGTGTTTGAAAAGTGAAACAGTGGGCCTAATTTCAACAACAGTGATCATTGTATAAGTGCTTTGTCATTACAAAAGTCCATCTCTGTGTGGTAAAAAGCAAAAAACTGGTGTTTCCTCCTTTGTTCCATGAAAATAGAATTTAGTGAGTGAAGCTATTAAATCAAGTTTGGAGGTGTTCTTGTTTACCTGTGTGTGAGAAATAGTGAAGACAAGGAAGGTGTTTTTGATTGGGAGGAGTTTTTTTCCTTTGTCTAAATGCAAGGTTGTCTTGTTTTTATCAAAACACAAAGATCTTTGTGACCTTACCCAAACACAGTGATCATTTGACTGTGTGTACCTTTTATTTGACTATGTGCCTATTATTATAACTTACTTGTTGATTGGCATACAAAAGGGGAAAAGCAGTGTTTTGGAAGGAGCAGAGACCTGATATCACAGAAACATTTCACACAGCATTTGAGGCAAATTTGCCTTGATCAAACAGTGATTGACAAAGAAGACAGAGTTGTGTTTGAGAGAACATTTCAAAAAACCATTTGAGGTAGTTTGGTTTTGCAGAGAGCATCCAGAACAAGATGCCCCCCAGGCAAGACAGTAGGAGTCGCTTGCATAAGAGATTTGAGCCTACTTCCACTAAAGGAGTGAATTCCCACCCATCAGTCTTGTTCAATTTCCATGAGGTCGGGTGTTTAGATTTTTGTCAAAGGGTGCAAGAGGTGAAGAGATTTTCTCCTTTGACACACCTTTGCGCTTTGAGGTTTCGAGACAAGCATTTCCAGCTGGCAGGCCTTGACTTCAAACTCTCTCCAAGGTCCATCTCCAAGGCCACTAAAATCCCCTATATTGGGGAAAAGTGGTTTAAACAAAGCCATTTGGACTCAGAAGATTACAAGCCCTTTCTAAAGCCTGAGCACAGAGATTCATGTCCTTCTATTTTCCCTTTCTCATATCTTTTAGCCAGCTATGCCCCCCTCATGAAGATCATCATGAAATACTTCACTTGTGAGGGAAGATTCTCTCGAATCTATGCTTATCACATTCGACTGCTCATGCATTTCACAAGGACCAAGCTGCTAAATCTTCCTTTCTTCTTACACAAAAGAATTGAGAAAATGGACTCCACTGTTCAGAAGAAGCCTCCTTCACAGCAAATAGTCTGTCTCTTCCATCACTCTCTCATCAAAATCATCATTCTTCATCAGCTTGAAAAGAGAGAGGTCTCTTGGGATAATTTCATCACTCATCCGTATTTCTCCATTGTCCCTCCAGTCCATACATCCCCTACACCTCCTACTCATCATCCCTCGCCTTCTTCTAGCAGACCTATTCCCAAAAAGCTCAAGTTTACCACAGAACAAACAGAGGAGCCTGAAGAAAGAGAAGAGAGTGATCATGAGGAGGAAGAAGGACATGAGCAGGAAGAGGAAAGTGATGATGAGCAGCAACAAGGGGAGGAAGAAGAAAGTGTTGAACAACAACATCATAGTGATGATGAGCAGCAGCAAGGGGATGAAGAAAAAAAAAACAGTGAGGGTGAGCAGACTTTTGATGATACACAGCAGACTTATGATGAGGGTAAGACAGAACAAAAAGGGCATGAAGGTGATGAAAAGGGGCAGCCAAAAAAAACTGAACAGGGGAAGCATGAAAGTGCTAAACAGGAGCAGCATGAAAGTGTTGAACAGGAGCAGCCAAAAGATGATACGCAACAGCTACAACAGTATGAGAAGAGGCAGCCTTAGGGTGTATAACAACAGCCTCCTCAAGAGGAACAACAAACTCAAAAAGAAGAGGGGAAAAGTGACAAGGGTAAAGGGGCCATGCTCTCTTCTCCGAAAGTTTCCAAGCCCCAGACAACAAAGAAAAGGGTGCCTAGAGTTGTCACTCCAAATGTGACTAGGGCCCTCCGAAGTAAGGGAAAATTTCCAAAGAAGCCCATGGTCGAATTGCCCAAGAGGAAGAGTGCTAGAAGAGCCAACCAAGGCAAAGGGAAGGGCAAGGAAGAAAGCAGTCATGAACCGAAAAAGGAATTCGACATCATCCAAATCCAAAGTGATGATAGTGATAATGAAGCCTGGATCCTAGAAAATCTCTTGATCCATAGAGAAAGCCAAATTGATGCCTTGAAGGATGATCTTCATAGAGCTAGGAATTTCAATCAATTTTTGCAAATCCAAAATAAGCAAATGAGTGTCCATATGGCTGTTTATGAGACACAGGTGACCAAATACAAGAAGGAGGCCTCCAAAGCCCAAGTGAGGTTGGAAGAACTCATGGGTGAGTTCGATGAAATTGAAGGCAAAGATCAGCCTAGGCGAAAGAGGCCAAGAACCATGGGGCTAAAAAAGGCCCTTGAGAAGCAAAAAGAAGAGGAAAATGCCCTTCTCCAATCTACCCCTCTCACTGCATTGTTCGAACAAGAGATAGAGAACAATAGGGAGGCATGGCTTGAGAGATTCAATGATCACTTGGAGAGGAAATTGGAGAAGGCAAACAGGGACTTGGACCTTCAAAGGAGAATGACGAGGCATTATAAAAAGTTAAATCAATTTGCCCGATGGAAGTTGAAGGTTGCTCAAGAAAAACTCAAGGAGGGCAAAGGGAAGCGCCTAGTACAAAAATTGAGAAAAGACACCTCAATACTCCATATATTGGCCTCTGCTTCACAACATGTTTCTGAGAACCCTTGAGGGTCATGCTCGCCAATTTTAGGCAAAATTCGACATATTTTGGTTTTTTGTCATTTTTGGGTTTTTGGCCAAAAACCATGGGCATCACCATTTCAGTTTGGGGCATCATCAAAGGATGATAATGGTATCATTGGATGCCATATTTTCAAGAGAACATACTCAGCAATTTTCAAGACATTTGAAGATCATTTGCTCCCCCGAAATGGCGAAAAATGCTCGCTTTTTCTACACTCTGCCCCGTTTATCAACAAGGTTTAATTTTTGGTTTTTTACACACAGGCCTATTTTTGGAGGACTTCTAGTGGTTATTTGGGATAAAAATAAACATTTTCAGAAATTAGACACTCAGATCTTTCCAACGAGCTATCATGAGCCTCATTTTGACATCGGGAAGGCTTCCAAAAGTTGTCGGAAAGTTAGGGGACCTTTTGCTGATGTATTTTTTGAGTATTTTTGTAAAAATTGAACCTTTCAAAACTGCTTTTTCCTCATGTGCGTTCAGCTATTTTTGTACATGAGAAGTTATGAAAAGTCAATTTATTTCCCTCTTTTAGCATTTTTTAGATATTTTATGAGATATTTTGTGCCTTGGGCTTTGCAAAGCCTCAAGGACAAAATAAGATATTTTGGATAGGCCAATGAGATTGCAAGTTGAACTAAGAGGTTTTCCTCAGTTAGGCCTATATATTCCAAAGGCTTTCATTGTAAACAAGGTTGAACTTGATGAATAGAAGAAATATATGGTCATATAAGCTTTGGAAGAAATACTTGTCTCATGCTTTTGGATAGTCTCTTGGATGTTCTTGGATGATGAAAGAGGATTGTTGTTGGATTCCATGACTTGGTAGAATGGTATAGTGTCTCTCTCTTTGTTTTGTTTCCTAGTTTTCATTCATAAACCCATATTCTTGCTTGCTATAGGACAGTAGAGAGAAAATTTGAGACATGCCCTTGGAGGCACCTCAAATTTCCTGTTTCTTCATAGCTTCCATGTTTTCTTCATTCTTAGTCACATTAAAGAATTCTTGATTGCTCTTTAATAACTTAAGGATATTGTTGCTTGTTTCATTTATGGTTTTATGCATGCTAAGTATGATTTACGGTATGCCCTTCTTACTCATGGCTAGCCATAGCTCCATCCATGAAATTTCTCTTTGACTGATTAGATTGTCATTTGTTGAACCAAGGAGGTCTTGTTCTGATCTTGCCCTTTGCCTAAAACTATGCAATCTTGTTTTCAAAGTGCCCAATAACTTGAAGTACTATGTTTAGGCATTTCAACATAGTGTTTTGAGTTGTTTGTCTGTCTTAAGTGTATTTCCCCAATGTCTGATAGCCATTTCCCAAAGTTAGAGAGTTATATATCTCTATGCATGGCTTGAATGTTTATTTCTATGTATTGATTAGCTTATAGTTACATTTATCATGATTAATGGTTTTCCCTACCATGTTTATGTCAGCTATTAAACTAGTTATGCTTGAAATCCTTTGTTGTTCCCAAACTTGATGTCCATTTTATTCCATTTTGCCCAAAGATCCTTTCTACCTCGAATCAAATCGTCCCTTCAACAGCCTTGTATCACCATCTAATAGCTTTCTTGACCTTTTCGACCCCATAGCCCAGTTGATCTAACATTTTTTTACCTATCTTATATCTTTGATCAGTTTCATCCCTCACAACCTAAAAACCAAAACAAAAAAACCTACTTCATAACTATCCTAAAATCAGAACACAATAAGCAAACACACATATATCCCTTACACATAGAGAGAGAGCCCTCTCTGAGTCCAGGAAGGCTAGGTCCTTGGGCTCAAAAGACTGGTTTGATGTTACACTGTCATTTGGCTTGCCAATCAGCCAAACCATGGCTCACCAACATAATGGCGATCACGGTGGGACTCTGAGTGATAAACAACTTAGTTTCCATAAAATATTTAGAGACCTTTGAGAATACTATCTGGCTGACTTATACCACCGCTCACTAACATAATGGCGATCACGGTGGGACACTGAGTGATAAAAAAACTTAGTTTCCCTAAACAATCCCGGCAGCCTCAAGAGTACTATCTAATTGACTTATCACCGCACACTAACGAATGGTCGATCACGGTGGGACCGGGTCAAAACATCCTAGGTATCCCTTAGGAACTCTCAAAATCTCGATCGAACGTAGAAGAGTAGAATCGGGATTTGTCTCACCATCCTAGCAAAATGATGACTCAGCGTCGCAGGACACTCTTACAAACCTTAGGACTACTTAAAAAACTCAAAAAACCCCCCGAAAACTCCCTTAGATTGGTTTTTGCCCGAAACTATGGATGGACCATACACATATACCTCAAAACAACTAAAAATCCACCCTGAAGCTCCAGCAGCCTCACAGTAGACCTTACATACTTTACTAAACTCCCCTGAGCTACTATCCGATTGAGCCACCTCATCGCCACACTAACATAATGGCGATCACGGTGGGACTCTGAGTGATAAAAAAACTTAGATTCCCTAAACATTCTAGCAGCCTTAAGAATACTATCTGATTGACTTATCCCACCGCTCACTAACATAATGGAGATCATGCTGGGACTCTGAGTACACAACAGTCTAGCAAACTCTTGTAGATTCATTAGTCTTCAAAACTTAAACATGCAAGCAGTCCATAAAACCATTTAGAGTAAACTCTTTTTGTTATCGCCACCCTGGCAAAGTGATGAAACAAGTTTATAATACTTTAATAAACCATAGGTTGCGCATAAAAACTCAGAAAAACCCCAAAAACATTCCCAGACTGGATTTTCCCTAGTTACTGGTGGTGGACCATAGCTACATCTTTACAAAAACAACCAAGTTCCACCTGGCAACTCCACTAGCCTCTAGTAGGCCTAAAAACTCGATAAAAGACCAAAAAATTCATAAACCATACCTTTCTGCTAACTCATCCTTCCAAAAACTTAAAATTAGGGCAAAAACTCTGTAATCAGTGACAAACTAAGTATAACTTAGTGATTCAGAAAACCTCACCTAAACATAGGAGATAAGCAGAGGCCTCCTTGCCAAGTGAAGCATTAGCTTGTCCATATAGCCTAGCAAACTGTTGAAACCAAATGAATCTTTTTTTTTTTCAAGTTTCCATCTCAAATTTTGCTATAAAATGTTTCCCAAAGCATCTTTGATAGTGTTGGTGGTGGACCATAGTTCTCATAAAAATCCACCTGGTGA
>JAXQQM020077201.1:0-140015 GCA_034641835.2 Pinus albicaulis | reverse complement strand
TCTTTTCCAAAATGAATTGCACAAACCAATGCAGTGAATGATTTGAAAACAGAGTTCTACCAGGAAACACAAGATTTCAGAACTGCATAGATAATCTTCAGAAAACAGGGTTTAATCAAGGTGCGAATAACATAAACAGTTAATAGACTACGGGGACAAATGGGTGAATCTTGTGATGAAGGCAGGCCCTTTCCTTCTCACAAGATTCCCCAGAGAAAGAAATTAAATTGGAGTGCTCAATATAGACTTTTATTCATCTGTCAAAAAGCGACATATTACAATGGAGTCTCACTCCTTCTCTGTTCAAGAAAATGCACTTCTCGCAGTCTCTAACTATCTTCTAATGATGATGTCTCCTCTTTTTAAAGAGGAGACATCTATTACAGTTACATCAGAGAAATTCTATATTTATCCAAATCTGATCTTCTGTTCTTAAAACAGGGTCTTTCTGTTCTTCCAAAGCAGAATGTTGTTACGATGGGTACAAGAATACTAGCTTTAGAATGGTTAGTGTAACAGCTTCCCTTGTTTTTCTTTGTCTTGTTGCCATCATACTTAAAATATGCCTTCAAAAATCGCAAATCACGAGTTGTTTCAGCAATGGGATTTGCATGCCTGTTGACTGTTTCAGCAACGTGATCTTCAAAATAGATTATCTGTGATCTTTAAACTGTCTCAGCAACTATATACCTTCGATTAATGATTAAATATAAAAGTAATGCAGAATTATATGCAAGACAAATTAAATATATAGTCAAGAGAAGAACTTTATATACCTTTTGGGAAAAATGGATAATGTAAGCTTTAAGTTTGGACTAGAAAGAGAAAAGTGGTGACAAAATATGTAGTCAAAATGGTACATTATGAGGTCCTAACAGGGGCCTAGGAATCCCTTGTTGGATTACGATAAAGCCTGAGGAAGCCCTGGTTTTTTTTTTGTAAGTCCCACATTCATGCTTGGAATATGGAACATGGGTGATTAGCTAAAAGAAAGATTTGGTTCAGCCCAATATATGGTCAGGTGGTACATGGAATTCCTTGGCTTAGTTGGATTTTGCATATGTTAATAAGAGCTATTTTCCTCTTGTGTATTATGTGTAAATATTATTTTTATTATGTGATTATAATGGTTGTTCTAGATCAGTGTCGATATCTTGGTTTAATGTTGGTTATAAACATGGTTTATGACTAATTTGAGTTATGGATCTCATCATGTTTTTATTAGTAAATGAGTGTATGACATAATAGATGATCTTGAAACTATCATGAGAGGGCATCGAACCTTCTTGGAAATTCTCAGATAAGTATGAAGTCCCTATGCTCTAATATGTTGTTATAACCTATAGATTACATGATCACGATGTGTCTGACGAAATTTATATCATGGCTAGGCCTTTTTGTGTCAAGTCCTTGTTCAAATTTTTTCATTAGATGTCTTCTCATCATGTTATTTATCATTTCTAGAAGTTTCATGAAGTTCTGGGTAGTGACCTAAAGTCTAGCCCTAACAAGGTGGCACATATTTCGGAGTATCAGACACAGAACTGGTGGAAAATGATTGTACTCAAACCCTTGTAGTGATCATGCATGCAACTATAGGTATACAGTCGCATGGATGCAAGCTTGTACACACAACTCAGAGTCTAGATAAGTGAAAAGGCATGTTAACTCAGGGTTTGGACACCTAGAAGGGTGGTTTAGTCTTTGGGGGTCTTGCAACACCTGAGGAAGGCTAGTAACATTTTTTTTTGTCCATTCCACTTCCTAAGGTGATCTAGTAGGTTTAATCATATCATAGTAATGCTTCATCACATATTTACCACAATGGATCGCTAATCTTAGGTAAGTGTGGGAGGAGGGTGTTACACGTGAAATAAAGAGCTAGTTTTAGGCCTGTAATTAAGGATGGGGAACCAGTGGTTCTCCACCCAATCCGTTATTTGATACTTGTTCATGCTCATATATTCCCACCTCTGGATGAGGGCACATTGTTCCAACCAAACAACCCGATCCCAAAACACGTTGATCCCAAAAACCAAGTTTTTGATATTCTCCGCAGACCGAATTGACTTGTTCTCTAAATGAAGTTTCATCATATGTGTATATAAAAAAACAAGAGAATGTTTCACATGAAAACCAAAATCAAATACCTTATCAGAATGGGGACATCTAATGGGATGAAATTCGGCGGCCAAAAGATCCGAGAAATGTCTAGCGAATTGCTTAGCCTCAACTATATCCCAAATGAGATCATCATCGTATGGGGAACGTTGAATTTACATCATAGTTACCAAGTTCAAGTTCAGATTTGAATTCAAATTCAATTCGATAAGGAAAACAATTCCACTACCTAAAATTTAATACAAAAAAAATTCGGGAGTATACACTTTATAACTACTAAAAAAATGTTATTTTTTCAAAAATATTAGAAAATGTTGCTATGTTTTAAGCTCATTGCCCTTGGACAGATTATTTTCTCTCTTTAATGTGCAACTTGAAACATTAGGTTAAGTGTATAGAGTTTTTGTTTATGTATCTAATATTGTATAAATTTGTCTACACTTAACACAACAGTTGTATCTTTCCAGGTAAATGAACAACCTTGGCCTAAAATCAAACTTACCTATTATTCCAATGACACCATTGATTCTCTCATATTAACAAATGAAAGGGGCAATTTTTATGATGAAATATAAAATATTTTGATTTTTTTAACCAATAATAAGTTATTTAACATTGTAACAAATATATTTTCATATACATTGATAAAATTATTTAAATTAAAAAATAAAAACATACATTCCATACGCTCATATAAACTAGCACAACCACATTAATAAATATGGCTCATAAATGGCTATAGACCTATATCAACCACATTTATTATTAACAATTCTTAATAATAAATAATAATTGTTGATAATTATTAATTATAATTGTTTTTAGAATTTAAGTTTATGCGATCCATCTTAAATTTCGAAGCAATCAGTGCGCTTCATCATTTGGACTAGGTGAGATATCAGATTGAGACATTGAGTTTAAATAGATGTAGAGATGGTGAAATTAGCTCTTGGAATAATGGCTAGTTTGACTCCGAAGGGAATAAATAAAATGATTAATTTTATTCAAATTATAATTTTTTTTATTTATTTTTTAATATTTAAATTTAAAAAAAAATGGTGGATTTTTATAATAATTTTGGATTAAATTTTTATAATATTAGATAATAATTTTTGGGATTATGTTAATGTGATTTTAGATTTTAAAATATGCTTTTTTAGAAGATGGGTTGAAAAAGAATGAAAGAAATAAATTAAAAATCGATAATCAACGAAGGAACCAAAAAACTAAGGTAAAAAATGAAGGTAGGAAGGAGTGCAAAATAACAACAATTAGGAATATAAGGCAGGATCCAATACTTGCTAATATTCCAACCATCATCTCTATTGCGAATAATGAGTATTTTCTCAATCTCTAAGGCCTCCCTTAACTTACGACAATGAAAATGGATGATCTTAGCAATAACCTTAGCCTCTTCAATGCAAATATGATGGTTAGTCTTTTCTACATGCTCAGCTAAGGCAGAGGAGCGGGATCTTCCATGCTTAATGTCGGCAACATGCTCACAAATCCTTTGATTTATAGACCGACCAAATTCACCAATGTAAGGTGTCCAACAAGAGCATGGAATGATTTAGACACCTTTTCCATCCCTAGGGCTTATTGAATCTTTAGCAAATTTGAGAGAGCTGCGAAATAGTGTTAAGGGGTTTGAATCACGAAGAAACCTTATTCTTCTTAAGGATCCTAGCTATCCTATCAATGGTTCCATGAATGAAAGGAAGGCGCACACTACAGGACCATTCACTAAGATCTTTTTTATTTTTAATTATAGTACATTTTTCTGCTTTAAGAAAAGCTCTAAGGCCCTGGGTATTTTCTCTGTCAATGTGGGACTCATGAGAGATTCTCAACGCCCTAGTGGCTAAGGTGTTGAGGATGCCTAATTTCTGAGCAGGGAAATGATGCGAACTAGCGTGAAGATATTGCTCAGTATGAGTTTTCTTTCGAAAAACTTGATGGGAGAAAGAATCATCAACCTTTCTTCAAATAAGAATTTCGAGGAAATGAAGGCTACCATCAACCTATTCCATGGTGAATTTTATGAAGCAAGATTGATTATTAAGATGAAGGAAAAAGAGATCTGACTTTTCCTTGCCATGAGGCAAGACGACACAAGTGTCATCTACAAACCTTTTCCAAAGCTTTTATTGGAACAAAATTGAAGAAAAAACCTTGAATTCAAAATCCTCCAAAATAAATTAGCAACCAGAGGAATTTCGAAGCTAGGATATAATAGCCAAATTGTACTGAAAATAGTTGTCTTATCCATCCTCATGGATTTAGCAAGTGATCTCATAAATCTCATTTTGGTCAATCTGCACAATTCATTTTATTCATTTCCTCAAATTAAATATTTAATTACATTCACAAAATACTTATCCTTTGGGGTCCACTCCCCTTAGGATTAAAGTTCAAATGTCTAGCTTTTAATTTCAAACACATAAATTGGGGATGTTACAAATTATGTGTATATTTTATCTTGGTATCAGAGCTTAGATTGGGTGAGCCTGATTTTTTAAATCACCTTTGTGGTTGAATCCCCTTTGTGGCTGAATCGCCTTTGTGGCTAAAAGTGCCTTTGTGCCCGCGTGTACACGGGAGCTTTGTGCTCACAGGAGCTTTGTGCTTGGTCGAGCAGGTGGGCTGCAGTAACACCTGGCTCACGGTCTCAGATGATTCATTAATATATCAGTAAAAGGGGGTTGGTGTGATTTTTTCGCTGACAGTTGTGCCGAGAAGTGAAATCAGCACGACTGTTAGGTGTATACCTATGCCACCATGCCAAATCACGGGATTGGTGTGGAAGCGCACGAGATATCCGCGCCATTATTTTGCCTTGCGAAGTTTTTATTCTGGGCGCAGATTTTTTGCGCGAAAAGGTACCACCTAGCCTTCAGTTGAAGACCTGCAATAAGTTGAAGATTGAAGAAGTTGTGGATCTGTCCGAGAGAGGCAGATCAGACTAGTTTTGTGGTCGTCCTCTGAAACATTATATTTTCCCAGTGGAGGCAAATCAAGATTTTCTGTGTATGGCGTATTGAACACCTGATTTACTCAGAGGAGCAAGATCAGTTTGCAGATTTGCCAGATATTGCTGGATCTAAATCGAAGATACATTTGGTGGATCAGGAGAACTAGCAAAATGGTGGCAGATCGGTGCTCAAGATCTGATAGGTATTGATTTTTTTTAGTGTCTGATCAGTTGGGTAGATTCATTTATTTCTAGATCAGTTCAAAATGAGTAACACTATGGAATCATATCTCCACGAGTCTGGAAAACTCGATGGATCTAAATTCACGAATTGGAAGTTTAAGATACAGACCTTGCTTGTGGGTGCAGAGACCAAATTCAATCACAGGAGCAACTACGCAGGAGCAAGATTGGGATAAGAGAGAAAAAAAAGCAAAAGTTTAGCTAAAGATATCCATCATGGACAACATTATCCCACATATCAGAGAATATAAAATGTCCATAGAGATCTGGACGACCATCAAAGGTTTATATTAGACCCAGAACACAAATCGGATTATGGCACTCAAAGGCAAGTTTTTTTCAATGAAGATGGATGAAAGTGAGACCACTACTGCATTCATCACACGAGTTAAAGATCTAAAAGACAGATTGAGAGACATTGGAGAGAAGGCGTCTGATTCTAATCTCGTCACAATCACGCTAAATGGGATGAGCGATGAATATCAAATGTTCATCATTGGATTGGCGGCAAGAGAGAAAGCTCCTACATTTGAAGAACTGACAGGGATCTTCCTACAAGAAGAGGAGCGGTGGGAGACTTTGAAACCGCATAGCGATGACCTTGCTCTTATGGCGAAACGACGATTATTCAGAAGGAAGTTGCCACAACAGCAATCATAGTCACAACAGCAACATCAACAGAGAGGTGGAGGTACATCGCAGAAGATTCTGTATAGAGGCATGTCAGTAAATAATCTTGTAAGAAGATGTTATTATTCTGGAAAAAAGGGTCATATAAATATTGAATGCCTTAAGAAGCAGGAAGATGATGCAAATAAAAAGAAGGCGAAGCACAGAGGATACTTTTTCGAAGAAGATGAAGATCTCAGCCACGAATTTTGACTGTTCACAACTGACTGTGCCCTTTCAGCATCTAATGAGGATGATATCTCGTATGTTGATTCTGGTGCATCCTCTCACATGACAGGTAAGAAGGAATATTTTGAAACTCTTGAAGAAATTTCTAATGGATCAAAAATTTATTTAGGAGATGATAGTGGATACAATATCAAAGGGTATGGGCATATTCCAGTAAAGTTACCAAATGGTGACATTACTCGTCTTAAAAATGTTTTATATGTACCCGATATTAAGAAAAATTTAATATCTATATCCATGATAATTGATCAAGATATGCAAGTCGAATTCTTAAAGACTCATTGTGTCATAAAGGATTGCAGGGAAGAGATTGTTGCAACATGCGTGCATGTAGGGAGCCTATATAGACTAGATGTAAAAATTATGCCACAACAAGCCATGGTTGCAGCTGGATCGACAACCGAGAAACTCTGGCACCAAAGATTCAGTCATCTGAATTTGCAGGACCTCATGTTATTACAGAGAAAAGGTATGGTTGAGGGACTCCCTGTCTTTCACAGTACTCAGTTAAATTGCGATGGATGTGCCTTAGGAAAAATGCATAGAGAAGAGTTTCCTGTGCATGATAGAAGGAAGGAAATAGATATCCTAGAACTAGTGCATACTGACATATGCAGACCTATGCAGACGAGGTCGCTAGGTGGTGCATATTACTTTATGTTATTTACTGATGATTGCACTAGATACTCATGGGTTTATTTTCTGAGTAAAAAGAGTTAGACTTTCCAGTACTTTATAGAATTTAAAACCTTGGTGGAAAAACAGTTAGGAAAAAGCATAAAATTTCCCCGCTCTGATCAAGGGGGAGAATACAGGTTACGTGAATTCATGAAATTCTACAGATCTCATGGGATTTTTCAGCAGTTTACAGTGCCTCACGCACCACAGCAGAATGGAGTGGCAGAGCGCAAAAACAGAACTTTAGTGGAGTGCGTAAGGAGTATGTTACAAGGTAAGGGTCTATCTAATAGTTTTTGGGCAGAAGATATTAACATTGTTGTCTATTTAAAGAACAGAATTCCTTCAAATTTCTTGGCTTCAAAACCCCCTTTGAAGCATTATATGGACTGAAATCAACAGTAAATTGTTTCAGAGTATTTGGGTCAAAATCCTTTTCCCATATACCCAAAGCTGATAAGAAGAAACTAGACCGTAAAGCCATCAAATGCATCTTTGTTGGATATGGCACTGAATTTAAAACATATAAGTTATTCAATCCTGAGTCTCATAAAATATTTGCAAGCAGGGATGTAGTATTTCATGAACAGGTTCAAGAAGGAAAGGATGACAATGATGATGATTGGCACATTCCATTATTGATGGAGGAAAGCAGTGAGGATGAACATGAGGAGGAGTAGAAAGAAGATCATGAACAAGGTGATATAATCAATAATGCGAGCCCGAATATGACTGAAGAAAACAAATTTTAGGTACGTCCCCTACCAAGGAGATCAGGTAGGAAGACTCAAATACCATCCAGATTGAAAGACTATGCTTTTATGTCAAACATTTTAAACATTGTATAACCCACAAATTATAAAGAGGAAAGTCAATCTGAGGCATGGAGGGTTGTAATGAATGAAGAGATTGAATCTATTATTAGAAATAACACTTGGGATTTAGTTGAATTGCCTAAAGGTAAAACACCCATAGGATGTAAATGGCTGTATAAACCTAAAATGAATGCAGATCGAAGTATAGAAAAATTAAAAGCTAGACTAGTTGCAAAGGGGTATTCATAGCAAGAGGGTATATATTTTGATGATACCTTTGCTCCTGTAGCAAAATTAAACACTATCAGAATGCTTATTTCTTTAGCAACAAAACATAATTGGGAGCTACACTAGCTAGATGTTAAGTCTGCATTTTTAAATGGTGAGTTGAAAGAAGAAATTTACTTAGTACATCCTGAAGGGTTCGTTAAGAAGGGGAAAGAACATCTTGTTTGCAGATTGAAAAAGGCACTATATGGGTTAAAACAAGCACCTAGGTCTTGGTATGAAAATATTGATTCTTTATTTTTACAGCATGGTTTTCATAGGAGTATGAATGACCCAAATTTGTATACCAAGTACAATAAACAGGGGTAGATTATTTTGATTTCTTTGTATTTGGATGACACGATTATAATAGGCAATGCAGATAATTTGATCAAAGAAATCAAACGGATGATGAAACAAGTTTTTGAAATGAAAGATCTCGAAAGTCTCCATTACTGTTTGGGATTGGAAGTATGGAGAGATACTGGACAGACTTTTCTTACTCAATGAAAGTATACCAAAAGTCTGTTGGAAAAATTTAGCATGGAGTAGTGTAGGTGAGCAGCAACACCATTGCAGTAGAATTTGAAGTTGTGCAGTGACGATGGCACTAAGGAGGTGGATGCCACTATGTAAAGACAACTAGTTGAGAGTTTGATATATCTCACAACAACTAGACTAGACTTGGCATACTCTGTTAGTGTGTTGAGCCAATTTATGTCTAAACCACTTGAAAGTCACTCGGTTGCAGCAAAAAGCCTGTTGAGGTATATTTGTGGTACTAATAATTATGGTATTTTATACGCTTACACATCTGATGTTATTCTAGTAGGTTTTTCAGATTCAGACTGGGTAGGTAACCTGGATGATCATAGATCTATCATAGGTTACGCATTCAACATAGGATCTGGGGTCATAGCATGGAGCAGCAAAAAGCAAAGTACTGTAGCCTTATCTTCATGTGAAGATAAGTACCAAGCATTGTGTGCAGCCACATGTGAAGCGATCTGGTTGAGAAGGCTTCTCAATGATGCAGGAGCAGAACAGAAAAAATCAACTTCCATTAAAAGAGACAACCAGAGCACTATTAAACTAGCATACAATCTAGTGTTTCACAAAAACACCAAACATATTGACAATCAGTTCCATTTTGTCAGAGAGAAACTACAGTCAAAAGAAATCTTTGTTAAATATTGTAAAACTTGTGACAATATGGCTGATATTTTTACTAAGCCTCTTGCACATGTAAAGTTTGAATTGTTTAGAGGGATGTTAGGAGTTCAAGATAATCCTTTCTCCATTAAGGGGGGGAGTTGGAAATAATTATATTATTTTTGTATTAATGGAGAAAAGATTACATAGTTGTAACGTATCTCCTTAGTTTAGGATTTGTTCCTAGAATTTAGGAGTCTGTTTACAACTTCCTGATTTCTTGTGATGTACTTAAAGATATATTTTCTGATTAATGAATGTAGAGTGATCTCTCCGTTTGAGTGTAGTCTCCAGGTGCAGTACTCAGTTGTGAGCTACAACTCCTTTTCTCAATTATGTGTATATTTTATATTACTATAAGAAAAAAAACATATAATTAAACGAGATTAATTTACTTTCAGAATGCTAGAGTGATCTCTCTGTTTGAGTGTAGTCTCCAGGTGCACATATAACGTTAGGGTCCAAACCGAATTACTTTACTTTCAGAATGCAACTTAAAAATTCTAGCTATAATCCTTTATACAACCCTCGACTATAGTCTTGGTATATAAACCATGTTACCTATTTACTATAGTCACAATCTTATGTTTATATGTAATAATTATGTTCTAGAGTTAACAAAGGTGGGATATACTATTCAACTCGCTCAATTACAGCCATTCGTGCTTCATGTTATGTCAATGTCCCATGATTACCATTTCACGTGATCGTCACATGGCTCATGAGACGACACTCGTTATGGATGGTGATGATTTTGGAATTAGGGTTTTCTCCAAAACCCTTCCATTCCTCCTCATCATGCATTTGACTCTATGAGATCGTCCATGCACCTCTTTGCATGTTTGCAAAAAGGCAAGGACCTTCTACAAACTACGAGTGTTTCTCTCCTTTTTTGAGGATCAATTTTTTTGGATTAATTTTTATGAGTGTGGTAGTAGGTCATGAGAATTGAGGTCATGAGAGTTGAAATGTACGTTCATTTGGAAAGCTGTTCGCACTTGGCTCCCTAAGTCATCGTAATTTAGTTTACAGGTAAGACTTTCCATATTTTGGAGTCTCTGGTATTATTGCATGGTGATTTCGTTTTCCTCTTTAAAAACGTAACTTCTTAGCGTGCAGGGTTGAAAAGTAAATTTATGGATTTTTTTTTACCCTTTGCACTAGGTCGGGTGCCTTTTGATTTAGCTTTTTCTCCAAAACCCTTCCATTCCTCCTCATCATGAATTTGACTCTATGAGCTCGTCCATGCACCACTCTGCGTGTTTGCAAAATGCCAAGGACCCTCTACAAACTACAAGTGTTTGTCTCTTTTTTTAGGATCATTTTTTTTGGATTAATTTTCATAAGTGTGGTAGTAGGTCATGAGAATTGAGGTCATGAGAGTTCGAATGTACGTTCATTTGGAAAGTTGTTCGCACTTGGCTCCCTAAGTCATTGTAAGTTATTTTACAGGTAAGACTTCCCATATTTTGGAGTATCTGGTATTATTGCATGGTGGTTTTGTTTTCCTCTTTAAAACCCTAACTTCTTAGCGTGCAGGGTTGAAAAGTAAATTTAGGGATTTTTATTTACCCTTGGCCCTAGGTCGGGCGACTAGGTAATGCACTTGAATTTTCAAAATACCTTCGTTTTTCAATGTGGAGTGTGGCCATTCGACATCGTTATGATTTGCCTTTTTTATTTTTTTAAATTCGGGTGACCAGTTAATGCACTTAAATTTTCAAAATACCTTCCTTTTTCGATGTGGAATGTGGCCATTCGACATCGTTATGATTTTGGCTTTTTCTCCCTTTTCAATTCTTTCGTATCACTCACTAGTTGATTGCTTATATCCTCAGTAGTTTTTTTCTTGATTAGACTCTAGTATAGGATATCATTCTCATAGTATGGCTATTCACTTTTGAATTTGAGATTAAAAAACCCTCATTTAAGATTTGGGTTTTTACGTTCGACTTTATTTGTTTAATTCTTTAACTTTTCCAATATGTAATTTGTTTAATGTGACTAGAAGCAATTTAATACGACCCTAATTGTTGCCACAGGTCACATTTGAAGAAAATTATCTGATCTGATACATGTAATCATAGGCAAAATACACTTATCTCACATAAAAAATTGGGTATACAACAGTTAAGGTTATTCTAGTGTAATATGGGTTTTAACAATTACTAGACCCCTCCATTTCTTTACGGTCGGCGTATAATATTTGGATAGACATCCAGCCTATCTCCACAGGTACCCATAGTTTTATAAAAATCCATTCCAATTCATTCATAATATCTTATTGCATGTAATCGAGTCAAAACAATAATTTGGGCCATGGTTCCTTCCAGGTAACCAAAGACTTTATATGTTTTTGGTTTCATCACTTAACTCCAGAATTTGCACCGTTCAAGTTGAAACCTTTTGGTACTTCTCCTATACTGGGTATATCAACTCAGTGCATGTATATGGATTCACCACAAGATCTTCGAGCTTTTCGTTCAATATTATTTTCCTTTCCATCTTTTATGTGGCTCGGTTGTGGCACGCCATTTGTATGACTCAATAACCTATACATGGTTTCTCTAATTTCTTTATTTACTCATTCTTTACCCTAGGAAGGTTTGAATGCTAGTTCGAAACTTTCGAATTTTTTCCTTAAATTTGTGTTTTTTTTGGCCGAGCACGTTATTGTGTTTTATGATGTATTGGACTCCGTCTCATTTTGAGTATAAAATTACATTTTCTTTATAGATGAAACTGATAATCGTTTCATAATGTCGTTATTATTCTTTATTTTTATTTTTTAATTGAAACTGTTATGTATTTTTATTTCTTGGAGAAAACAGGTTGGGCTGGGCCAGCACAACCTTCAGTACAAGACTAGTAACTTTGTCCCTATTACATGCTGAATCGCTTTTCATGGGATGCAGAATTCTGCAGAAGTTCCACCATTTATGCTGAGATTTCTTTGTACCAGGATACAGCCTTTGTTGGAGTAATTGTAGCCTTTTTTGTTTGATTCTCTGAAGATGTGAAAGCATTTAAAGGATGTAAATTAGTAAAGTATGTATCTCAGTCTTTATAGACTCTGGTTTAAGACACCATCATTAAAATGATATTTTGAATATATATTTTGATCAAAATTTCGGAATCTTCAAATGATTGCAGCTCTCTAAATCCTCTATGAAAATCAAATTTGCAGAAAAACAAGAAAAAAAAAAGAAAAAGTCAGGTATTCATTGGTTCTATAGACCATGATTTTAATTTCAATTAGTTTAGAAAGGTTCTATAATGTATTATTTGATATGGAATTTAATTCATTTCTAGTGTATTCGTCTTACATTATTAAGCCTATTGGCTACATTAATTATCTTCTTAACTAATTTTTTTGATTATGAAGATTTGAAAAATCAAATTAAATATATAAATGCTAAAACTTACATTATTGAAAAGTGGCTGCATTTAAATGTTGGATTTCCATGGGTTACATTTTTAAAATTATGATTTTCAAAAATCTTAATGGAACAAATATATGTGCTCTCTATTCATTGGCTTTCATTGATCTCATTTTTATCAAACTGCCAAAATATTAACAACATTTTATAAAATAAAATAATAGTTTTAAGTCATAATCTACTTTTCAATTTTAAATTGTAATATAAATTATATATTTCAGGTTTTAAGTTTTAATATAGTTTATATAATATTAAGTTATAATTTTTTTTAAATATTATATTTAAATATTAAATTTAATATAAACAATCATCATGAAATTTTTTAATAAAACACTCAAGTGTGTATTATTAAACACTTTATGTAAAAATTAAAACAATGTATTTGGTCATCTCTTTCATCATGGAAGCACTGAATTCATTTTCAAAATCTTGGAAGATTAACATTGTATAATCAATAATACTGAAATTTTTTATAGAAAAAATTAAACAATTCCACATTAAATTAACAAACTCCTTTTAAATTCTACCAATTTACTATCTCATTTGTCAAATATAATGTCATGAACCAAAAAGAGAAATTGAAACCTAGACACTAAGTAATTTGTGAAAAAATTGGTAACAACATGAAGTGAAGTTTAAAGCACTAATTCATAAAACTTTAATTAGGAATCTATAGATAAAGGAGACTATCTTTGTCTCACATTCATCTATAAGTAGAAAATTAGTATGGTAAACCATCATATATTTTTTTTAATTACTTCAATCACTTATATTATAGTAATATTTCAGTTTATACTAATATTATTATATTATAATAATATATATTAGGGTTTATTAATAGCTTCTAAATTATATTTTTAAAATTATGTTTTAATATTAATTCCTCACATTTTTTATTTTTATAATAAAAATTAAAATTTTTTAACTATAAAAATTATTGAATATCCAAAAATAATTGACAAATCTTTTTTTTTGCAATTTATTAAATAATGATATACAATAAGCAATTCATCAATTTCAACATAGCATAAATCCTTATACCAACAATTTCAATTATATAATAAATATAATTATATAAATATAAAATAATAGGGCTATTGTTATTTATATAGTTATTAATAATTACAAATATTTGTCTTTAACCAAATAGACATGTGATACTAAATATGGTGATATATATATGTCTATGAAAAAGACATTGGTAATTGTGGTTGTAGATATATTTTATATATGATTATTGGCCTATATCAATCACATTGATAAACATGATTGGGCTAGTATTTATATACTATTATTGTTGTACATTTATTGATATATTTATGGCTAGCTATAATTATTTTATTGGTTAATCATATATGTGACACTTCGTTTACTTACCACCATCAAGTTTAATAAATTTATATTTATATACTAGCTCTCTTGCCTTTTTTTAGTCTTTTTTTTCTTTATTCATGTTATGCTCATAGCTCTAATATATTGATTCAATATGAGTGAATATCCATGTTTATTATCGAGTCTTACTGTTTTCCTTCCCAACTTAAAATACACCCCTACTTGTCAATATGATTTATGGTGTTTAAGCTCTAGACTATTAGTTTTTTCTTTTCATTTACATACGTTTTTTCTTTTCATTTACATACATTCCTTAATTCTGAGGAATCTAAAATACCATACAATTCATTTATACTAATTCAAACCTTCACTATGTATACTTAGTACTGTAGAAAGGAATTTATACTAATAAGAATTTCTTATAAAAATAACCATAATCAGTTCCTTAGTTAAGTCCAAAATGCCTTACAATAAAAAAGAAATCAGAAAAAAATCATATGGTAAATATTACTAGTATTCTTAAATATTCAGTGAGATATTTCTATAACTAAGCTAGTTTTACTTTATGTAATTAGTCTTAACTTTTGAAATATAGCATCTACATTTCCATGAAACCATATTTCACTCAATGTTCTTCCAAAAAATACAGGCATATAACAGTATTCTATACTACAGAAACATTTCCACGAAAATATAGACATCAACGTTTCCATGAAAGGAGAGTTGAACGAGAGTTTTTAAAGAAAATATATGCATATAACACTATTCATGCTACGTCAACGTTTCGATGAAACCAGAGTACAATAAGTATTTTTTTAAAAACATATATGCATATAATAGTATTCTATGCTACCTAATTACCATACAATTCCATAATTTGAATAGATAATAATTTATTCATATAATTCCATGCCATTCCAAACTAGTCAAGAATAAAACAAAACCTCTCTTACAGCTAACACTTTCATATATTTGGTTTATTTCTCATGCATGAATATAGGTTAATAAATGGAAAACAACAATATAAAAGAATATAGATTCATGCATATATATATCATTTTATCAACAACATTATTCCATCTTGTACGAGATCAATTGTATATTTTCATAACCAACTAATTGTATACACAATACTTATTCACACAACTTTCACCATAATTACTTTATCTTCCTTTAACATTTCATAAAAATAAACATCTTAGTATAACCATAAACAATATAATTTCATTTAAGGTTAAACTAATTTTTGGGGTATATTAAGGAACAAAGAAATTTTCACCCAACCATGAACTACCTATTCCAATCCTTATCTTAATATGGACAAACTAGTTTTGTTGTCCTAGTTTCCTCATCCGTATAAAAGAAAAGCTTAAGGATTGTGTCAAATTAGCATGTTTATGAGAGGGTTTATGTGTCAAATTTGTGTGTCTTTTATGAGCAATTCACGAAATAAATTATCTTTAAAAACACATAAACAACAAGTAAATTGTAGAGAATATAATATAAAACAAGCACATTGCACAATAGTGATGGATTAGTTCACCCCTACTCGTCTAGGTCTCCTTGGACCAGCTTCAATGGCTTGGCCCTCTAATGGCTCTCAAACCTCCTATAATGGCTCTTGTACACCCCCAATGCCCCCCTATTTTGGTTCTCACTCAGTCCAATTCTGACTCCCTTGGTAAAAGTTATACCTATTTCAATTTTTCCAACTAACTACTCTACTAAACTAGCTAAATTCTATTAAAAATCATAGTTCCAACAATTTCTAAGGTCCGCAAATTAAATGTTAAGTGGAGTTAGCCATTAATTAAGCACTCTTAATGCTAATCTACTGCTTAAGTAATTTCGAATTTAATTTTGGATTAAGCGCATCTAACCATGTCTTAAGGGTTAATTAACATGGGTTTAAAAATTAAACTTCAAGTTATGGTCATGGCTCTCGCCTGTGGTCTTCAGCGGTGGTCATATGAACTTGTGTTGGCCCATTTTTTCCTCGCTGTAACATCAATTTGAAAACTAATATAAACAAACACCTATGTAGTGTAAGGTCTTATGTATAGCGGTGGTTGTAAGCGTTGGTGTTGTGTGGCGGGAGGTCACGAAGTCCCCTCCATAAAATTTTTACCCACCAATTTTACAATACATTTCAACCTCAGTGGGGCACGTGGCAGCCTTCGGGATAGCCACATGTTGTCACCCAATTGGTCCTCCAACATACAATCAAATTGCAACAAATCAACAACCTCATCAACCAATCCCAAAATGACACTTGTGAGTAGCTCATAGGACCCACTAGAGGAATATTCCTTGGAATATTCTTTCTACTGATTGGCGTGCCCACTCATCATCCTGTCAACTCTGCACAAATTTTAGCTCTATGTAAAAGCAAACAACAAGCTCTAACTTTCACATACTAAGTCAGTTTTTGATGAAATGAAGTGTGCTAGAATGATGAAGATGAGACCTATTTGGTATTTTAGGTTCCACTCCATTCTGAGAACTTTGAATTTTTAGCAAATTTTTCCCCCAATTTAGTTTCTTATCACTTATTCCCACTGAAAGGTTTTTGGACCAATAAAAGTTGGTTATCTGATGAAAGTTTAATCTTCTTCACCTTTCAAAGTTCTATTGAATTGATTATACTTGGAAAAATCTTCATGAAAACCACTTTGGTTCCTTGACATGCCTTTGCTTGAAAATGGCTTTGTACTTCAACCAATGTCCTCCTTTCACTGCTTACTCTTGTTCGCTGCTTGCTAAATAATGAAAAATATCTCGTTGTAACAAAGAGATCTCTCTATGCTTGTAAATCTTGGCTCATGGCCTTCCCACCCAGAATCCTGCTCCTCCTTTGTATAAGTATGCATTTGATGCAGGCTTCTCCTTAGAAAATCTTTTCGAATTTAAGCCCATCTGAGTGAACTACAACAATGAATTCAAATATCATTAGTCACTAGAAGTGAAATGACCATTATTTTACCTCCACAACACCAAATTCCACATCTAAAAGAATATCTTCCCAATATCTTTCACTTCTTGGCGTCATGCATCATATGGTGTAAAAAAGGGTTGTTGTTTTTGTTACAATCTTTTGTCATATTTTCACTCTTTTCGCTTCTTGATTACATCATCCTAAAGTATTGACATGCTGCTCATTCCATGATTTGAGAAGGAAGGCTAATCATGAGCCTCTCACTCAAGAGTGGAGATTCCGAAATCCTGAGATATCTTGTCATAGACAAATCCATTAACTTAAAAAACACATCATGTAAGAAGCACAACTTGATGACCTCTTCCTTCTGCTCCTTCAAAGAAAAAATTTTGGCATCCTGTGAACATCGCCATGCATTCTTACATATTGGTGTACAAACCCATCGACCAAATACAAGTCGACAAGACATGTGTCTTCAAACCATTGACTCTTAAGTCAATTCGTCAACATCTCTCATGAAACAATTCGTCAACATCTCTCTGTGATCCTTCGAGACTAAATCAACTCTTCCAAGTCGATAAGACAAACATGTAACAATCAATAAACCAATACAATTCAATCACTCATGCATGTGTAAATGATCAACACTCTGAAGTTTACAACATACATGTTAACAAAGAATTAAACCAACACAAGTCAATCACTCATGCATGTTCAAGCACAATGAAACTATAAAATATTCCACTATTCGCACACACAAACTCTCATGCATGTATACAATGCTTAACTCTCTCACAAGTACAATCACAAGTACAAGAATCCCATTGGTATGTACGAGGACTTAAAAATCTCAAAACGAACAAATTTGCTGCAACAAAGTGAGTCAACATATTCCATTTCAAACACCTTCCTAGCTTAAACATACATCATGCATCTAGAGAAAAATAAATTCATTTACATGCAAATTGAAACTACAAATTTCCATCTTTTCCGCATCTAAGTGTGTCAACATCACTCTACTTTTCCAACATCTTCATGCGTGCAATATGGAACATTCTTTCAAGAAAATGTGAATTTGGGTTACACTTTTTGCCATTTTTTAAGAAAAAACTTTCATTTTTTATGTTCTTCAACTTTCTGCAAGCTAAAACAATTTTTTCTGTCTAGAACTTCATTTTGCGATAAAAATAAAAGTTGTCAGAAATTTTATTAGCTTTCTATTACTTATTTTTTGGATTTTTTATACACATTTGATATGTGAACTTAGTGTTTCTTTAAGTGTGTGTGTTTTAACAGTCAAATGATTCATAAGAATTCATGTTAGTGCACAATGTTGTATTCTTTGAAAATTTGTGTTTTTGACAAACAAAATGTGCTACAACAATGTAGAGTCTACTTCGGTTTCGTCATATTTACAAAGCCAATGGATTCATATCATAATTACTAGAAATTTTTAAACTGGTCCAATAGGAAAAATATGCATATTTGGAATATGTTTCTCAATGCAAGAAATTTATTAACATATAAGTTATAAACTAAAAATCTAAAAACTACCCATTAGAGGTGACAGACCAATGTAGTGCACCATAATTTTTTCAATTTTTTTTACAATGTATTTTGGAAGATACAGAATTATCATTTCACTGAATCATAATGACCTTAAAAAATTGTTTGCACCCGTTTTATTACAAAATTAATTAAAATTAGTAAATATTTATGAAATTCCATAAAAGTTATATTTCCTGAAAGTAGATTCAATTATGCAAATGCTTGTCTTGGTTTCGACAGTTAATTCAGAATGTTTCATGGAGTTTAATCAGTCCAAAGTTGCAGATACATATTTAGAGCTTGGTTTTGCGTAGTTGTTGACACGTTAGTTCGGCCGAACGCTTAAAAAATGTTTCGTCGAATTGTTTTTTGTACCGACCGCCCGTCAAGTCTGACGACATAAAAGTTCGGCCAAATTTTGTATAAAAGTTTGGCTGAACTTTTACCCAATTTTCTGTCAATTGGAAAATACCACGGAGCCCATCCAAAAAAACATTCCGTGGCAATATAAATTTCCGCGAAATCATTCATTATTTTCACATATTTTCGCACATTTGGTCTGATTTTACAAAGGTATTGGCCTGATTTCGCAAAGAATTGTTTTGGGTTTTACGACATTTCTTGGAGGTACATTCAAAGGACATTTTTGCAAAATATTGTTTTGGGTTTAAGGACTTTTCTTGGTGGTACATTCAAAGGAAATTTCTTGGAGGCATGTGATACATTTTTTAGATGTTTTTTGGGCTTCATTGTTTTGTAAAGTATGGATTTGGGCTTACTTTCGAAAGGACTCTTTTTAGGCTTAATATTCAAAGGACATTTTTTGAACATTTTTTGGAAGTATTTTTTAAAGTGCTATTTTTTTAGAGGCTTTTTTGAAGTATTTTTTAAAGTGGCATTTTTTAAGAAGTTGGAATTAATTTTCAATGGACATTTTTTGGAGGCATTTTTTGAAGTGACATTTTTTTAGAGTACGTGTTTTGGGTTGAAATAAATATTTTATAATGATTTTTTAAAATGAGCTTTTGTCTAAATTTTTAAATGAAATTTTTTTGTATGACCTCGAAGGAAATATTTTGAGCTTCGTTTCATTTTTATAAGACATTTTTTTCTCAGATTTTTTGATGTTTTTTGGATTGAAGTATGTATTTTTTGTAAATTTTTTAAAATAAGTTTTTTTAAAATTAAACCTTTTGTGATGATTTTTTTAATTGAGTTTTTGTCTAAATTTTTGAAGGAAATTTTTGAACTTCATACTCTATTATCATGGGAAATCGAAGGAATTGTACGAGAAAATATGATTGAAAAAGAGACCCTGAGGAACATAGAGAACATATGAGACAATCTCACAAAAGAAAAATAGAAGCACTCTCAAATATTGAAGGGGAAAATCAACCTCAACTAGAAGTTGAAGTAGGTATGTAGATGTAAATATTACAATTTTGATATATTTAAAATTTTCCTAGTGTAAAATTTGAAGCTTAATTTTTATTTGATGAACTAATTTGAAAAATATTTTGCAATGTAAATAGATAGAGATATTCCTCAAAACATTGATGATGAGACACAAAATTTTGAAAGAGAGTGAAAGATATATTTAACCTGAAGACGGTGAAAATGTTGAAAGAAATTCAAGTGAAGAAATTGAATCAGAAGGTATATATATATATGTTGAATACATGCACGTATTATTGAAATTATACATATATTTATTAATTTAGTTATTTATTGAATATGTAAACTTATTATGTAATATTCATTTGAATATGTACATATGAAATCAATGTCAATGATGAGATGTTGGAAAATGTTGACACTCACACATGGAGATAAAAGAGCTCACCATTATATACGATATCATGTTAACCACATTTTTAGTACGTACTTCATAAATGAAAATGTGATAGTTCAAGCCCAAGTGTTGAAAGGTCTCCTATCATTAAGGAAATTAAAATAAGCTACGACTTTATTGGGTATTCGAAAATCAACCAAAGATAAAAAAATTAAGAAAAATGTGATACAAAATATAAATTTTTCTATAAATTCAATTATAAGATCTAGAGAGAAAAATGTTTCAGCTGTACGTAGAGAAATACATATGTTAGTGGTTTCATCAAGTACTAAAGAGAATCGATTGGTAAAATCTATGGCACGAGCATTAGGAACCTCACGAAAAACTTTGCACAAACATCAGAAATTTTGGTTGCAATAGATGTAAATGATGAACTCGCTTGTTGGAGAGCTATTTGTAGGAAACCATAAAAATATAGACTTGGAGAAAATGTTAAAAAAATAATATATGAATATTGGAATAATAATTCGCGTGTTTGGCCAACTCCAAAGCATGTGATGCGAAGAAGAATAGCACGAAATCAGTACGAACAACATGAAAAACATTTCTTGGAAACCACTCACATAGAGTTGTTCAACAAGTTAAAAGAAGAGAATCATGAAATTCATGTGTCAATCAGTACTTTTGTTTAACAAAAACCATGGTATGTAAAACCTATCACTGTGCGCGACACTTGTTGTTGTCGTTATCATGTGGAATTTGAGTTATATTATGACACATTCCTTAATTTTGGTAGAACATTTTGGAAGGATTCGCCTCCTCCTTCCACTATCTGTGATCTCATATCTCAAATTCTATGTGAAAGACAAAGCGATGAACTATTTTATGAAAAGAAATGTGTTGGTGGTAAAAAATTTGATGATTATGGAAATTTGAATAAATTTCAAAACAAATATGGTATTGATATAAATGATCAATAATTTTCCAACATGAAAGTGAGATGGAAGAGATATGAATATATCCATACATTGATTCAAGGTGCAAATCGTGCTAAAAGAATTGAATTACAAGAAGAAGAAATTTTTTTGATAGAATTTTTGAGAAAGTTTGAGGGAGAAATTTATAAATATACAAAGCATTTCCATAGAGCCCGATGGCAAGAATTGCAATTCAAAAAAATCCCGTGAAGTTTTTCCACCTGGGACCATTTTGTCAATAATTGATTTTGCAGAAAACTACACATTTGTTCCATAAAAAGAAATTCAGAGTGAATACTATCATTCTAACCAAGTCTCCATGCTCGTCCATATTCTATATAGAAATGTTGAACAAAACGTCGATCATATAGAAAGCACCGGTGAAAATCAACATGTTATTAAAGAATATCACTTTTATATTAATGATGATCGTGCACATGATAAATATTTTGTACAACATTGTTTTGGAAAGATTTATGACTCCTTGAAAAGTTGTGGAATAACATTCAATGAAAATTGGATATGGTTAGATGGATGCACAGGTCAATTCAAATCTGCATGATCATTTTTTTTGTTGTTTTATCTTCATAAGAAAACCTGCATTAAACATTGTCGGAATTTCTTCGATACTAGTCATGAAAAGGAGAACACGATGGTGTAGGGGCATGCATAAAATGAGCACTTCAAAGATATCGAATGAATCCCTCTGCAAGCTAACTTGCAGATGCTTAAGAATTTGTTCAATGGTGCATCACTACTCTAAGCCATCAGACTAACTGATCATGGGAAGTGAGAAGGTACATTCATTTTAATTTTTATTGGATGTCTAATTTTAAACAATGTATATTTATCACAATTTGATTATCTCTGATTGATTATATTTGATTGTATTTTGATATCGTATATACATTCCTCTTTGAATTCTCCATATAAAGGTTTTTTTGGCATATTGGGATCGAAGAAGTATATATATCAATTAGAAATGACGTTGAAACAATAAAAGGGACTCGAAAATTGCATTCAATTAAAACAAAGTTGTCCATAAATGTGTTTGCATTGGATAGAAGAAAATATTCTTGTTTTTGTCATGTTTGCATAGACAACACAGAATCCAATGACATATGTGACAACAAAATGTATGTAAAAGATTGGAAACATATAGAGTTAAATAGGAAGGGAAAATTGTCCGTTGCAATGTTTGAAGAAATGCAATCAGAGGAGACTACAATATCATTCGATGGTGATCGAGTTTCTAATCATGTTAGAGAAGGTAACATTTGGATTGCTTTCAAATGATAAAGATCTAGAAATAAATTTAAATACATAATTTTGTTAAGTTTGTTTTATTTTGCAACAGATGTTTTTGTTCTAATTGCACCTAGTGACAATCATGAAAATGTAAAGTATTATTTGATGCATTTCACCGAACGAAAAATGAAATTATTAGAAAACTATAATCATCACAGGTTTCCGTATGAAAGAGGATCTATTATACTAAAAGGATATTTTTTCAGAAAAACTAATGAAAGTGGGGATTTTGTTTACTTTGAAGATTATGAACCCAATATCATAAGTTTTCAATGTAGTCAATTGGTGTGTGCAGCACGCAGAAAGTTGATAGAGTTTCAATCAAAGAAAAAACGAAAATTAAGCAAAGGAAAATGTCAAATCCGATCATGAACGGATCATGGAAGATGGCATTCGATTGGAATTTTTTTTATCGAACTTCCCAATAATTTCTTCTCTTTGGATTTTGTTTTAGAACTTCCAGAACTTAACTAAAAATTGAGATGCCTTGTTATGTTATCTGTGCATGTGTCTGCACATGTACAAATTGTTTTGGTACATGCACACTAGGATAAACTAAAAGTAGCTTTTCTATACATGCATTGATGAAAAATGTTGCATGCATATATATATATATATATATATATATATATGTGTGTGTGTGTGTGTGTGTGTTCTATAATGAAATTAAATGTTCAAGTAGTTTTAGTATATGTGCATTGATGAAAAATGTTTCATGTACTGAATATATATGTTCTAGAATGTAATTAGCTGAAGGTGGTTTTTCTATGTGCATTGATGAAAAATGCTGCACGTACTGGATATATACACAGACTAAATGTGACCAATTTTCCTCGTGGGATTTTCTGGTAAAAAGTATGGAATTTAAATAAATCATCCACAGTATAGTTTTTTATGAAAATTCCTTTAAGACAAGAGACTGAGAGCACTTCTCTGACTTTTGGTGGGATTTGACCCACATCTCTATTCCTGATAGAAAATATAGTACAAAATTTTTCTGTAGATTTTCTATGTGCATTGATGAAAAATGTTGCACGTATTGGATATATATATATATATATATATATGTTCCAGAATGTAATTAATTGTTCAAGTACTTTTCCCATGTGCATAGTTTTCCCATGTGCATTGATGAAAAATGTTTCATGCACTGAATATATATATTCTAGAATGAAATTAACTGAAAGTAGCTAAATTCTATAGCCATTGATGAAAAGTAGCTTAATTCTATTAACATTGATGAAAAATGTTGAAGTACTAGATATATATGTTCTAGAAAGCAATTAACTATTCAAATAAGTTTTCTATGTGCATTGATGAAAAATGTTGCACGGAATATATGTTCTAGAATGGAATTAACTGAAAGTAGTTTTTTTATACATGTGCATTGATGAAAAATAATGGATATATATATATATACGTTATAGGTTGCATTTTCAAAATTTTATGATTGTTTTCAACACATCTAACAAGACCTACATATATATATATATATATATATATATATATATATATATATATATATATATTGTACTACAACATTACTTCACATGCCATGCCAATTGTAGTTCAACTATCCAATAAAAACATTTAACATTATATCACATGCCACATGTAGATCAACTATCCAAAACTTGAGTTTTAAAAACCAAACAAATTATAATACAACATTAATTCACATGCCAAATGTACTTCAACCATCCAAAACTTAAGTTAATAAAAAAAAAAAAAACAAATTATAACACAACATTACTTCACATACCAAATGTAGTTCAAAAGAAAATCATTAATCTATAGATCCGAACATTACTAGTAGTTCAACTATCCAAATGTAGTTCACATAAAATATGTCCAAATTTTTTAGATCTCACAAGTATCAAGTTTCAAGTTATATATATGACTGCATCTAGATAATATATAAAAAAGTAAATTTAAGACTAGAAATCTCAATCAAATCTAGAAATCATCCATAAAAAACGGATGGATGTAGTGTCTTTCCCAACAAAGTCTCAATCGCTAGCTATCGTGCAAATCATGGGGAAATTGTACACAATTCACGTACAAACATTAAAATTTGATGTTTAAAAATGAAGTGAGAATATATATAACTTCATGTAAAAAACAAAATATAAAAAAAAATCATGCAATACCTCACGAGGTTACTTCTACATTTGTTTCTCGTCAGCTACAACTGCCCCCATATATATTTAAAAATTTCAAATTAAAATGTATATATATATATATATATATATATATATATAAACTTATTTTCAATAATATTAAAAAAAAATAGACAACTTGTTCAAATGGTTGAAATGTTGTGGATGTTCCTATCTCCATCGCTAGAGTCTGTGGAAAAAAGAAATCTACTATAGAAACCTAAAATAAAAAAATTTAATTTAAGTCGGTATACATCTATATTAATATATCACTTACGATGCAACGAGAGAAATACTACTTCCAATCCAATACTAGAAAATATGAATGGGAAGTGGGTCACCCACACCAATCCCGTGAGAAATGGAGAAATAAGAAACTTCATCATTGGTTCAACTGTTGTAAGGGAAGGACCGAAGCATTAAATCTACTAAATCACTACTCTCTAGCATTGTATAGTAGTTTCACCAATTGAATAAAATTTAAAAGGGAAATCATATCATATTCAAATAGATAGAAAGGCTAAATATTGCATAAGCATTTCACTAGTTGAATAAAATTCAAAAAGGAAAAATTTAAAATAGAATCTTATTCACAGGGTGGAAAGGCTAAATTTCTTCTCCATATAATAACTCAAGGAAATCTTCTTTTGACAAAGTCACTCATCCAATGTGTAGATTTAGTTGATTACTAATGTCATCAATTTACCAATTTATAAATCAACAAGGCTACCTAGTTGAGTGCATTAATGACATTGACCCTAATTCAACAAACCTATATCTACTTCTTATATTTCCAATCAAAATTAAAGGGATTTATATGGAAAAGAGAGGCATAACATATAGCCCATCAACTACTTTTTAGAGGTCAATGAAGGTATCTACTGAAATGGAAAAGGCCAGAGAAGACTCAACAAATAGGAGTTTTCATCATGTGGGAAAATGTTTGGAACACTTGATTGTACTTGAAAGTAATCGTATGTTTGTTTTTGATCTCTACATACTCTTGTTTGAGTGAAAAAAGTTCCAATGGGAAGAACATAGCTTTTCAATCCAACTACCCATATCAATTGAGCTCTATTTGAAAAAGGAGTAAAGAAAGGCTAACATGCCAACAAAATAACATCCTTGGTTGTTATTTTTTATTGTAATAGCTAAATCATATAAAGGATTTTCCATCCAAAAACAATGTCAATGAAGAGAATAATAAAAATCCAAAAGTTTCTAAAAAGAATTCTTAAATTATTCTTAAAAAGAATAAAGAGGCAATAATTATTTTTAGAAAAAATTGGATTCTTATTATTCTCTTCATTGAAATTGTTTTTGGATGGAGAATCCTTAATATGATTTAGCTATTCCAATAAAAAATGACAACCAAGAATGCTATTTGGTTGGCACTTTATTTACTCTTTTTTCAAATAGATTTCAATTGATATGGTTAGTTGGATTGAAAAGCTATGTTCTTCCCATTGGAAATTTTTTCACTCAAACAAGAGTATGTAGAGATCAAAAGCAATCTTAAGATTACTTGAGTACAATCAAGTGTTCCAAACATTTTGCTACATGATGAAAACTCCTATTGGTTGAGCCTTCTCTGACCTTTTCAATTTCACTAGATACCTTCATTGACCTCTAAAAAGTAGTTGATAGGCTATATGTTATGTCACTCTATCCCATATAAATCCCTTTAATTTTAATTGGAAAGATAAGAAGTAGATATATGTTTGTTGAATTGAGGTCAATGTCATTAATGCACTCAACTAAGAAGCCTTGTTGATTTATAAATTGGTAAATTGATGACATTAGTAATCACATAAATCTACACTTTGGATGAGTGACTTTGTCAAAAGAATATTTCCTTGAGTTATTATATGAAAGAAGATTATATTTTAGATTTTTCATTTTTGAATTTTATTCAACTAGTGAAATGCTTAAATGCAATATTTAAACTTTCCATCTCTTTCAATATGATATGATTTCCCTTTTCAAATTTTATTCAATTGGTGAAACTACTATGCACTGATTGATGTGTGAAACTCAATTTAAGAAAAAAGAATATAAAAATGATAAGTTCACCAAATTTCGCTTTACATGGTTGGATCACACTTGTTATAAAATTAAAAAAAACACAATGTCATTAAAAAAGAAGTGAAACTCCATTTAAACAAAAAATTGTTGAAGTCCCCGCATTTTAATTTTATAAAAATGTGAACTGCACCACTTGTTGCAAATGTTAAGTTCACCAAGTTGTGTTTTACATGGTGTGGTGGGAGCACACATGGTATATAATTGAAAAAAGCACATGGTCATTAAAAAATATGCATTTATATGTACAAAACGCACACATATCCAAGATATGTTACAATGCCCATCAATAAATTTTGAAGGAGAGAGTCTCAACACTAATTATTCTTTGAGAGATGAATCCTGAATTTTTGAAGAAGAGAGTCTCATAACTAATTCATATTTGAGAGATGAATCTTGAATTTTTGAAGAACAATGTCTCAAAACTAATTCATCTTTGAGAGATGAATCTTGCATTGACATTTCCCCATATAATTATAATCCATCTATTAATTCATCTTTGATAGATGAATCTTGATTTGGCATTGCCCCATGCACTAGATCAACAGACATCTTATTCACATTTGAACAATGTCTTGTACTAAAGAAAAGAAATTGACTAACAATATTGTTTTCTATTCCATGCAGTTCTTTTAGCCTCTCCTTCTTAACATGGTACACGCCATTCATCTGGTTGCACACAAGTTCAGAATTGGTAAAAACTACAATTCCATTTGACCCATACTCCATAGCTGTTTCCAATCCTTCTATCAATCCAATATAATATGCCTTGTTGTTTGTCGTTCTTCCTGGAATATTCATTTTCCTTTGGACGACTGTGCTAGGTGCAATATTGGAAAGCACATATGTAATCACTGCTTTAACTGGATTCGGATAGCAAGAAACTTATATGCATAATTTTCATTTTTCAACCATATTTAACGGTTTTCTTATCCTTGAAAAAATTAAAATTCAATAAAAATATATATTAAATTGACATTTATTGCAAACTCATGGGATAAATTACACATGACGATGAGGTAAATGACATGCGCATGGTTTATCTTAAAGTTTGACTTAAAAAATTTATGGTAGAATTCACATCTAGAATTAATGGGATGAAGCCTTTCAGAACATTCAATAGGCAAACTAAAATCCTATGGAAGTTCAAAATTCTATGAGAGTTCAGCCACTCTAGGTTCAATTTTTAGGCCTTAAAGCTTGAGAGAAATGACATTTACATGTTTTGTAAAATTATTTTATGCACTTAAAAAAAACATGCTTTAAAGTTAATGAGAGAAAGCTAACATGACATGTACATGCTTTAAAAAAATTTCCTACGAATTTATGGGAGAAATGACACATGTACACAATTTGCCTTAATGTTGTTGAGGTTTATGGATATTAAAATGAAGAACTTCTATTTAAATATCTGTTACAGAGATTGATTGTAGGGGCATTTATTGGATATGTCACCTTTGAGAAAAGATGAGATCTAGAGGCTACCTGGCCCTTTACAGACTCTACGTTTAGCACTTGTAGAAGTTAACACTCAATAGACAGACTAAAATCCTATGGAAGTTCAAAATTCTATGAGAGTTCAGCCACTTTAGGTTCAATTTTTAAGCCTTAAAGCTTGAGAGAAATGACATTTACATGCTTTGCAAAATTATTTTATGCACTTACAAAAAGCATGCTTTAAATTTAATGGGAGAAAGCCAACATGACCATGTACATGCTTTATAAAACTTTGCCTAAGAATCTATGGTAGAAATGACACATGTACACATTTTTCCTTAAGGTGGTTGAGGTTTATGGATATTAAAATGAAGAAATTCTGTTTAGATCTATTACAGAGATTGACTGTAGGGGAATTTACTGGATATATCACCTTTGAGAAAAGATGAGGTCGAGAGGCTACCTGGCCCTTTACAGACTCTGCCTATAGAACTTGTAGAAGTTAACATTACCTATCCCAATTATAACCTATGAAGGTGTAGACGACCCGTGGAATCACTCACACTAATTTGCGTAGACATAAGGGTGTATAAGAATGCATGTGTTTTATGGCTAATGTGTTTTTCTCGAAATGTGATACACCCCATTAAAATGGGAGATATATCGAAATGATTCCTATGGTGTAATAAATTAGTTTCAAGTAGTTTAAAAATATAGATGCATAAATTCAATGAGCATAGTTTTGAGATATAAAAGTCCAAAATGGAAGAGTTGTTTGTGAACAAATATTAGTGGATCACTATGGATATATCTGCTTCATTAAAAGGGATTTTTCTAGAAAGATGTCCACTAAGTTGGAAAGAAGGGAAAATATCACAATTATATGTTAATGCATGTGTTTTACATTGAATATTTTTCATTTTATTAAGAATCTATTTGAAACAATTATCTATATAAGGTTAAAACCTATGTTTTGTATCAAATCACTTTTGGTTTCAATGGGAAACTTTTATGGCTAATGTGTTTTTTCTTGAAATGTGATACACCCCATTAAAATGGGAGACATATCGAAATGATTCCTATGGTGAAATAAAATAGTTTCAAGTAGTTTAAAGATATAGATGCATAAATTCAATGAGCATAGTTTTGAGATGTATAAGTCCAAAATGGAATAGTTCTTGGTGAACAAATATCAGTGGATCACTATGGATGTATTTGCTTCATTAAAAGGGATATTTCTAGAAGGATGAACTAGTTTGAAAGAAGGGAAAATATCACAATTATATGTTAATGTGCATGTGTTTTATATCGAATATTTTTCATTTTATTAAGAATCTATTTTCAAAACAATTAACTATATAAGGTTAAAACCTATGTTTTGTATCAAATTACTTTTTGTTTCTAAATACCATGTGTTTTACATTGAATAATTTTCATTTTATTAAAAATCTATTTGAAACAATTAAACTATATAACGTTAAAACCTATGTTTTGTATCAAATCACTTTTGGTTTCAATGGGAAACTTTTATGGCTAATGTGTTTTTCTTGAAATGTGATACACCCCATTAAAATGGTAGATATATCGAAATGATTCCTATGGTGTAAAATAGTTTCAAGTAGTTTAAAAAAATAGATGCATAAATTCAATGAGCATAGTTTTGAGATATAAAAGTCCAAAATGGAATAGTTGTTTGTGAACAAATATCATTGGATCACTATAGATATATCTGCTTCATTAAAAGGGATTTTTCTAGAAGGATTTCCACTACGTTGGAAAGAAGGGAAAATATCACAATTATATGTTAATGTGCATGTGTTTTACATTGAATATTTTTCAATTTTATTAAAAATCTATTTGAAACAATCAACTATAAAAGGTTAAAACCTGTGTTTTGTATCAAATCACTTTTGGTTTCAATGGGAAACTTTTATGGCTAATGTGTTTTTCTCGAAATTTCCGAAAAATAATGAATGAGATAAATCCAAAGATCCAATCATAGAGAAAATCTGAGAAAATTATCTTTAATTTTTCGTCCTCCTTTAGCAACTCAGATCCGAAATAATATTTTTGAGAGCCTTAATGTATGCCTAGAAAGTGGGTTGAAGAGAAAGATTAAGGAGAGTTGAGTTAAGTTCTGTTACTGGTTGTAGGCCCGAAATTTTATAGAACTAGCTACATGTCTAAGGTATACTACTAGTTGCAGACCCAAAATTCCACATAACTATTCATCCTCAACAGATCCGAAAAATAATGAATGAGATAAATCCAAATATCTAATCATAGAGAAAATCTGAGACAATTATCTTTAATTTTTCATCCTCCTTTAGCAACTTAGATCCGAAATCATATTTTTGAGAGCCTTAATGTATGCCTAGAAAATGGGTTGAAGAGAAAGATTAAGGAGAGTTGAGTGTACTAAAAAATCTACCTCATGGTCTGAAATATGATCATGGTTACAGAAACAAGATTCCATAGAACAAGCCACAAAACTGGGGTCTGGTGCATATCTAAGTCCTGTTACTGGTTGCAGGCCTGAAATTTCATAGAACTAGCTACAGGTCCAAGGTATAGTACTAGTTGCAGACCCAAAATTCCATAGAACTATTCATCCTCAACAGTTCCGAAAGAAAAATAATGAATGAGATAAATCCAAAGATCCAATCATAGAGAAAATCAGAGACAATTATCCTTAATTTTTCGTCCTCCTTTAGCAACTCAGATCCGAAATTGTTTTTCTCTTCTTAACTGAAGTGTTCTGATTTTTTTGATTGAAAATATCAATGAAAAACTAGAAGAGTTCAGTTGGTAATATGTAATGGTTTTTCCATGTATGAATGGACATGTCTCTTTGGGTGGAGAAGCTACTGGTTTCTTTCTTTTTTGTATTCTTTGATTACCATTGGATATGGAATTGTGCGAGGGTAAGCTGAAACAGGAGGGTCTGCCAGGCGAGATGCCGCCTCCCTTGCTTATTTTGATTATGGGTTTATAACTATTGGTTTTTTCACTGTATTATGAGTTCCTTTTTTGTTCAGGTTTTTCCATTATAAAGGGAAAGCTATGGACGATAATCATGAAGATCTTCGATTCATTTACAGATTACCCACTAGAAGGAAACTTACAATAATGTGGTTAAACTGGATGATTCCTTTATTCATAAATTACCCACCAGGAAATGATAAATTTAGAATGAACTAGAAACTAATATTTACTGGTAGAATATTGTAAGAGACTATACATTTGCTTCAATAAGTCAACATTCATCAGTAGATTTGAATACACACAATTAAACAGAGCAGCGATTCATCAGTAGATTTGAATACACACAAATAAACATTTACTTGTAAATTCGCAAAAAATCATCGTGGCGCAACTCCAGAGCAGCAACAAAGCAGTGATTCAACAGAGCTCACCACAGTGCAACAAAGAAGCAGTGCCACAGAAATTAAGAAAAGAAATGTGCGAAAAATATGTGAAACCTATGATAGTTCGCGGGCGATGTATTTATAAAATATGAGTTCGCCCGAACTATTTTAAAAGTTCGGCCGAACTAATAGTTCGACCAAACTAAAAGTTCGGCGGAACTTTTGTTGCCGGTTTTCCCATCTTCGGCCAAAAATTTGTTTTCCCACACCGTCAGTAAGTCGTCAATCTAAACGGTAGAATTAGTTCGGCTGAATTAATTTAAAATGTTCGGCCGAACTATTGAGGAAAAAGGTTTTCCGCCCCCGATTCTCACAAAGGTGTAACCCAACTTCACATTTTCACCCTACAAGCATCTCTTGATAATTTTATTTGAGAAATCTTGCGGTTATTCAAATTGTAGTTAACAAAATTAATTTCAATACTCAAATTAATGTTCCAAATATATTTGTTCTCCAAGAAGAACAATATAACAATGATGCATTGAGAAGAGTCCTATTTTGGTCACATTGGGAGCTTTAGATTGCCAACATTCCACCCCAAAAACCCACTTAACAGGATGTATTCTGTTAATAAATTCATAATACTAGTTATATGTTTTTTATTGTTGAATAAGTCATTCCCACAAAAATCCTAATATATCAATCCTTTTGAAGTAAATTGTTTTTAATGACCCTTGCAGGGTTGGTCAATGAGTTTTGAGTTTTGGTATTAAATGCTCGTGGAGCAATTCAAGGGATGATAAATATGATGAGTAACCATTATTACAACATTTGTTTATCGTTGAATAAGTCATTCCCACAAAAATCCCTATATATAAATCCTTTTGAAGTTTATTAGATGTAAAACTCGGAATCTCCACAGTCTTCATTTTTAGATCGGAGTTTTGAGTCTAAATCAAGACTCATCTTCAGGATAAACATGTTAAGAAGACAGTAGATTAGGGTAAATAAATAGAGGAAAAAGGGACGATGGGCATAAAGATCCCAGGTAGGGAGCTATTCGAGAGATGATAAATATGATGAATAGCCATTATTATAGAAATTTTGTCTGCCAATTTTTGTCTCTTTATTTTTTGATTATGCACCTTCGCAATAGATATTATATAAGCATGTATTGCAAATGATCTCATCCCATGATTTCACCTATTATGGCCTAAACCACAACTTGTAGATATTATTGCAAAATCTGTTATGGAACTCCTTTACACTCATGTGGCCTAGGGACATGTGGAAGGGATTAACACTGAAATTCCCCTCATGTGAGATTACACATAACTGCATCAACATTCTCTTGTGGCATGTTTGTACCAGATTGTCATCATCTTGGCCTGGGATTTGAGTTCATAGATGGTATAATATGTTCTTGATAATATTCTCAGTGTTATTCGTGTTTTGTGCTCTACAAATGTTGGAGGACTAGGGATTATATTGAATAAATATAAAGTCAGAATGTCATTTTATATGGCTTCTAGATAGTCATGAGTTTGGACTTTTGTATTATTTTGTTGCTCACAGTGTTTTCAATGTAGATGGTAATATATAGTTTGTTATCATTACAATTTTCTATGTTTTTACTGTTGTCAGGAAATTTGACTTTGGCATTGAGATTGATGCTTTGTTGTCATATTATTGTTGTGCTCTACAAAAATTCTAATCACATTTTCTCTGTGAATTTGAGTTTGCAACTAAGTTTTGATGTGTGATACATACTTGTAATGAATCAATTTATGATTATTTTGAGTTTTTTAATCTTTGCTATAGTCCCATGAATTTGTTGATTGGATTTTTAACTTTCAGTTGATTTTCATGTTTGCAGTTTCCATTGAGTATTTTGGAAATATTGATTAACTATGATAAAAAATTAGACAATACTCTTAGATATATACTTCATGTGCAGGTTGTATCAACATAATCTCGTGTAATGTATAATGCAGAATTGTCAGGACTGACATATTGGAGCCCTATTGTGAATATATTTCGTGACCCCAGATGGGGTCGTGGTCAAGAAACTCTGGGAGAAGATCCTTTAGTTTTTGGTAGACATGTAAATTTGTGGTGATTGTGATCTCAAAGTTGGAACTAAAAGTTACAGGTTACACAACAAAACCTGGAGGACACTTATAACCCACCATTTAAGAGTTGTGTGATAGATGTCCATGTTGTAGGTGTCATGTTTCCTTACAACAAAGTTAATGGAGTTCCAACCTGTTCAGACCCAAAGCTTCTCAATGGAATTATATAGGGAGAATGGAGATTGAATGGTTAAATTATCACCCAGTGAATGCTAGCTTTGTACTTATTCAAAATAGTTGTTTGGTTATCAAGCACTTCAATTAGAAGATGTGTATGGTTTTGATTAGTTGTCAAAGCAACTAATTTTTTTTCATAAATGGTATTGTGTAGAAAAATAGTATCTGACTGTGATTCAAAAAATGTTTTGTACAACACCCAATGTTGGATTACAACTCCTGAAAGAGCATAGAAGATGTCATGGAGGCTAGTGAGTGGTAGAAATAGTAGAAGGTTTTGTTTTATTATTGAATTGTAGAGAATAAAATATTGTGTATTAATTAATTTTCACTTGTGGCTTGTGGATGATTAACATGATTAGATGTCAACTATGGAATATTCCTTGGGGATCATGCAGAAGTAGCAGTGAAGGTTGGGGAGTTGTAGGAGTCCTCAATAGAGAGGGCTCTAATCAACTCTTTCATTGTTCGAATGAATCTAGGAGTATTTTATTGCATTCCAACAATGCATTTTTTTTATAATCTTGGACCTTGGGATGTTTGTAGTGAAAAACATCAGTGGCTGGCATTGGAAGCTGCAAGGGAGGGGATAGTTATATTAAAAAAAAATAATATAGCATTGCAATTATACAAAACCAGAATGAGATCCTTGGCTATCATTGGACCCAATGCATATTTCACCATTTTCATGATTGGAAACTTGCTGGTAATCCCAACACTTACTCAAAAAATTTCAGTAACCCAACTTATTCAATTTAGTAAGATTTTTATTTTTGATTGATTAATCTAAAATAAAAAACTAAATTCTCAATTATTAGCCACAAAAATTCTCACCATGGGTTTCCTTGTGAGATCAGACCTACTTCTTAATTTTCATCATGGCAATCCACTTATTGGTTTTCGTCAGTTTACCTGAACATGATTCTGTCCATACATATTTGGTATTTTAGGGTACTCTCCTCATCACCCATCCCTTACTAAGTTAAATATTATTTTACTTGTGGTCAGAAACTTACTATGATCATTTATTTCCAAACCTTCAACATTTTATGATTAATCATAGTGTTCTCCTATTCCTGATTGTATACATTTGTTATAAAATGCCAAAGCTTCTCATAGGATATCTTGATTATTTATCAAGCATCCAAATTTCAATCACTAATTCTAAAATAGAATTAGAAGTCTCCATTGCACAAATCTCGTTAGCTATATTTACATCTAAAATGATAAAAGTTTTGTCAGGTTCCATCACATTGTCAACTCCTTCCAACTTCTCAATGTATGGAATGTGGGTTCGCGAGGCTTCATCCCCGTAATAGTCCTCGATGTGATGTGATGCAAATGGTATATGCTACTACTTGTAGCTACTAAATATCTAATTGAAAATCTTAATTAATAATAATAAATTATTGTTTCAGTTCCATCTTACAGATTTCAAGCTTCTTAATATGAAATTTTTCATTTGGTACAATACTAAATAGTTTTAGGTGTTACATTGATGTATAACTATGCTACCTTCTAAAAGAATTTCCATTGTATGACAGAATCTAGAGCCCATGCAGATTTTTGATCTATATTTAGGAATATTTATCTTACCTGCAACTACAACAACTTGAATCATTCATAGACACAAAATTATGGGAGGTATTTTTGGTCTCCTAGTGGCATGTGGCCTTAATTTGAGTGCCAGACAATCTTGTTGCATTTTGAGTCTATGTAAACTAGAATGTATAATTATTTCAATTGAATAGATTCATTAATATTCTTGAATTCCTTTTGAGACTTCATTATTTTTGGAAAAATTGTTGGCCTCCACCTTCTTGGTCATTCAAGGGAGTTGTTAATATAGTAAATTTGCAAGTGCGACACAAGGAAAATATTTTGAAAATTATCCATGGAATACCATGCAACTTTCCTAGAGTGAATAAAATTGGGATAGTTGGGTGGAAAAGCAACGAGAATTATACTTTAATTCATGCACTCTTTCATGTAGTTTTTCACTTTGTACAAAAATTATCTATAAACGAATTCTTAAAAAATAAAAAATAAATAATAGCGAGAACATAAAACATAAAACATATATACACAGAGATTTTCCCTTGGATCCCAAAGCGGGACTACCAGTTTGATTTTTCATTATATTCATTTTAGTGTTACAACACATATATATACATGCCAAAGAAGTAATAAACCCCAATCCATTAACCCAGGATTATAACATAACCATAGTTCCCTTGACCAGATCTACAAAATACCATGAGCTGAAAACCATCATGCCCAAAACCATGTGCAAACACATGTACAAAACTATAGGCGGGTTCACCCACCTAATATAGGGTCCAAAAAAAATTCCTCGGGGGCGCTGCCACCCCCCTTGCTGTGCCTGGCGCAAGCGAAAGGGGGATACTGACCCCATCTAACCCCCCTGCTTAGCGCCTAGTTCTAGTCGTGCAAATGATACAACACACACCCAACATTCTATGACTTCTTTTTTTCTTTCCATAGGGGGTTAGTCATTATTCTATCCCTACACCACCCATTCTTTCTCTACACTAAGAGAACTTCTAAGTGCTCATAGACTTCGTCAATGCATCTGCAACATTCTTCAAAGTGTCCACCTTTACCAGCAACACCCTTTTATCCTAAACCATATCTCTCACAAAGTGATACTACACATCAATGTGCTTTGTCTTTGAATGATAATCAGGGTTCTTAGCCAAGAAAATTGCACTATGGCTATCACAGTCTATCCTTATAGCTCGTTGCACCAAACCCATACTTGAATACAATCTTTGCAACCAAACTTCTTCCTTGCTTGAATGAGTGGCTGCCATGTATTCTTCCTCTGTAGTTGAAAGAGCCACTAGAGGCTGTCTTTTACTCATCCAATTGATTGTGCCTCCAAATAGGCTAAAAAAATACCCACTTGTTGATCTTCTTTGATCCAGATCTCCAGCCCAGTCTTCATCAATAAACCCACAGATGTCCAAAACTTTGTCCAACCTTGGTCTTCCTTGGTAGCACAGACCATAATCACTAGTGCAATGCAAATATCTGAAAACCCGCTTCACCGTTGTCCAATGCTCCTTCCGTTTTTTTGGAATAAACCTATTCAATACTCCCACTGCATGTGCAATGTTTGTTCTAGTATAGACCATTGCATACATTAGGCTAACCACTGCACTTTCATATGGAACACGAGACATGTCCTCTTCTTCGTCTTGTGCCTTGGGACACTGTTTAGCAGATAACTTCACACCTACAGGAATAAGAACCTTGACCGGTTTACTATCCTACATAATGAACCTCTGGAATATTGTATCAACATATTTCCTCTAGTTTAACCAAATCTTCCTCTTTTCCCGATCTCTCTAAATTTCCATTCCCAAATATAGTTTGCAGCACCAAGATCCTTCATGTCGAATTTGAAGAACAATTGGGTCTTCAAATCCTCAATAATTTCTTTGTCATTTCCAACCAGCAACATATCATCCACATACAAGACCGAATAAATAACGCAGTCACCAATTAATTTAAAATACACACAGTAATCCTCTTTGCTTCTGGTGAAGAAAAGCCCCCGTATATAGGTATCAAATTTCTGATACCACATCCTTGGTGACTATTTTAACCCACACAGATACTTTTTTAGCCTGCATACTAGTTCTTTCTTACCCTTCACCACAAAACTTTCAAGTTGCTTCATGTAGATCCCCTCTTCCAAATCCCCATGAAGAAATGTTGTCTTCACATCCATCTATTCTACCTTAAAATCAAATGTAGCAGCAACACATAAAAGTAATATAATCGAAGTAACCTTGGCAACAGGAGAAAAAAATATCACCAAAATCAATTCCCGATACCTAGGAATAACCTTTTGCTACCAACTGGGATTTTTATTTCTCCACCTTGCCTTCCGCATTCTTCTTCTTCTAAAACAACCATTTTCTCCCAATGGGTTTCCTTCCAGCCAACAACTCCACTAGATCCCATGCCTCATTTTTGTGCAAGGATTCCATTTCATAAACCATGGCCTCCTTCCAAAGTTTTCCATCCTCTGAATCCACTGCCTCTCTAACAGTTCTGAGATCATCATTAGTGATAGTTAAAGAAAATTTTGAACAGAAAGCAGATGGACTATACCTTTCTGGATTCCTTCTTTCTCGAACTGATCTTCTCACAACTAGAGTTTGTGGCTCTTCCACTTTTGAATCTTGTTATGTTTTAGAGTCTCATTCTTCCTCCTTTAGCTCAAACTCTGTCTTCTCAGGTTCCTTTGGTCGGACTTCATATTTAACAACATCTTTCACCTTTCTAAACACCACATCTCAGTTGTACACAACCTTCCTTATTTTTGGGTTCAAAAGCTTGTAACCTTTTAAACCATCCTTATACCCAATAAATATGCACCTTTTAGATTTATTATCCAACTTGGTCCTTTCCTCCTTTGGAACATGTACATATGTATTACATCCAAATACCCTCATATGTGAAAGAGAGGGTTTCTTACCATTCCATACTTGATGTGGAGTCTTATCCTCCAACGCTAATGAAGGTGATATGTTAACTAGGTAACATGAAGTCTCCACTGCCTCTGCCCATAATTCCTGTCCTAACTCGATACCAGTGAGCATGCTTCTTTCCTTTTCCATCAGCGTTCTCTTCATTCTTTCCGCAAATCCATTTTTCTGAGGTGTGTATGGAGTATTCTTCTGTTTTTCTATACCACAATTCTTACATAACTCTTCAAATTCCTTCTTGCAAAAATCTCAACCATTATCTGTCCTCATCACCTTTGTCTTCTTCTCTGTCTCATTTTCCACCATAGCCTTAAATTCTTTTATGTCAAAGACTTCAGATTTCTTCCTCAAGAAATATATCCATGTATTCCTTGAGAAATCATCTATAAATGAAACATACTACACAAACTTACACAGTGATGGAACCGACACAAGTCCAAACACATCACTATGGACAAGCTCTAATATCTTGTTCGCACTCTTAACGCCAGAAGGAAAAATCACCTGATTTTGCTTCCCATATACACAATGTTCACAAAAATCAAAATCAAAAGAGAAATGATACATGCCTTCTACCATACCATTACCATGCAATACCTGAAGGCCCTTCTCTCCAATAGGTTCAAGCCTTTGATGCCATAGCATGGTATTTTCTCCAGAGACCGTTAGGCTTTCTACTCCACTTTTAGGAACCATAGAACTATTGCACCCATCAATAACAGTGCTTCCCGGAAGCTTGTACAGAGTTCGAATCCAAACTCCCCACATTAATACGAGTGCTCCCCGAACCATCTTACATGTATCTTTCTTGAACACTTTTTTTACACCTACATCATTCATCTAACTTACAAAAATTAAATTTTTGGCCAATGCGGGAATATTCAGAACACTAGGAAGTGTTCTAATACTTTCACCTTGCAGCTTAAGCTTGAATTTTCCACGTCCAATGATTCCGGCCTTCCTATCATTCCCTATGAAGACATCACCACCATGATATTTCTCATACTTGCAGAACCACTTCTTGTGGGGAGTGAAGTGAAAGGATGCACCTGAGTCAATCAACCATGCCTCATGATCTACATGTGTATTTGAAGAAGAAGCCAAATACACATCCCCGCCTTCATCTAAGGTGGTTTTCGCCTCTGCAGAAGGAGCATCATCATATCCCTTTCCTTTCTCAGGAGCTTTAGATCTGCATTCCTTTTCAAATTGCACTTCCTTTCCGCATTTCCAGCACACCTTTACAGGCTTTCATGGAGATTTAGATCTCCCACTCTAATTTTTTTCTTTTTCTTTTCTTTTTTGTTATGGGACCTTCCTCGTACAGATAAGGCATCTCCATTCTAGCACTCCATATTTTTCCATCTCATTTCCTCCAACAACGAGGTCTAGACGATTTCATCAAAATTCATGGTAGTTGTATTTCTACCTATTGCAATAACTAGACTATCCCACGAATCTGGTCGAGAACAAAACAAAATGATTCATTTATCTTCATATGAGATTTTAATATCAACAGATGACAACTGACTTACCACATTATTGAAGGTGTTCAGATGCTTTGTCATTGAGTCTCCATCCTTCATCCTCGGGTTATACAGCTTTTTCTGCAGGAACAATTTATTCACTAGAGACTTAGATTGGTACAATGTCCCTAACTTGACCCACAAAGTCTTCATCGTAGCTTCCCCAGATACATTCAACAATAACGAATCTGAGATAGACAACCATATTGTGCTCTTTGCCTTCCGATCCAACTTCGCCCAGTCTTCATCTGGCATTGTCGTTGGTTTAGTATCTGAATCTACCATGATCCACTGATCTTTATCCACCAGCAGATCCTCCATATTGAGCTTCCACAACTCAAAACTTTGACCATTAAATTTCTCGTCACTATCTTTCCACTGCTCGCCATCTTCTTTCAACACAAAAATCGATCCCACGGATTTCTCACTGAACATAGTCTACCACAGACCCGAGCAAAAAAGAAACCCTCAGCAGCAAAGACATCCCCTTGAAGCTAAAACAAATTTGATACCAAATGTATGTTTTAACCCTGTACAAAAATTATCTGCAAACAAATTCTTAAAAAGCTAAAAATAAACAATAGTGAGAGCATAAAACATAAAACATATATACAAAGATATTTTCCCTTGGATCCCAAATTGGACTACTAGCTTCATTTTTCATTATATTCCTTTTATTGTTACAAAAATATATATACATGTTGAAGCATTCATAAACCCCAATCCATTAATCCTGGATTAGAACATAACCGCAGTTCCCTTGACTAGATCTCCAAAACACCATGAGCCGAAAACCATCATGCCCAAAACCATGTGCAAACCCATGCAAAAAACCATAGGCGGGTCCGACCACCTAATATAGGGTCCAAAAAAATTTCCCCGAGGGTTTGCCCCCCCTGCTACACTTGGCGCAAGAGAAGGCGGGCTACCGCCCCCCTCTAACCCCCCGCTTAGCACTTAGTTCTAGTCATGGAAAGAATATAACACACACCCAACATTTCAAATGGCAGAGCCCATTGATGGACAAATTGTAATCTGCGACATAGATATATCAACCATAGGCCTATATGCTTTGTGCTCATGTTTGGGTATTTTTCTATATGACCCAACTCTTTTGCAACCTGTGGACTTCGATCACTAGTTGTGACCAACGAGGTATGTTATTCAATTAATGAAACTCACACCCATAGATTTGGTTTTAAGTTTTTCAGTGTTCATGTGATGAATATGAGCTACTACAACAAAATCATTAAATCTCATGAACCAGAGCAACAAGTGCCAGAGAAGAGAAAGGACAGTCTAGTAGGTTCGTTGCAGTTTGTCGATTTGTTGTCTTATTTGACCCACTTTTCCATGGTGGTGAAAAAACTATTCATTGGGCTCTCGAGCTTGGTGCCAATTTCAAGATTATACCTACCGTAATTTGACAAATAATGTTGTGAAATTTAGCCCACTATATGACCTGAGAGTCAATACCATATACAATTTTTTCCTTTTGTGTGAAATTCGTCATGTAGCAACATGTAACGTAATTTTTCTTCACTTATATGATGATACATTTTGGCTCACTGATTTTTATCTTTTATAAGCGAGATAACACATTTTTTTAAAGGGTTCTAGCTCAATGGAAGAGCACCTGCTTTGCAAGCATGAGGTTGGTGGTTCGATTCCATCGTGTCCTAACATGAATAAATCACTGAAGAAACAAAAATATTTACATTTTATATTTTGTTTCTAAAGAGAATTTTTTGTTGTCTCTAGAGAGACAATAAATGGAATTAAAGACATATTGTATCTATATAGACAATAAGTAACTATATAGTCTCTTGAGAGACAAAAATGAATTGTCTTTGAAGAGACAATAATACTCGTGTTCTATATTGTCTTTATAGAGACAAATTTTTAAGACAATAATTTGAGACATCTGCTTAAAGAAAATATTTAAGACAATTTACAATTTATTTTTTGTCTCAAGTTGAGACAATACACTCAAAAATTGTCTTAAAACCCTCCTCTATGTAGTAGTGACTATTGTCTCTAGAGAGAAAAAAATGAAATTGTATCTGGAGAGACAAAAATGAAATTGTCTCTAGAAAGACAAAAATGTTTGTGGTATATATTGTCTTTATAAAGACAATATTTTAAGACAATTTAATTTGAGCCACCCGCTTAAAAACAATATTTAAGACAATACACAAGTTTTCTTTTGTCTCAAGTTAAGACAATTTACCCAAAAATTACTTTAAATATTGTTTTAAAACCCCCTTTGTATTTGGTCGTCAACATTGAACAACGATCAAAGAACTTTCACAACATTAAACACTATTACCAGCATTGAGTTTTTAATAACATTTCGAGCATAATATGGTGTGAACTTGATACACAGTCATACATTTCAAATGACATTAATAAAAATGGTCGACACATTTAATAGCATTTCGAGCATAATATGTTGTCAACTTAATAAAAGAGATCGGCGCTATTTAATAATATTTAAAAATGATCCACTTATTTACTTGGTTGCAATATAAAAAAGCACTTATTTCTTATCCTGACATTTTTTAATTAAATATTTTTGACATATATTTCAAAAAAAAATCGATGTTATCGAACTAAACTACTCATCTATTGTGCTTACAAGATTATTCATCTACTTGTAACCTACCTCACAGTCACAAATCTATATAAAATTTAAAACAACAAGAAAGGAAAAACAAATTTATACGTGAGGCAAGATAAGTTTGAAATTCCAAACTTGAGTTAAACGTCATGTAAACTTCAAGTTCATCCGCAACGATATATTTCAAATGAAATTCATGAAAGGGACCGATGTTATTTAATTAGTATTCAACCCAACTTTAAAAGAAATGATTTAGTTTTTATTTTTTAGGTTTTAGTTTTAACTTTTTATTTTTATTTGTTTGGTTTGGGTTTTAATGTAAGTTTAATATTTAGGTTTTAATATTATATAAATTAAGGTTTAAAATATTTAAATTTTAATATTAGATATTTAGTTTTAATATTAAGGTTATTATATATTTAATAATTATTAATTTGGAAGTTTAGAGGGTTATTTTAATGGTAGAAGTCTTATTGTTAAATCCTCTTGTTATTAGGAGGTCATGGGTTTAATTCTTTTCCACTAGCTCAGATTTAGGTTCTCATTAGTTTGGAAGGGGTGTGATCGTTAAATCTCCTTGCTATTGGGAGACAGATTTAATCTTCTCTACTCATTGAGAGTTAGGCTCTAATTAGTTTGGCCAAGGGTGTGATCACTTGGGCCGAGGGTGTGATCCCTTGGGGTGGATCTACCCTCGGGGAATAATAATAATAATTAGTTTGGTTGATATATGGCTATCAGCCTATATCAACCACATTTATTAATGTAGTTGTGCTAGTTATACACAAATTTCAAAAATAATAGTAGTCTAATTCAATGATTTGAAAATGTAAAGAAGTAGTTATACATAACTTTCAAAAAGAATAGAGGTCTAATTCAACTTTCAATAATAATAATAATAAAATTATTAGTTGGTTGATATATGCCTATGAACCTATATCAACCACATTTACTTAAGTAGTTGTGCTAGTTATACATAACTTTAAAAAATAATATAGTCTAATTCAATGGTTTGAAAATGTAAAACTTAGTTATACATAACTTTCAAAAAGAATGGGAGTCTAATTCAACTTTCAATAATAATAATAATAATTAGTTGGTTGATATATGCATATGAACCTATATCAACCACATTTACTAATGTAGTTGTGCTAGTTAAACCTAATTTTCAAAAATAAAAGTAGTCTAATTCAATGGTTTGAAAATGTAAAGAAGTAGTTATACATAACTTTCAAAAAGAATAGTAGTCTAATTCAATGGTCTGAAAATGTAAAGAAGTAGTTATACATAACTTTAAAAAAAAAATGGGAGTCTAATTGAATGGTATGAAAATGTAAAGAAGTAGTTATACATAACTTTGAAAAATATTGCGCGAGGGGCGCATCTCTGACCGATATGACCCAGGCCCGATGTCAGGTGGGTCACGTCCTCAATGTCGGCTGAAATTTTAAATTAAAATAAAAATAAAAAGTAAGTGTCGGCTTAACAAATAAGTTTTAATAATCATATAAATAAACAAAAAAAAATTAAACAAGTCAACTCTGATCGAACATAGAGGTGAGTCGTATTTGTTTAAGTGGCGCGGTTCGAACTGGAAGCTCCCGAGCTCGAGTTCTCTCAGGAAATGTCAAAATACTTAAACAAGTCAAAATCCCTGTCTACGTGCAATGAATTTATAACTATCATTTCATCCACTAGCAATAAATCCTTGAATTCTGTCCAGAAATAGCTTGGGCAGCAGCGCGGTGCAGAGAAGAAATAAAATGGTACCTAAAGTTCTGCCCTTTTCGCAAGGTCATCTCATTCACAATGAAAAAAAATCCCCGTACTCACCCCCATTGTCACATTTCAAAATTAAATTTTCAACATTTGCCAGACTGCTAGACTGCTGCTCATGTTGTTAATGACAACTTTGGAATATACACGACATCACTTCTTCCTACACGCCTTTTGACATCGCTACTGATATACATATATATAAATTAAATTCACATCGAAAAACAACTAGCATGTACAACAAAAGAATTCGTTTGACATTCACATCCATCCATGCATTGCTCAAATTCGTTTGACATACACATCCATCCCTGCATCCCTGCTCTGTTCACGATGTGTGTGTGTGTGTATATATATATATATATATATATATATATATATATATATCTCTTCTGGATTAAAGTTGTGTGACAGACCCCAAACCCCAACCATGAAGACGGACATGTTCCCATAATCTGGTGATGATGATGATAAATGCAAACGGGGCAGAATTGGAAAATATCGAAAATGAGCGACACTTTTGCATGGTAAACAAACAGCATACCTGTAGCAACACAATGTATGATCAACAAAAATTAGAAGATGAATACAACAGAATAATGCGGCTGCCACTCAGGCCATGCACCACGAAATTTCATTTCCTTCACAGTAAAACTTCAATCACCAGTTTATTTCTTCGCCTGTAACAACACTATGTTTCCTTCACAGTAAAACTTCAATCACCAATTTATTTCTTCACCTGTAACAACACAATGTTTGATAAAAAAAATTATTTCTTCACCTGCACGACTTTTTTATGGTTTACTTTTCAATTTTTTCCTTTAAAAATGGTTGAATGCAAATTTATTCTGAAATACGAGTGACGTTTTTTTTTATAGGATATTAATTGCAGATTTTGAATATATTATGATATTTTAAGAATGATGGATTTTCATATGTTATGTTATGATATTTTAAAATTATATATATATATATATATATATATATATATATTTATATATATATATATATATATATATATATATATATATATATATGAAAATTATTTTTATATATTTATTTAATTAATTATAAAATATAGTGTTTTGGAAATTTGAAAAAAGATTCAATAATATATACATAGAAAGAGTTACAAAAGTTAATGGAATAAAAAATCCATATAGGTTATCATTGTAGATTTTAATCATTTGTCAAATTTAATTTTGTATGAAAGCATTCACTATATAAACCATTATCTACCAGCTGGAAAGGGCGAGAAAACATCATGCATTAGAAAACAGTAGAAAAAAAGATGAAAATAAATATGGATATTTACTATTTCCACTGAAAAAAAAAGGATGAAAATTAATTTCAGTGTAGATGTTGATTTCTAATTATATTTGACTACTTCCACTAAATAAATAAAGCCTCTTTTTATATTTACTCCATAAACCTCTTTATATTTACAATAAGTCAAAAAAGAAGTTTTATTTAGGTGGAGCCTATATGCCAAATACCATGGGCCAAATTATTATTAATACCATGGGCTAAATACCATATTTATAAAAGATCTATGGTAAATAAATAAATCAATATAACAAAGGTATAAAGAGGCATGATAAATATATAAAAACATATCAAATATCATTATAAATCAACATCTAATTATATACCATGTCTATGGGCCAAATACCATTGTAAATAAAAGATGGTAAATCAATAAAACCTATTTTTTTATATTTACTCTATAAATCTCTTTATATTTACCAACACTCAAAAAATAGGTTTTATTTAGGTGAATCCTATAAGTCAAATACTATGGGCCAAATTATTATTAATATCATGCCAAAAAAACCATTATTATCCCTAATATTAATATCAAAATATTAATAATATTATTATTATTATTAAATCTAATATTCATATTAATATTATTATATTTAATAACTTTGGATTAATACAATATTAAATTTTCTATATTATTATATATATTAATGTATCATGATATATATTAACTCTAGATATATATGGAAGGGAAGAACAAAGACATAGAGTGATAGAGGTGGAGAGATAGAGGGAGTGAGAAGGGAGAGATGGGATAAAATCAAGGAGAGGGGAGAGGAGGAATGAAGAGAGAGAGGGAGAGGAGTGAGAGAGGTAGAAAAGGGTACGCGAGGAAGAGGGAGACATAAATATGGAGGGGGGGGGGAGGGCAGAGAGAGAGAGAGAGAGAGTTATGGGGGAAGAGAGAGGATTAGAGGGAAAAGAGAGAGATGGGGGAAGAGAGAGGGAGGTAGGAGAGGAAGGGAGAGAAATGAAGGAAGAATAAATAGGGAGGGAAATAGGAGGAGAGTGAGGGATAGAGAGATGGAGTTGAAGGGAAGAATAAATACATAGAGAGCGAAAAGTGGAGAGAGAGGGGGAGTGAAAAGGGAGAAATAGAGAGAGCATGTGTATGTTTTGGGGTGAGATAAAGAGAAAAAGGAGAGATGGAGGGAATGGGGGGAGAAGGAGAGAGGGAGGGATATATTGACAGAGTTGGAGGGTGAAGAGAGGGAGAGAGAGGGAAAGAGAGAGATATAGACATGGGAGAGAAAGGGAGGAAGGGGAAGGAAGAAAGAGAGGATGTGAGAGAGTGGAGAGAGGGAGGGAAAGAGAGATGGAGTTGGAGGGGGGAGAGAGGGAAGACGATTTATTTCACTAGATGCATTGATTTCATTGTGGATGGTGATTTCTTGCACTATATGCATTGATTTTAGTGTAGATGTTGAGAGAGAGAGAGAGAGAGAGCAAGAAAGAGGATTGGAGAGAGAGGAAGGAAAAGAGAGAGGACTTCAGAGAGAGGAAGAGAGTGATGGGGGAAGAGAGAAAATTGGAGGGAATATATATATATATATATATATAGAGAGAGAGAGAGAGAGAGAGAGAAGAAGAAGAAATACAGAGAGATTGATAAGTGGAGAGAGAGAGATTAAGTGACAAGGGAGAGATGGAGAGAGAGTGTGCATGTTTTCGAATGAGATAAATAGACAAAGAATGAGATATGAAGAGAAGGGATGAGAGAAGGAGAGAGGTAGGGATATAGTAACAGAGTTGGAGGGTGAAGAGAGAGAGTGATAGAGATGTAGGAGAGAAATGGAGAGATAGGAAGGAAAGGGAGGATGTGAGAGAGTGGATAGAGGGAAGGAAACAAAGATGTACTTCGAGAGGGGAGAGAGGGAAGAAGATTTCATGCACTAGATGAATTGATTTTAGTGTAGATGGATATTTCTAATCCATTTTGATTGCTTGCACTAGATGCATCGATTTTAGTGTATATGCTTATTTATAATTATATTTAATTTCTTGCACTATATGCATTGATTTCAATGTAGATGATTGCTAATCCTATATGTTTTCTCGCAATAAATGCATTGATTTCAGTGTAGACGACGATTTTTTATCCTATTTGATTTCTTGCACTAGATGCATTAATTTCAGTGTAGATGTTGATTTCTAATTATTTTTTACTACTTCCACTAGATGCATTGATTTCAATGTACATGATTTCTAATCGTATTTGATTGCTTGCACTAAATTCATCGATTTCAATATAGATGGTGATTTCTAATCCTATTTGATTTCTTGCACTAGATGCATTGGTTTCAGTGATGTTGGTTTCTAATATTATTTGCTTACTTGCACTAGATACATTAATTTTAGTGTAGATGTTGATTTCTAATCCTATTTGATTACCTGCATTAGATGCATCCATTTCATTGTAGATGTTGTTTTCTAATCCTATTTCATTGTTTGCATTATATGCATTGATTTCAGTGTAAACGTTGATTTCTGATTTGATGTAATTGGATGTACATTGTTGGTACATTAATTTTAAAGTGATTGGATTAACATTGTGCATTAATTTCACTGTAAGTAGGAAAAATTATTGACAATGTACATTTATTTTTATGTTTTAGTAATTCAACCTATTAATATCGAAGAGCAAGAGAGAAAAGTATGATTTTTAGTACAATAGTTCCAGAAAAATATTTAAATAATTGAATAGTGTAGATGTTGATTTCTACGATTATTACGTGGTTCAGTATTCAAAATAGTGTTCTAACATTTGTTAGAATTTGTATTTCTAATCTTCAAAATTTCAAAGTATGATGTACATCTCAAAAATATACAAAAATTTTAATAATTTGAAAAATGTGACGTTGATGCCTCCAACTGGAACCAGCCTAGATCCATCTTACTCTGGATCTATCATGCGCCGAGAGGGATCAAATCTCTCGAGGTGCAAACCTTTCCTCAAGTTTTGCACTCAAAAAATAGGTTTGCACCTCGAGATTTGATCCCCCTCGATCGATATCTAAAGCGATAGTCCTAATTCAATGATGGAAATGTAAAAAGAGTAGTTATACATAAAAGTAAAAAATAATAGTAGTCTAATTCAATGGTAAAATGAAAAGGTAGTTATACATAACTTTCAAAAATAATAGTAGTCTAATTCAATGGTATGAAAATGTAAAGAAGTAGTTGCACATAACTTTCAAAGTTAACGGGAGTCTAATTCGATGGCACGAAAATGTAAGTAGTTATGCGTAACTTTAAAAAATAATAATGATAGTTATATATAACTTTTAAAAAATAAAAGTAGTCTAATTCAATGGTTTGAAAATGTAAAGTAGTTAGCGAGGAAGACTTCCCTATTTCAACTTAAGGTGGATGAGGACCTATTGGATTTTTAATTTTTTTAATTGACAACTTAGATTGATTCTCAAGGGAGTATGCTCAACACATTCTTATGCTTATCAATGCTTGTAGTGTGTTAGAGAGTTTGGTTGGTTGCATTGACTTTTAATAAATTGAAAAAATTTGATGTCCCCAACAATTTCCTAGGGATTTTCAAAGTATGCATAATTTTAGAAAAATTGTCTTGTAACTTAATTGTAAATGATAGAAACTCTTCAATACTTATGTTTTTTATGAGGACCTAAGATTCTTAAGAGTTAAGTAAAATCAAAGTTAATAATAATATTTTTGTTGCAATAGTTTTTTTTTGTTATATATTTATACAAATGAAACTTTTGACTATATCAATCACATTAATATTTTTAATGTGGTTATACTAGTTATACATAACTTTTAAAAATAATAATAGTCTAATTTAATAATTTGAAAATATAAAAAATTAATTATATATAACTTTACAAAACAATAATAATCTAATTTAATAGTTTGAAAATATAAAAATAAACATAATATTAGAAAATTATGATAATATAAAATCTCTTTTCATAAATACAGATAGGTTTATGTATGTTCATCTCTTATATAACCACAACAAGAAAAAACAATCACATTTATGAAACATAATTTAAAAGTGATTTTGTAAATTCTTAAATAAATGATAATGGCCATTAAATTTCTCTTTCTCCACTGGTAAACATGCAATTTAATTAATAAAAAAATTATGTCATGTTAAATCATGTTTGGAATTTAATGATTACATTTTTTTTAACTTATTTAATATTTTAAACGTATTTGACATTAATGGGAAATTTTGAAATGTGTGATAAGTAGAAAGATTTGAAACTGTAAATTTGACTCATGAATATTTAAGTTAATAGTTATAATGTTAATTAATGATATAAACAATTATTTAGATAGTATGTTTAGTTGTATTTGCATTTTTATTTGTTGTTATTATTCTTTTTTATAGAATAATTTAGAAATTCTAGTTAGATTATGAAATTCGATAAAGATTTTTGATGGTGCTGAATCTATTTTCACTATAAAAAAAATGCAATTCAAACACTCCAATTACTTGATTTTTTTTTTTTACTAAATTCCAAAAAAAACACTCTCATCCAATCAATAAAACACCGCAAAAACACAAAAAACAAATAAGAGTTATCAAATTTCCATGTCAGGCAAAAGCGTCTGTAGACAACTCCCTTTTTTGAACTTAAAGCAAAAGCACGAAAACAGATGATAGTCATCAAATTTCCATGCCAGGCAAAAGCAAAGCAAGATGTACTGAAACAAATGAACGATAGTCATAATTTTTCCAGGTTACGCAAGATAATTTTGAAATTCCAAAGTTGAGTTAAACGCCATGTAAACTCGGTTAAAAAATGATAACCTAAATGACAACCTCGTCTATAGGATGATCTATCATCAAATGTCATGCAAGATTTTTATTAGATTTAATATTCATTTCTAGCATCCAATGTCATGCAAGTTTTTTATTATTTTATAGTTGGTGGTGAATATTCATTTTGTTAGATAATATTTAATGCTGTAGTTATGGTGTAGATAATATTGTTTTGACATACAAAATAGTTAAATATAAATTAGTTTTAGAAATTTAATTAATTATTTATAATATAAGGAATTGTTTATGGACACAACAAAATAGTTTTGATTGTAGTTTAGTTTGAATGGTAGTTTTTTGTTAGAGTTTGATAAAAAAATTTCAAAAAATTAGGTAATTGGAGTGTTTGAATCGTTTTTTTTTATGGTGGAAATGGATTCAGCAGCATCAAAAACCCTTGAAGCATCCAAAACCCTGAAGTTTGACAACTATAACCCATATTTTCAAAAATTTCTGCTAGAATTTTTCATAATCTCATCATACTTTTTTAGTTATTTGATAAGTTTTTACACTACCTATTTTTTTTTTTGAACCGTTTTTACATGATTCAACAAAAATACTACTTTTGTTACCTCCATAAACAACTTCTAATTGAATTTAAATTTTCCTAATTAATTTTTTATAATGATAATTTAATTTTAATTGCTAATTTAAAAAAATGAAAATCTAATTACTTTACGTGGCCACCAAGTACTACACGAACGCAGGAGTAGAGTTTTCGAATGAAATAAGGCTAGGTTTTTGGGGCGGAGAAAATTTTTCTTGTATTGATTCAGAAGGGGTTCTCGAGTTGGGGAATGATGTAGAAGGGGTCGGGAGTCCATATCGATGGGTGTCTTATCCTTCGGGTGTCGATAAATTTTCCTGAATGTGGGCTCTCGGTTGGGGAATGAAGTAGCAGGGTTGAGGTCATATATCTGTGTACATGGTGTGTGCAAACTTTGGACTATATTGAGAACGAATGATGCGATGTTATCGGATTATGGAAAATCGGTCTGATTATATTATATTGTCTTTGTGCCATCATCATATTAAGAAAACGTTTATTCTTCTGTGGCAGATCAATGCATAGTGAGTGACAGTGTACCTCTGACGTTTTGGGAAGGGTGTATTTCATTTCCATTTATGCCTTTTGCACCAAAGGTGACGACGGTTCTTTACTTCGGGATCAGGAGGAGTGGGAGTTGCATATAGATTGGTGAGTGTGCCATCCAAAGGATTCTGGCATTGCCATAAATTCTCCATTAAATTGGATTACGGTGGATTTTTTCCTGCCCGTTTCCACACATTTCCATATTATGATATCATAGCTGGCGGGCATATTTGTGACTGCTTGGTTCTTCAATTGGTTCTTGGAGGGTGGGTGGCAGTTATCTGAAACGTTGTGTTGCACCGAATGTATTAACTGCCCTGTGATCTCATTTAAGCTATCTATTGGGACTCACAATGGTTAATCTCAATGATATACTATGCTCAAACACCTCTACCCATGAGGCTTTAATCGCAACCACTATTGATGCGGAACATAGACGTGAGAAGGCTTTCAATGAAGACGCTATGTTAATAGCACAATCGGTATTTCATGAAAATAATTTAGTGAATGAATCTGAGAATGATACAAGCAGACATAGTAAGAAGACACAGGGAAGACCTGCCGGCTCACGTAGAAGAAAACAACAAAAGGAACGCATTTTCAAGCCTGCTATGACGATCAAAGAGGTTCATATGGAGCACGACAATCTCTGGGGAAGGGTGGTAAGCCTTCAGAAACGTGCCGTCATAGGTAGATGGATGTTTGATGATGGAAAAAATCTGAACATGGATGAATGGGTGAAAAAGAACTGGAAACCAATCCTTGGATACATGCCAAAGGTGAGTCTGTTGCTTAATAAATGGTTCAGCATCCATTTTATGAAGGAGGAGGACATTGCGAAGATTATTCAGAAACTTAGGTACACGGGAAAAGTTTCATTTAGTTAGCAAACTGGTACCTTGGTTTCAATCCTGTCATGGAGGCACCAAAAAAACAAAGTGATATGGGTGAAATTGCCTGGTCTCCCTCTGGAGTTCTGGACGATAAAAGCCTTATGAGCAATTGGAGATTCCATCGGAAACACCAAATATATTGACCCACGGGTTATTGGTGCAGCAGACAAGAGAATTGCTTGGATGTTGGTAGAGGTTGATTTTGCTAGCGGTTTACTTGGGGACATTGACCTTATCTGGGGGCAGCATAGGCATCGACAATGGGTGGACTATTGGGGGGTTCCCTTCCGGTGTTTACTCTGTCATAAAACGGGTCATTTAAAGAACCATTGCCCATTTCGTCACAGAACACTCTGTTATCATGGCAGTGGCTTTGTTGATGAAGAATTGGTTATGGACACACATAATTCTATCGAAGGCACAAACGCTGGACCATATCTCCATGAATCGGGTAAGCCTCTCTTGCCTTCATCTAGTGATGAAGATTACGTTTCTGATAAGGACTGTGCCATGAATATGGGGCCTCCTGATGATGTGTTCCCTTATGACATAAATGTATTAGCACAGTCATTTTCTATATCCCGGAATATGGAACGTACTTCACTTCTTCCCAATCATTTACCCCAATCATCTGTCTCCCTTTCTGAACCTACTAGAGGGGAGCCTAATTCAATCTCGCATATCTCTTCTATATGCCTGAGGCCTACCGAAAAGGGGAATGGTGATATGTTAACACGGGGGTTCTCAAATTCTTATCCTACTAGAAAACTGGCCCACATGAGTATGAAGGTCTCCAGTGAGGCTGATAGGTCTACCGACCGGACTACAAATTGGGCAGAATTCCATGATGTATGTGGATCTTCCATCAATCACCACTTTGTATCTATCCCTGCTATACCTGAATTGCCTTGTCAATCGGGTGCACACCTTGATGTGTCCCCATCCATGCCCCCGTTGGAAATGGTATCCCCATCCCCCCTGATTCGGATATTGCCCTTGACATTTCTGATTCCCCCAAAAATTCCATAGGCAGTGACATTGAAGCCCTATTGGATAACCCAAACCTAGACCTAGCGTCCCTTACTGTATTCGATAGGATACCTAAACAGGCAGACATCTCCATTACTCCACATGATGCTTCGAATATCACTGTCCGTAAGAAGTCGAAGCAGGGATCAAGACATTTCCGTGGAAGGCAAAAAGTAAGGTCTCTTTTCAATGATGAACTTTTAGAGTTAACAGATGTACCCATTTTCTCATTTGAGGATGAAGGGGCACTTAGAGCAAGCAAACGCCTGTCGGGTACCAAATGAACTTGATCCTTTCAATAAATCTTAGGGGTATGGGCGACCCATCGAAGCTGTATCGCCTGAAGAAAATTCTCAACACTGTGAAACTGATCATAGTTCTTGTTCAGGAAACCTTATGTGATAGGATCAAAGCTATTAAAAAAATTACTTGCCATATGTCCAGGCTGGCAGACTGTGGCGATTGATGCAGTTGGGCATGCAGGTGGTATGCTGGTTTTATGGGATCAGTCTATTGTTAAAGTCTCAACTTACATTTTTTTTGGGGGCATACTCTTATCCGGATATATATGTGGTATGCAGGATAAGATCAATATCATTAATTTATATGCCCCATATCAAAATTGATATGATTTTTGGAATCGACTTTGCTGCTCTGGTATTCTTTATTTGGCTAATTTAATCACTATTGGAGATTTTAATTCAACCCTCCTCTCCGATGAGTCCTAGGGGACGAAGAGTCGAAGGGATCCCCTGGCATCATATATTGTTGATATATTTGATCGAGCCCATATGTATGATATACGCCCAAATCTGATACTCCCTACCTGGACTAACAAAAGGACTAGGAACGAGTTCATTGGTAAGCAGCATGACCGAGCAATGGTAAAGGGGCAGCATATGGACATTTTGGGGGGTATTCGCTCTCATATACATTTATCTGATATATCAAATCATATGGCGGTGGTGTTGGCATGGAACCGGGAGGTGGTAAGGAAAGGGATGCCTTTTAAATTCAACCAAGCGTGGCTGTTAGATGAGGAATACAATGAGATCATCAGGTCTCAATGGATTGACTTTGCTAATCCTGAGGGCTTATGTGGATGGTCTTTACTGCATAAGAAGCTTCAATACATTAAAAAGATTACTAAAGCATGGGAGATCAGAAAAAAGCAGAAGCTCAGAGCGGAGTACCTTTACATCACTCAATCCCTAAACGATCTGTACTCCAAATTTGAAAAAGGCGTTCCTGATGAACATACTTTTAAAAATATGGAGCAGCTTAATATGTGCAGGAAGGAGATACTAAAAATTGAGGAGATTACGTGGAAACTTAAAAGCAGAATCACCTAGTTGAAAGAAGGTGACCTGAATACTAAATTTTTTCACCGATCTGCAAATGAGAGAAGGAAAAGAAATGCTATCTAGTACATTAAAAACCTGATGGTAGTATTTTATACTCCATGGATGAGATTATGACGGAACCTTATAATCATTTCTCCTCTTTTTATCAAGCCGACTCCAGCATGTTGGCGGCATGCTAGGAATGGTTCCTACAACGGATCCCACGGATGTTTGACGAGTCTGAAATACAGGGTCTGAATGCTGCGGTTACAAAGGAAGAGATAGAAATGACGCTTAAATCCTTTGCCATCGACAAATGCCCAGGCCCGGATGGATGGCCTGCATATTTCTTTCTACATTTCTATGACATCATGGCTGATGAAATAACAAAGATGGTGGAGCATATTAGAATCACGGGACACATTGAGGCTAACCTGAACTCCACTTTTTTGACTCTCATACCCAAAATCTCCGATCCTCAGGATTTTTCTGATTTCAGACCAATCGCTTTGTGAAATATATTGTATAAGATAACTTCTAAGATCATCACAAATCAAATGAGAGATAAATTATCAAGACATATCTCTAAGGAACAATATGGCTTTCTAAAAGGTCGATCCATCCACGACATTGTTGCCATCGCTTAGGAGGTCTTACACTCTATGCATTTCGAGAAAAAGAAGGCGGCTATTATGAAGATAGATCTATTTAAGGCCTATGACACTGTGGACTGGTCTTACATTAGAATGGTCCTCCTCAAGATTGGGCTTCCGGTGCATATTATTCGTTTTATTATGGCTTGTATCTCTTATGTGACTTATGTTGTTATTATAAATGGTCTCCCGACAAAGTTCTTCAAGGCAAGGAGGGGGATCCGTCAGGGATGTGAATTATCCCCTCTTATTTTCATCATTATCATGGATGGTTTTAGTAGAATGTTGCAGAGTGCACTCGCCTCTAGATATATATCGGGCTTCTCCTTTTCTAAAGAGGTATGCATCACCCATTCTCTTTTCATTGACGATCTCCTTATTTTCTGCAGAATTAACAGGAATCATTGCTTTTACATAGATTATATGCTAATTCGTTTTGGGAAATCAACGGGATTAAGCATAAATAAGGAGAAGTCCTTTCTCATTTATGAATATGGAGATGAACAAGAGGTCCTCTTTATTGCTAGTTTTATGGGCATACAACTTAAATAGGTATCTGCAGGTTTAACTTATTTGGGCTTCCGAATCAAGGCAGGTGGATATGGGATAAAAGACTGGGTCTGGTTAGTTGAAAAAATCAAAGCTAAAATTGGTAAATGGTCTCATCAATGGCTCTCTTTGGGAGGCAGACTGGTTATGATTCAAGTTGTTCTTTCTCAATACATGGTATACCGGGGGCACATTTATCATATCCCGAAAAAGATTGTTTCCCTCATCAATCAAACCCTGGCAAATTTCCTATGGGGTGGCTCAGAGAAGAAGACTCATATCCACCTGACTAAATTTTTGAATATATGTATGCCGAAGCAGATGGGTGGATGGGGTATTCTCATTATACGTAGGTTCAATTGGGCTTTGATGGCCAAATCCCTATGGCTGGCCTTCACTAGGAAGGGGATATGGAATGACGTTATCTATACCAAGTATTTGAACAAGGATTCTTTATTACTTCTATATAACAGACAACTTCAGCTGCCTCGATGCTCTCAAGTATTTGGTTGGGGTTTCAAAAAAAAATTCACTTCTTTGCTGACAGACTTATATGGTCTTTTGGCAATGGACTGAATATTATCATTGCAAAGGATAGAATTTGTGGGGTGCACGGGGACTTTCTTCCATATCCGAGACTTGCCCACAGACTTTCCCAATGGGGTATTATCTTTTTTAATCAAGTTATACATTATTGGTCTCTTGAGGCTCCTATATTAAAAGATGCATCAATGTTGGGTCTTGATGGCGTAGATGCGGAATATTAGGCTGAATATGTTATGAAGATCAAGGTGGCTAGCCTATGTCATAACAGGGAAGGAGATAAGATCATATGGGATGGTGTACTATACAAGGATGCAGTCGTCGTAAAGGATATGTATTTATATCTCATTTCGCGAGGTGAAGTTTCCGATGTATCAAAGGATTTCTGGCAATTCTGGCACCATTCCATTCCCACCAAGATATTACTATTTGGCTGGCTGGTGTGGAAGAAGCGGATCCTCACATGGGATTCGCTTATGCACAAAGGTTATATGGGACCTGGCAAGTGCGCTCTTTGCGAAAAGGATGAAGAAATAGTGAAGCATCTTTTCTTTATCTGTCCTATATCCTTACATATTTGGAACCTGTTTTCTCCGCATCTCATTGATCCCTCATGGACCCCAAATGACTTCATGGAAGTTGTGAACAAATGGGATAAGATTAAAGGTAAATATCGATCTTTACTGTTCTTTATTTTATGGGAAATATGGATGGCGCGCAATCAGATTATATTTGAAGGGGGCAAATTTTTTGTTCTTGCTACATACACTGCCATTATGAAATGGATTGGACATCGAGAGGCGGCTACCTTATCAATCCAGGATCGGTCTAGAAGACTCAGACCCCATGCCATATCTGTGCCTGCTCTTTTTTTTTATGGGGCATGCCAGGATGGGATGATGGGTTATGGAGTCTGGATTAAGATATCTTCCTCTGAGCGCATTCATATCTGTTGGAATGCTGGTCCGAGCACAAACATTATGGCGGAACTCCTAGCACTATGGAGTGGACTATACGCTAGTTATAATCTTGGGATTCGGAACATAAGTATTTATGGAGACTCTGAGGTTATCATCCGAGTGGTGAATGAAGCCTTTTCTCTCTCGGCCCCTTCAGTATAGGGATGGTTGCAAAGGATTAAACAGTTGTGGGATAAAATGGGCCATCCTCTGATCTCTCACATATTCCGGGAATTGAACACCAGGGCAAATGGCCTTTCAAAGAAATGGCTAAACATGGAGTTTGGCATCATGAAGGTATCTCAATATAAGCATGGGGTCCGGGTCTAGGCAAATGACATACCCATTCCCTGACCGGTTTTCAACACTTCTTGGTGAGTCTCTTATTTTTTGTATATGGACTGTTATTCTTCTCATTATCTAACAACCTTTTTGCAAGCAAGCGTGGCCCTTTATTCGAACATCAGCAAGCGAGCGAGTTATGATGTTGCTATCATATCATGGCAAAGTTATCCTCCTCTGATGCCAAATGCGGACCCTAGGCTATCTGCTCAGCTGATTTTCTACCTTGCATATACTTGTTATGTCTCTTTCGAAGGGACTATAGTTCCAATTGCAGTTTTCATTCTCTCTGATTACATGGATCTCACTTATTAGTCATCAGATAGCAGCATGAGTTGAGCAACAGGAACATGAGTCTCTATTTGGGAATGGTCTGTTACTATTATCATTAGCTAACATCTTTTTATGCAAGCAAGTGTGACCATTTATCTGGAGGGCGGCAAGTGAGCGAGTTATGATAAAGCTATTTTATCTCCTATATGCCGGATGTGGACTCCTCTGACTATCTACACAGTGAAATTTATGCCTAACATATGTTTGTTAGCTCTCCCCAGGAGGGTCTGGAGGCTTAATTACAGGTTTTATTTATCTAATTATAAACACTGCCAAGCTTACGGAGATCTGATATCTCATAATCCTGTGCTTTTATCAATGGGAATTTGACAGATGTTTGCTTACATGCACATTTGTTTATTAGCTGTCCTGGATGCTATATATGGGCTACTATGAGACATAATATTTTATGACGATGTGGACTCATCTCACATGTAATTGTTCTATGAAGCCATATGTTCAACTTGTATGTGTATGAAGCTTCCTTGTGGCTTCTCATCATACATACAAATCTCAATGTTTCGATTATGTACTGCTTATTTTCATAAGCCTCTTAGTGGGTTTTTTTCAAAAAAAAATTACTACGAACATTATATGGCACATCTTCCCGATTCATATACAATATTAATGTCATCTATACATATCACATTTTCCATTCGTATACAACATATATGTCATGTATGCACCTTTAAACACACGTTTTTGGTCATCGAACTAAACCATTCAATATACGTGTTTTATTGCACCTTCAAACACACGCGTTTTGGTCTCTCTAATGCATCTTCAAAAACACATTTTTGTCCCTCGGTGATTAAATTTGAAGGGTTGGTCTTAATATCAATTAGAAGGTATATATTCATACAACCTTTCTATAATGAAAAAAATTAAAAAAAAAAAAAATTACTTTTGAATTGATAACTATATGATCTCAATATATCATTTTCAATCAAAAATAAATAGCCAATAGAGAATACCACATTATGATAACATAATCAAATTTGAAAATGCACATTCATATAATAAGAAAATTTATAAATTGTGTTAATTATTTTCAAAATGAAATAGAACATTTCATCCTTAAAACAAATGTGTACTTAGTGTTTTTCCCATCATGTTCCTTGTATCTCCAACTATTGTCCTTAAATGATCTATCATGAATTTATATTACGTTACAAATGTCTCCCAAATACTTAAATGACCACTTAATGAGTAACCACCTCTAGTGTTGTTTTTATCTATCAATGTAAGAACTTTAGATTTCTACCTTTGTTTTCAACATCTTTTTGAGGCCTACTTGGTTTATAGGACTTTTTCTAAAATAACCAGAATTGAACATCTAATTTAATTAGGAATTTGGTTGAAAACATTGAATTTCTTATGAAACCTTTTGGCTTCATTTTAATTTAATGGGAAATAAGATATCTGAAGAGAATTATAGCCATTTATGTCTCTGACTTTATTTCCAATGGGTTATATCTTAGAGAGTATAGGAGGAAATGTCTTTATTTCCAATGGATTATAGCTTGGAGAGTCTAGGAGGAAGTGTCTTCCGTCTTTTGTAGCATGTATTGCACATACCCAACTTATGGTATCCATTAAATTCTTTCCCACCCCATATGCTTTGCACTTATAAAATAAATTCTCTGTGTTTTGAATGGATTTTAGCTATCAGAATTGGACTTGATTCTTTATATTTATTCACTCTTCTATATATTTCAAATATGAATGTTAGATTTCTTTTCGAACTGTCAGATATTGAGCATGACTATTTTGAAATTGATGTCAAATATTTGAGCATTATTATTTTGAAATTGATATCTTTCCATTTGAATTGATATTAAATTGGAGCTAAATCCTATATGAAAAATATTGAAAGAATAAAATTATTATTTTCATATTAAAATAAAACCAGGAAAATCCAATTTCTAAATTTCAAGTTTTATTCCTAACTTCATGCTATGGTATAAAGGCTAAGTAAAACGACCCATATTCACATGGTTTTTTCTAATTTTTCAATGCCTTTTATTCAATTGGAATTCAACCGTATAGTTTTTTTCTGACAATATTGCGATTTCCGATTCATCTATTATGAGATATGACTATAGAATTTTACGACGGCAAGTTGGCAGTATAAAATTTAATCTCAATAACAAATTCCTCGGATTACATGTTTTTTTGTTGTTTGTTGGACAGAGTCGGGAGGATAGGGTGTTGTTTTAGCTAGCATGTAGAGGACAAACCTACGAAAACTATATTAATGTTTCAATATTTTGGACCCTTTCAATACCTATTTCATGTAATTTCCAATTATGGATTTTTAGTAAGGCGCCACCATGACAAGTCATAATAAGCGTAGTGAAACACTTTGCTAATGAAATATGGAATGTAATAAACCCCAAGACCCACCAATGAATCCAAATGATGATTGGGAAATATGTGTTTTTCTAGGTTAACAAATCTACCAATTTGGGAAATATAAAAATATCCATAAGAGCATGGAATTTTATAAATCCCAAGGCCCACCAATGAATCAAAATGATCATAGGAAAATTTGAATAATTATTTTAAGATCTTGTAAAGTTTGAAACGAACATGTATACTTTTTAAAGATTTTTTTTGGGCTAAAATTTAGAAATATGACCCATGTTCCTTTAAATTAATATGTTCAAATCTAAATTATAAATAAAATAAAAATTACATTTTAAATTATATATAATATCTTATTTAATATACTTAAATAAATCTTAAACTATAAGATATAAAATGTTTGAATAAATTGTAAATATTAAATAAAAATTATATATATATATATATATATATATATATATATATATAATGTTTCATATGTTATAAATTGTTTGAATACAATTTAAATATTAAATTATTATTTGTTTATATATGGATAGAATAAAAGCTTTAAAATGTTTAGATTTATTAAATATGTAAAAAATATTCTTTTAAAAATATTAAAAGATGTTTTTTTCTTTGGTAAAAAAAGACTAGAAAGCACTAAGAAGAAAAACGTGCACACGTGTTTTTCCATAAAATATCAATTTTAATATATATATATATAATTCAATCTTAAAATTAATCATCTATCCTAATTAATATTTAATAGTTTCAATTTCTATAAATATTCAATCCTTCACCTTTTTTAATATAATTTATAAATAATAAATATAATAAATGATCAAACTTATTTAATAATTAATACGTTTACACTATTTTTATTTTGTGGTACAAGAAAAATATATTTACATTACATATTTATAAAATTATAAGTAATGCCTACCAAATTTTGACATAAAATCTTAAAAAAAAATTTAAAAAAAAAACTTAATATACACATACATATTTTCACTGTTAAAAGTAGAAAGTTCCCTTATCTATAAATAAGTTAAAAAAAAAAGAAAAAAAAAAAGAGGCTCATTCATGTTTTTCTGCACCTCCTATTTTACCAATCCATTTTGGCATTGGTAATGAAGACCTAAATGTTTTCCAAATGGCAAAAATGTGACTTTTTGTTCATTATCATTGGTATGAACCTTGTTGGATCTGAAATTGATGCCAAAATGGAAGATTTATTCTCTTCATTTGTTGTTCACTCTCCAGATGATGATACCCTAAGGCATTTGCATGATCTCGGCCTGAGAAAACGTGAGATCCTCCGTATTGAAGAGATCTCTTGGCGCTTAAAAAGCAGAATGCTTTGGCTGAAGGAAGGTGATCTTAACACTCGTTTCTTTCACAAAGCGGCCAATGCTCGTCGCAATCAAAATGCCATATGGCGCATTAGGAAAGATAATGGTGACTTTGTTTTCTCTACATCAGATATACAAGAAGAGGCATTCTCATATTTCTCCAAGTTCTTCTCAGCCAATATGGCTATGGATGACCCGAATCGTGCCTGGGTTCTTGAACAATTCCCTAGATTTTTCACTGAGGATGACATTGCAGCGCTGGATTGTGTCATCACAAGGGAAGAAGCCTATAAGGTCCTGAAGTCTTTCAAACATGATAAGTGTCCGGGCCCGGATGGCTGGCCCTCTGAGTTCTTTGTGCACTTTTTTGATCTCATGGGAAATGAGATTGTTGATATCTTGGAAAAATTCCGATGCAAAGGATATATGCCAGCTAATCTTAATTCTACCTTTATTGCAATTATTCCAAAAGTCTCGGACCCGCAATCATTTGCTGATTTTCGACCCATTGCTTTGTGCAATTTGTTGTACAAGCTCGCCTCCAAAATTATAGCTGATCGCATCAAGAATGTTCTCTCCACCAATATCTCAAGAGAACAATTTGGCTTCTTAAGTGGCAGATCCATCCATGACGCGATAGCTATTGCCCAGGAGGTTGCTCACTCCATGCATTCTGCCAGGGAAAAAGCCTTAATCATGAAATTCGACTTACATAAAGCTTATGATTCTGTGGACTGGGCTTTTATAAGGTTATTGCTTCTCAAGATTGGTGTCCCTATCCGGGTCATGCGATGGATTTTATCTTGTGTCTCGAATGTCAGATATTCAATTATTATAAATGGCTATCCATCGCGTTTCTTCAAGGCAGGACGGGGGCTAAGGCAGGGGTGTGCCCTTTCTCCTCTGATCTTTATTCTGGTGATGGATGGATTCAGTAGACTTATGCATTTCGCGGAGCGGAGAGGGTATATAAAGGGTTTCTCTTTTTCAAACACAGTCTCTACCTCTCACTCCTTTTTTGTGGATGATCTGTTGCTCTTTGGATATCTGCGACGGAACCACTGGTTCTACATACACATTATGTTCCAACGCTTCAAAAGTGCCACAGGGCTCAGCATCAATTGCGGCAAATCATTCCTATTGTATGATTTTGGTGATGTGCAGGAGATTAATTTTATTGCAGAGTTCATGGGGATCTCTACGCGCCATATATCAGAAGGATTTAGATACCTGGGCTTCTTTATAAAACCATGTGGTTACAAAAACAGAGATTGGTTATAGATCATCGACAGGTTTAGGGACAGGATCCAACGATGGAGTCATCGATGGTTATCGATGGGTGGCAGGTATATCCTTATTCAATCTGTGCTTTCTCAAATGATTGTCTATTGGGCGCATCTTCTTTATATTCCTGCAGGTATTATCTCAAGGATTAATGGTATCATCTCAAATTTTCTATGGGGCGGGGCCAATCTCGACAGGAAATACCATCTATGCAGCTTGAAGGATATTTGCAAACCAAAGGGTCTTGACGGGTGGGGGATTCTCGATCCCAGGATATTTAACTGTGCACTCTTAATTAAATCATTTTGGCGCGCTATCACTTGTCAGGGTATGTGGAATGATATTATAAGAGTCAAATATCTGCCGGAGAATGCATTACAACTTATCATCTGCAACTCTATGCCCTTTCCTCGTCTTATTTCATGTATATGGCGAAGTTTCAGTAAGATCATTCCTCTAGTAGCTCCTCGGCTCGTTTGGAATTTTAGAGATGGCAGTTATATCCCTATTGGATCGGCCTCCATCCTACAGATGCTGCCTGAATGCGGACCATCTCTGCACCTTATTCACGCTCTCGCTCATCGGGGTTATCATTTTTTCTCTCAGATTATACAGTGTTGGTACCATTCTGCTCCTGTCATATAGACAGCGGAACAAATTGGTTTGGATGGCGCAATGTCAGAAGAATGGAATTCCTTCCGGGATTCTATCCGCAGAGCGGGATTTAGCTACGCCCCTGGAGGTGATCAAATTGTATGGGGTGGTCCGATTAGGAATGGCTCTCCCATTGTTAGAGGCATATACCAATCTATCAGTGTTTCGATCCACATAATGCAGAACTCTAGCTCGTTCAGATTTTTTTGGAAAAGGAAAATTCCAAACAAAATCATTATTTTTGGATGGCTGTCTTGGAAGAACCGCATACTCACGTGGGACAATTTGAGGAGGCGGGGACTTCATGGTCCTGGGTGGTGTGTATTTTGTTTGATGGCAGAAGAATCGACATATCATATCTTTTATTCCTGTCCCTTTGTTATGCACATATGGTGTTTTTTCAGTTTTCTTTTCCCGGATCCCACATGGCGACCTTTGGATTTCATGTCTACGGCTATCACATGGGACAAATTGGGTGGGCCATTTCGATCTTTGCCTTTTTTCTTCATCTGGGAGATATGGCTGGATAGGAATAGACGGATTTTTGAGCAAGTCCCCATTCAGAATCATAAAATTTTTTCAGCCATCATGTCATGGGTGGATGATTCCACAAGTGAATCTCAGGAAATCATCGACGGTTCCCGTCGAATAAGACCTCATGATATCTCCATTCCTGCTATTTATTTTGATGGTGCTGCTGTTAATGATCTCACCGGTTGTGGGGCTTGGATAAAGATCTCTGAGCATGAACGTTTTAACATCCACTGGAATGGGGGTCCAGGAACCAACAACAAGGCTGAGATTATGGCATTGTGGGGTGGTCTACTTATTACACTTGACCTTCAGATTCAGGTTGCTGGTATATATGGAGATTCTAAATTGGTGATCGGCTGGGTATCTAATGAGGCTCATATGGATTCTCCGTTGCTGAAAGGGTGGTTTGACAGAACTAAAGCGTTATGGTGTCGTTTAAATTGTCCACCTATTCACCATATCTACCGTGAGAACAATACCAGAGCCGACCGCCTTTCCAAAAGGGGTCTACAGGAGGCCTTTGGTTCCTTGAAGGTTGCTCACATCCGAAATGGTCAACAGATGGATTTCCGAGACATCTCCCTTCCATAAGATTATATCTCTATTTCTTTTTTTCTGTTTACGATTGGTTTTGGATATTTTTGGCTCTACAGGTATCGGCAGCACCAGCACTCCTCATCTTCGCTCTTTACCATTTGTGCTCATACCAGTATTTTCTCGCTTTCTTTCATCTCTACAACAGGCGAGCGTGACACTACAGATCCGAAAGTCTTCTTTCACTGCTCCCGTGCTTTCACTGGTCTTGGACATCCTTTTTTGGCAATTTAAATCCCCATCCTATCTACATCCTCAGCGGTCAACAGTGGCATGCGAGCGAGCTTATGTATCAAGCGAGCGTGGGTATATACAGGCGAGCATGTTACCACTTTCTCATACAGGCGAGCGTGATTCCACATTTTAGACAACCTTATGAAGCAGTTTCTGTACCTTTATCAATTCCTAATCACTTTCTGAGAAGGGCTGATCTCATCTTATCCTAATCTCTAATCTGCTATCACAGAAGCATTTCTCTTTTTTACATATAATCATATCTATTGCCTACTCCAGTTATATTTCCTTTCTTGATTTGTATCAGGCAGATGGAATGTTTCTGATCCTTTTTGATATTCATGGTTCCCACATGTCTGTATATGCATCCGGGTCGGATCATGACCCGCTTCATGAGGTTGCCCACTCATTTGAGTCTGCTTAATCTCAGCAGTATTTTATGGGGCAATTGATGTCTGCTTTCTCGCTGTCTCTACACAGCTGAGATTATATGATTATATGAGCATGTACTGTATATATATCATCAATATATTCAGCGATTTTTTCTTTCCGAAAAAAAAGAAAGAAGCCTTATTTCTCTTAAGTTATGGTGAAGTATATGTATTGTTGTTATAGTCTGACATTCATCTAGAAAGTAGTAATTATCACACCTAACTATAAGGCGTCAATAATCATTAGTGCATATAAGCTTGTATCTGTGGATCAACTATTTTCTTATTTGGTCTTATACAGGTTTACCGCTAAGATTTTAATTATATTTGAATTCTTGTAGGACATTGGTAGTGTTTATTTTTCCCTCTGATCTATGCATACATGACTTCACAAAATTTCCATTACCTTTTTTACATGTTAGGTCTACAATCATTTGAAGACCTTCAAATTTTCATATGTGATACGATTTAAATGAAAGTTCATATAGGTGTTAATAATATAATTTGGTTGTTTTTGTTTCTGAACGATGTAAGGTGTCAATCAATTTCATCATCCTACTATTGTTGTATGAAGTGTAAGGCTTCCACTAGAGGCGTCTTGTTGTTTCTATGACTTCTTGAAAAACTGACGGTGTTCCTGTTGGAAATGATCGTGTATGATCATGTAAGTGGTGTTGTAAAATACCCAGTTTATCTTGTGGTTAATGTTCTTGTTTGGAATGTTCTCATTTTAAACATGTGAAAGTGATATTGTCCATGTAAAGAGAAATGATGGGCGGTGACAATATTTCAGTCCTAATTTTATGGAGTCAGCTTGTGATATAATTTTTCGATAATAAAACTTTGTGGTCAATGCAACAATTCTGTGATTTGCACCATTATTTTATGGAATGCAGATAATGATAAATAGTAAGTATTCATTAATCCTTACATCTTTCTTCAAGAAGATGAATTTAAATGTAAAACATGAATTTTTTACATTGTATTAATTTGCAAATGCTTGTTAATGCCCATGTTGGAATCCCAAATTGGAACATGGGGCTTCCAAAGTGAAAGGGATAGGTACCAAATTCCATTTCCCTAAATTCTCAGTAAGCACATCCTTTCCTTTTTACTAAAATTAGATTAAATATTGTAGTTTAGGGTTCTAAAACAATGCACCTACGGAGAAGAGATTGTGCAAAACTCAATTCTTCACCTTATATCAGGGCATTAGTAATGCTATGTTGTCTAGGGATTCACAAATGTACTTTTCAACCTTGTTACATCACAGTTTTGGAAGTCTTACAACACTTAATAATTTTTAGAGGGCATCCAATGGTCATTTGCATTCATGAATGACCAATCAATTTTGGAATGAGTATTTTCCTATTCATGTATTTAGGAGTGTTGATTCTAAAGGATATCTTCCAACTATTTATAAGACCCGTTATAGCTAAACTGGGAGATTTTATATATTTCCAAAGTTGGATGCAAGGATGTTTTAGACCTACACTAAAATTTTAAAGTCATGGAATCATTAATAACATTTGAATAAAATCTCTTGTAGATGATGTTCCTCATTTAATCAACACTTATTTTTCTCCATTGTCAATTTCTAGTTGCATGCTATGTTAATTTTCTAAATTTGTTTAACATACTGTAGTTTTTCATAGGCCTTGTATCACATGGCTATTCCTAAACAACCTCTGAAATGCTTGATTATGTATCGTGATATAGAAAACATGTCTAAAGTTTATTTGAAAGCTAAATATTTCTAATTTCGAACATCCTGAGTTTTAGTAACCACAAATTTTAAAATTCCTCGACTTTGTGTTTTGTTCACCCTTTTGGAAAGCATTAAAGCACGTTCTTGAGATAAATTATTTATGTAATTGCACTCCATTGGTTGATTGAAAAATTGGCATCAAATCTAATGTGGGCAAGAGTAATATATGTGGAGGGGATGGCATAGAAGGGAAAGAAAATATTTTGAAAATGTTATAGGCTCAAATTACTGTGAAGTTGGTTTTAATATGTAAATGTTGATGGCATATATGTATGCATTGCGAGTAAATAAATGCAAGTGATAATCCTCAAATATTAAAATAGTTGCACACCAAGAAAGATTCAGGGTTATCCACTTTGGGTTGTTCCCAGCTAAATGTATGGTCATCCCTTTTTAGCTAAGTCAAGAAACATTACATATTTCAAATTATTACCCAAATCGTTTCCAATTAGCTTAGAATGAGGCTTCTTGCAATTTTTTGGAAGAAACCAAAGGGAATGATACAGTGTCATTCGTCTATGAAACATGAATTGATTGTACCTTGCATGTTTATTTCATGCTCTCTTATGTTCATATTGTTATCCGGTAAAGGTTAATAAAATTGTGAATATGTATTGTAAATACAACCTTGTGTGCAACCATTCAACCATTCATTACTTTTCCTTTGCACAATTATACACATCGACAATACTGTTATGACCACGAGAGTCGCTCCAAAGAGACCAAGTAAGAAAAATGATTTATTAGTAATCAATAAAGCCACCCACACATACCTTCAACAAATGTTCAATGCAAATACTTGTGAGCATATATTTACCTATTTCCATGTCAAATTTTATGTTCCTCCCAACTTCAAAAAAAGAAAAGGAAATCAGGTTAATGGTATATATTTATTAAATGTATAGATACTTAACCAAAACATTAAGAGAAATAATTCATTTCTTCAAAAAAATAAGTGAATTAAGAGTTAGTATGGGTCATTAGGAGAATTTTGAGATCTAAAATGGGCCTCCTAAGAAAAATGTACAACCAAAATAAAATTTATAAGAACCAATAGGATTCAAGATGATGATGTCAACCATGGGGGATGATTCACCATTTTTGGAGTAAAAAAGTAAAAAGATTAAAAAATAATAAAATAATAAACTGCTTTTTTAACTCGTGTTTTCAACTTATCTCCCTAAGTTTTTATTCAAATTTCGAGTGGGAGTACTCATTGGATGCAAAATTTAATTCTTCATCCAAGGAGTACCCATGTTGCATACTTTCGATGGACACGAAAAATGAGAAATACATGAAAAATGTGATTTTTCATGTATTTCTCATTTTTCGTATAGCAGGGTCCATCGAAAGTATGCAACATGGGTACTCCTTGGGTGAAGAATCAAATTCTTCATCTAACGAGTGTTTCCATTGGAAATTTGACTAAACCCATAAGGAGAAAAGTTGAAAAACGAGTTGAAAAAATAGTTGTTTTCTTTTTTCCCTCCAAAATTTGATTATGTAATCTAATCTTATTTTATTATTTCCACTTTTATTTTATAATTTCCTTAGGAGGCCCATTTTATACCTCAAAATTCCCCTAATGAAAATTCTTTACATGGGGTCCATTCTTGCAATAATAGATGAAAGGCGATGTTCAATCTGAAATGTTATAACCACATATTCCACCATTTTTTTTTGGAGCTGAACAATTGAAAGACTACTTTCATATATTCGAAGACAAGACAACAATTTTAGAGCTAAAAATTTGAAATATTGCTTTCATATATTCAAAAATGGGACAAGGGAATAAAAAAAGAGACTTATGATTCACACCCAACATGTTATGAGCTGCCTTTCTTAAATCAAATCTTCCCAACAAACCCAAAAAAATACACAATAATGATATTAGACATATTTGATGGTCGTATCCCAGTAAAAATATTGTGCATACCATGGAAATCTAACTATTTACTTCAAACATTTTAAAAAACTTAGTTCTAAAAAATGGCACTATGTCGTGCATCTTGAAATCATCAACAATGACAGTTGTACTGTTACTAAAAGAGATGACATTTTGAATGTTGTAATATGGGTGCCTTAATAACATCTTCACTATGTATTCTAAATTTTCTAATGCATGCCTCCCTCGCCTGATCTGATGCACGTCATGTAACAAATAAAATTTCATCCCCAAACCAATGCTTGGCTCCTTATAACGGTTGGGCTACCATAACTAGGGTTTGAATGTCCCTGGGTACAAAATTTTGAATGGCCTCAATAACTTCTTCTCCGGAAGGAATGCACTCCATCAACATTGTGGGGAATAATTCGTTCAATTATGCTCCTAAAAGATACACAGACACAAATGATGCACGAATCCAATTTCTCTCTTTTTATTTGTGTTGAAGTTCCGTTAGAAGCTCCGTCAAAACCTCCGTTACCAAAAACAAATGTTGTAGAAAATGTTTTTTTGACAATTTTGGCCAATTTTATGACACTAAAAACCTCCTTTATCACCTCCACTAGAGGGTCTTTTCCTTGTATTTTTTTTTGGAAAGGGATATCTTAACATGAAAGGTTCAATGGATGCAACTTTCAAAAAGTAATTGATCTTTGCTCGATGCAGACAATCCTTAGTACAATGCTTGTCATTAAAGATAAGATAAGGGTAATGAGTCTTACGCTTCTCGTCAGGAGACTAATTCTTCTGCCATATGATTGATCCAATTTTCAAGCTAAGATGTGACAAAATGACCTATAACATATTTCCCCCTAAAGTATAAATTTAGAAGCAATGGTTGAGGATTGAAGTGATTTATCATGTGACAAGTCCAGATCAGGAATATATGGTTGAGATCATCATCTGTTACAATACATTATCATCATAATATCATTGCTAAGGTAGGAATACCCATACTCATCATATAAGCCAATTTACATGTACAATAATCAAAGGCACATTCATTGATGACAAATGGTGGACCCATGCTTGAATGAATTTCTGAATGATCATATCCATCATACTTTGTGATCTTGTATGAATCCTAAAATTGTAATCTAGATGAATGAAACTAGATCTGAGGTCTTCTAACTTATCACTCGATAATATGTGTTTAACCACACGAATAAATGAGTTGGAGTCGAACATGGTAGACACCATTTGATTACCGACCAATGATGTAAGCTATTAACACACACGAGAGGAACCACCAATAATGATAATGACTCTCAAGGTATTACAGTACAATCTATGTAGTGTGAATAAATGAGTTGAATATCGAACACCAAAAAACTCTTTTGGTCAAAGGCCAATGATGAGAACCTATCACCGAAAGTGAGGAAAATTTCCATTGAGGTATGAAAGCTCCAAGGCACGGAAGGGAATTTCTAAGTCAACTTCCTGGATAATGTGATGATGCCAACAAGAAGTGACACATTATATGAGGTCCTTGATGTATGCCCCATCAACAACATGAAACAGGCATCAAGATTGGAGACAAAATGTAATGATTCAGAGCTGGTTCAAGAGTATAAAAGATGAAGTAAGACTTAAGGTATTGTAGCATATGTAAACTAAGGGTGGAATTTCTCTTGAACATATCTGCAACACTGACATGGAGTTGGAAACATTGACTCAAAGACCCATCATGAAGGCTTTCATTAAGGTGTGATCAAGAAAGAGGTAAGTGGATTCCCCAACCCAAAGGAGTCATGAAGTTGAAGTGAAAGAGTGTCATCTTCAAGGGAGACTCACTGCCATTAATAGGTATTATGCCCTATTTTCCCAATTTTCCAGCCATTTTTTGCCAATACCTCTTTATTTTTGACAAGCTTGAGGAGGATAACATATGCTTGATCTATAAGTTCATCCTTCAAATGAATCCTTAAGATGAGAATTTGATCCATTGCTTCAATGCAATGCGAGATATAAAATTCAATAACATGTTAATTTTTAGATGACAACACCATTGAATGTGTTGAAGCTTATTATTCTAGAGAAGGAGGATTCAATCTCTAAAATTTATTATTGATTCATTTTACAAATAGTTTCTAATTTTTTTTCCTTACTCAGGTTGATTTTTTTTTTTCATCTTTGGATGAATGCTCACTTAGTAATTAATATAAAATATGTCAAAATTAATCAAAAAACAACTATTTTTAATATATTATAAGTCTTATATACGGTGAAATGTGTCTTATATTTAACCAATTAATTTGGCATATTAAACAATTTTATTTTAGATTTAATTGTTCATTAATACTTTTCTTTTATGAGCAAAGTCATTATTATAAAAATTTCATTTCATATATTCAAGAATTACTCAATTTACTAATATAACTTAATAAAAATAAACATACTTAATCCTATAATTATTTTTTACAAAAATCTGGAAAAGGTTTCAAACTATATCCTTAGAAAACCTACCTATATATATATATATATATATATATATATATATATATATATATATATATATATATATATATATATATATATATATATATATATATATATATTTTTTTTTTTTTTTTTTTTCTAAGTTAGGGTAATCTATTAATTAAAGAGAAATAATGTACAACTGGCCGTGGCCATAGCAGAGCCTGCTGGGAGGCATATTAACAGACCAAGACTGAAAAAAGGCTGCCCTGCGAGAGGGAAACCAGCCATTAGAACCAGAAACTAAAAAAATCCCACGCAGGGGATCGCACTGATAAGTCCAGACATTGACACAGAACAAAATAACAATGCATCTGCGTCCAGACATTGACACAGAGCGTATGACCATGACACTAAACACAGATACAATGACTTTCACGCGGCCCATCATCTCATGAGAATGAAAAAAAACATGAAGAACTAGCAAGGCGACTATGCATACCCTCAGAGTGGGCAGAGAGCTGACAAAAAGACAGAGGGGGGGGACATAGCTACTCATCCGGCTCGATTTCTTCAATGTTGCAACCGAAGTCGTCCTGAATGCCCTGTGCATGAACAGCTGGTGGAGGCGCAGCGTCTTGACCCAGAATGGCCCCAGCGTCGACCTGCAAAGAAGTCCTATTCTCAGAGGGTGAATCCTGTTGCTTCTCGTCCTTAATTGCGCATTCATCTTGAGCAAGCGGAACAGGCGGAGACTCCGGCTTTGGTTCCTCCAGGAAGACGACTGAGATGGCGACGGTGACCCGGGGTTTGTCGAGGGCGCAGTCAAAGGAGAAGAGTGCCGTGTGAGATTGAGCTGGAAGTGCATCACCAGAGGGCGAGTCCAGACGTCGACCTGAGCGTAGCAGTCGCCCATGAAGGAGACGGGGCAAGCTGTCCGAAGTCGCGGAGGAGTTGGACGGAGAGGAAGTGGGGGAAGGCGAGTGCCTTCTGGTCGCCCTCGAGGAGCCTCGACGGGGCCGCATCCTCTGTCTGACTCTGGGCATGTTCGCTGCGGAAAGGGAACTAGAAAACCAGTGAGAATCGGTGGAAAACCTTGCAGAAGACGAGCCACGAGTTTCAGTGGCAGAATTACAAGAGCCTGTGATGGAAATGTGGGAATTCTCTGCAAGCACCAGACAGCAGGTGTTGCAGCAGCGCAACCCGGTGAAGGTGCGAACAGAGGCCTTGTCCAGAGCAGGATTGCAGCTCGATGACAGAGGCGAAGGGGCGGACGGCTCCATGATAAATAGCAACCCCAGACTGCAAACCAATACTGCAAACCAAAACTGCATTGAATGACAAAGCATGGCGGTCGAATGCATAGCACGATAACAGTGTTCGAGGTGGCCTCGAGAGCCAGGTGCAATGAAGAAGATCGACTCCATATCCGGGTCATAAAGAATAGGCTCCGGGAAATAAATGATATCAGGTGGGCTTGAAGGTTATAAGCGGGTAGGCAGGTGGCCTCCCGTCCTTTCGCCCTGCGTCCTGTCAGTCCTCCCAATTCCCATAGCACCCGCATCCGGGGTATATATATATATATTACTTTACTCATTTATATTTATAAATTTATATTTTTATCTTAAATTTATATTATTAACATATTATTCTTATTATCACAACTATATTTAATTATATGTTAAATAGAGGTTAATATGATGATCTCTCTTTCTCTTTAATAAACCAACATAAATCCATCTTAAGTACGAAGCTAACATGATTCGAGAGATATCAAATTTCTTCACATACAGACTTTTTTGGAGTGTAAAATACAATGTGTTATTTTTGATTATTTAAATTGTATTTTTGAATGCTAAATAGAGTATATATAGGACTAAATAAACATTTTAACCACAAAAATTAAATTCTTCATGATATATACATAATCTTTTAAAAATGATATATAATATATGTGCAATTTGCATTTAAACATTTTACATAACATGTACATCAAAACATTTTATGATTCGAATTAAAATGGTTTTTTATTATTAACATATTTTAAAGTATATGTCAAAGTTAGTTTGTATAAAATTATTTTATCAATAACTAAATTATAAGATTTAAACATCTTACTCACAATTTTTTTTTTCTTTCAATTTTTTTAATTATAGTGGACATTATTTTTCTATTTAGAGTATAATTTTTAACTTTTATTTTATATTTTAAAGTAACGCGTGGACGGACTAACTTACACATCCCTTCATACTGGGTTATAGGATAAGTCTCTCCGCACAATAAGCCTTTCACATCCATTCATACTGGGCTGTAGGATGAGCTTCTCAAGTCAATGAACCTTTTGACTCAATAATTTTTTTATTAATTTAAAACATTTATCCATATTCCAAACATTTATATTAATTTAAAACTAGATAAAACTCTTAAACATACAATAAAACTTCAATTATGCATAACTTAAACTACCCTTAAATAGAACATGCCATCCGTGGTGCGTCTCTGCACATTGCAATTTTTTCACCAAAGTATGCCGAATCTAGTTGGTGCTTGCAAGAACTTGTCTGTTGGAAATACTGAGAGAGGGGGGGGGGGGGGGGGTGAATCAATAGTCCTTTCAATTAGAGCATTAGTTAATCTTCAATTATTATTAGTGTTTGTACAATGATAGCAATAAACAAAAGGAACACAAATGCATACAGTTTTTAAGGTGGAAACCCACTCCGGGACAAAAAACACCTAATGGTTTTCTAATAATTCTTTAATGTTCAACTCCAATTGAAAATAAAGCTCCAACTTCCTAGAATATAGAAAAGCAATCTTCTCCAGCTCCCACTGGATGGACGCTCCAACACCTGATATTCTTCAGTAGTCAATTGAATGGATGCCCCAACACCCAATGAGCTACAACTCACCCTAGCACCACCCTAGCACCCTATAGAAGAATAAAACAAGAATGGACTCCCATACTAGGGAAAATGTTCCACTTTACAATGATATAGAATGATGTAGAAGAAGAAGACAGACTATACCATAACCCCAACTATGACACAACCACCTAATGATGATCCTAGAACTCCTGACACTGCCTCTTCAACTCTTGGCAGATAGACACTTGTACAATTTTTACAATGATCCATTTACAATGACTTAGTACAAAGATACCTTTACAATGACTATATGCTGTGTTTCCCTCTTGAAGAATTCATGCGGTGAAATTCTTGCTGTTGTTATGCACCTTGGTTGCTCTTCTTTTCATGCTACCCTTTGCTACACCTTGCTTTGCTTTGTTGTCCTAGAAAGTCTGGTCTTTTGCAGCCCTTGACAACACATGATCTAGATTTTTCTTGCCTTCTAGGAGCTCGATATTGAATCTGGTGTATCTCTGTTATTTCAGATCCCCAATATGTGATTTTTGGCCCTGTAGTATACCTTTAAGTCTTCTTTATAATGCCATAGGTCTGACCCAATTTGGATTCTTCAAGAGAGAGTTATGCCCAATCTCTCACAATGGCCTAATTATGGACTAGTTCAGTAGAGTGAACTTGTACGGCCTGCCACGTGTCACTGTTTCTTCATTAGGCTCTGAAATTGATACAGAAAAGAATAAAGTCCGTGAAATATCTACCACTTTTACATAATTCCAATTCGATACTCAGAGAGAGATTTATGACGATTTTCCCAAGGTCAATTCTTTGAGATGAATTTCAGGGGCCTGAAAAAACACTGACTTCCACAGATCATATCTCTGAAAATATTGCGCACCTTGATCTGAAATTTTCACAGGAGATTCCTTAGGATTTTTAATTTGCCTCATAAAATTTTTATCTTCTAAACCTCCGTAGAACAAAAGTTAGAGCGCAATTTCCACGATGACCTGTTTCAGATGGCGAAATCCCTACATAAAGAGGATACAAGGATCACAATTTATATAAATGCTTAGGTTGAGAGGGGCTTCAACAAGTGAATATGGGAGGGATTATAGGAGCTTAAAAATTATTAATCATTGAATTTTCAATGACCCATGCCACAACCCCATGGGGTTTTAGCCCACTAATTGGGGTTACAAACTTCAAACATGAATAACTCTCAAACCGTGAAGAATTACGTGGCGTGCCATATATCAATGGAAACATCTTGACAAGAAGAAACCATATAAAGCATTATTGACCCAGAATATAGTAATGTGGTAGGTCAAAATTCCCATGCAATATTGGGGTAGCCCCTGGTGCTGCTTGGGTTGACATCAATGACAACCGCTGATCAACACTTGTCCTCATGCTAAAATAAGGAGCTACCCTTCTTCCAGTGTTCTACAAGGTTGACCCTTCTGTCATCCGCTGGATGTTGAAAAGAGAAGATTACTTTGGACATTAGAAGTTGACCCTTCTATTTTCAGCTGGACGTTGGACGTTGTCGCCCTGCGGAAACTGGAACAGAAAACTACACAGGATTGTGATTGTAAAACCGGTGAATTGAATTCATGCTACAGCTCCGACACTATTCAGAAATGGAGAGACGCACTTTTTGCTATGACGGATATAAGCGGTTTCGTGCTGCATGGGTGAGCTACATCTCCTACTTACTGTCCCTTTCAATCCATGTTAGTTTTTCATTTGTTGGATTAATATGCGCTGCATGATATACTTTATAAGTAGGTGTTTCTCACTATATCTTTTGTTATTCTATTTAGGGACAAGGACGATGAAAGTGAGCTCCTGGATGATGTGGTGAAAAGAGTTTTGAAAAAGGTTCCAAAGCCACCGTTGGATGTGGTCGAACATCCAACTGGGATGAACCTGAAATTAGAAGAGTTTGAGAAGACAATGTTTTCCAAGAAAGAGGCGGAGCGTGTGGGGGCCAAGTTTGTGGGAATTGTTGGCATGGGTGGTATTTGGAAAACCACCCTCGCCAAAGCATTCTTCAACCTTAGGAAATCAGATTACAGTAATTCCTCGTTTTTATTTGAAGTAAGAGAAAATACACGTAAACATGGGATAAATTATTTGCAGAGTAAGCTCATAATAGATTTAATAGGTGTATATGTGAGAATTGAGAGTCGTGATGAAGGGATAGGGATGCTTGAAAGGAATCTTTCATTTTGCAGTCATGCTCTTGTAGTTTTGGATGATGTAGATGATAGCTGTCAAGTAAAAACACTTTTGCCAAATGGTAATATCCTTAGCTATGATAGCTTGATTTTGTATACCTCTCGGGACAAGCATGTCCTCACAAGCTTAGGAGTGTCAGAGTCCTCAATATATTACATAAAGGGGCTGAATACATCACACTCTGGAGATCTCTTTTGCTCCTATGCCTTCAATCAGCCACTAATTCCATTACCATAATTTGCAGATATGTCACATCGATTTTTTAGAGCCTCTGGATTCCCATTGTCCCTGAAAGTATTAGGGGTGCTTTTCCGGGGACAAAATGAATCTTATTGGGAAGAGATATTGAATCAACTAGTTGAAAAAATACTGCCTACTACTGAGATACATGATATATTAAAAATACGGTATGACTCGCTAAGTCCAAATGAAAAGAAAATATTTTTAGAAATAACTTGTTTTTTCATCGGAGAAAGAGAAGATACTACCATAAGTATATGGGGTTTAGTAGGATTTAAAAATCTACATAACAAGTGTCTCTTAGAAGTGTCCACAGAAGTGGATGTGGACAGACAAGAAAGTCGAATTGAATTTCTTGATCTGCCAGAAATGGACAGTGGAGGAAGCAGAATAAAAATGCATTATCAAATTCGGGATCTGGGAAGAAATATTTTGGAGGGAGAAGAAATACCCCTTCGGATTTGGCATTCAACGACCAACAACATGAAAGATTTGTTGCAGCGATCATCACATGGAAGTGCTTGATCATTCAAACCATCTGCTTAATCAAAATTTCAATTTTTTGTGGGAAATTGATAATAAACAAATAGAGGGATGTGTTTCCCCCACAATACATAGAATGAAAATATGCGGACAATTTACACAGAGACAGATAGAGCAAAAACAAGAGAGGAAAACTTTTTCATTTATTCAAATCTTCTCTCTAAAAACATATGAAATTACATTCTACTTAATACAAAATGGCTGAAGCCTGTAACTTAATGAAATTCAATGCTGGACGGGACGGATATCCACAAAATCATCCTTTTGCGGCAAAAACCTGATTCTTCAGTTTCTACACGAAACTGCGTACAAAACACAAACTGTTAGACTTGAAATTTTATGGGTTTCAGCTTCGAAACCACATTGCATCCATGCCCTCCATCACAAATCGGCGATTTTAACTTTTAACATTGCACGATATGGGAAAACCTTAAGTTCTTGTGATTGTGATGTGTGATGGCACTTATCGCATCGCAATTTAAATCATTTACTTTGCTAGGGCTATCCTCCTAAGCTTGTGGGTGCTTATGTGTGCTATCCTCCTGAGCTTGCCACGTGCGATTGCGATTGCATCGCAACTCAAATAACATAACTTGCGGGCGGCTAAAAGGTAAGTCTTAAAATATGCGAAGTGCGAACTATGGGCGGATTAAAAAGGTAAAACGTAAAAATTACAAAGTGCGGGGTGCAGGCGGTTAAGCAGGGGGACGTGCGAAAAGTGAAAAGGTAAGGAATAAAGCAAAATGCAAAAGTTTGTGGGTGGTCAGTAATGCAGTAAGGAATAGTGGGTCCCGCCGATATCACATCGGCGGAAATATAACTTTCGGCGAAGGTGTTAAGTGGTAAAACTTAAATCTTGCAGGCTGCGACATGTAGGCAAGAGGTAAGTCAACAACAGGTAAATAATTAAACGCAGAGTGTGGGCCCGGGTACTTTGTTTTTTATTTTGCGTGAAATGCCTCCAGATTTGAAAACCTGGGCTTTGTCCTTCCGTGCAAAAAAAATTCAATGAAGTGTGGGTTGCTACCACTTTTATTCATGGCACTGGTTAGGAGTATTTCCAATCATTCCCAGACAGTTTCTAAGATAAACAAAACTTTTCTATCCCAATGGCTTTGTGAGGATATCTGCAAATTGTTCCTCTGACCTGCAATGCTGCAACACAATTTCACCATTGTTAACTAATTCTCTTATGAAATGGTATTTGGCATAATTATGCTTTGTTCTCTTGTGGAAAACAAAATTCTTTGACAATTCAATTGCTGAGTTGTTATCATAGAAAATTGTAGTTCCTTTGTCTTGTTCATGACATAAATCTCTCAACATCCTTCTCATTCAAACTGCTTGACAGGTTGTTGATGTTGCTACTACATATTCAGATTCTGCTGTTGATAATTAAACTATTGGTTGCTTCTTGGAAGCCTATGAAATGGCTCTCGATCCCAAATGAAAAACATACCCTGATTTCCCAATCACTGTTAGTGTAACCAATTAGCTTAAAATCATCATTTTTGGAGTATAGAACACCATACTCCTTTGTTCCAATTACATACCTTAAAATTCTCTTGGTTGCTTGCTAATGTGTCTCCTTGGGTGTCTCCGTGAATCTGGATATCAACCTTACTGCATACATTATATCAGGCCTAGTTACATTCAAATACATTAGACTGCCAACCATCTTTTGTACAATGTCGGATTGACATTCTTGCTACAATATTCCTTGCTCAATTTCAACCCCATGACAGTTGGAGTTAATGATGGCTTTCTGTTCTGCATATTGAACCTCTTTAAAACTTTTGCAACATACTTTCCTTGGGAGATAAAAATTCCCTTTTCAGTTTGTTTTACTTCTATGCTCAAAAAACATCTTAACAAACCCCAAGTCAGTCATCTCAAACTCACTTTTCATGACTTCTTTGAAATCATCAATGAGAGAAACATCACTTTCTGTAAAAATCAAATCATCTACATACAAAACAACAATAAGGATCTTCCCGTCATTTTCTTTGATGTAGAGTGTGGTTTCACCATCACACTTGTCGAAACCATTGTCTATAAGGTAAGCATCAATCCTGTTGTACCATGCTCATGGTGCTTTCTTCAACCCATAAAGAGCTTTCTGCAGCTTACACACCTTGTGTTCTTGGCCTTCTATCTCATAGGCAGGAGGTTTTTCAACATACACCTCCTCTTTCAGTACTCCATTCAAGAATTCTGACTTCACATCCATTTGATAAAATTTCCATTTTTGTTGTGCTGTTATAGACAACACTATCCGCAATGTCTCCATCATTGCAACTGGTGAAAATATTTCGCCATAGTCTCTTCCTTGCTGCTACTTGTAGCCTTTGACAACTAGCCTTGCTTTGTGCCTTTCTATCTTGCCTTCAATGTTACTTTTGGTCTTATAGACCCATTTCACTCCAATAACTTCTTTTCCTTGTGGGAGGTCCACTAACTCCCATGTGCCATTCTTTTCTATTGTTCCTATCTCTTCAGTAATTGCTTCAACCCATTTCTCTTCTTTGACTGCATCTTCAAAATGGATTGGGTCATCAACATGACAAAATAATGAAAATAAAGAATTTATACCAACATTATTATCAACTTCTTCTTGCTCATAAATTTCACTTAAATTTATGAATCTTGGTCTTCTTGTCTTTGCTAAAGATGTGCTTGGAGTTGCGCTTGAACTCGAGGGAGTTGCTAATCCCTATGGTGTTCTTGGAGAAGCACTTCCTTGGTTCCTCAATGTTGTTCTATTTCTTGCTTGTGATGTGCTCTATTGAGCTTGTGTAGGTGAAGGAGGAGCCACCATTGAGGAGTTGCTTTCTGTAGTCCATTCCTCTTTCTCTTCATGAGACATACATGTCTTCACATTTACTGTCTTCTCTAAACTTCCATCCAAAGCTTCTTCTTCTATGAACTGAACATCTCTGTTGATTATTACTTTCTTGGTTGATGGATTATAGAGCTTGTAAGCCTTGGATTCATCATTGTATCTAAGAAATACACATTTCTCCCACTTTCTATCCAACTTCTTCCTTAACTGATCCAGGACATGTGCATATGCCACACATCCAAACACTCTCATGTGAGTGACAAATTTCTTTGTTCCACTCCATGCTTCTTCTGGAACTCTGTTCATTACACTTTTGGTTGGACATCTATTAATAATATAAGTTGCACAAGAGACAACTTCTGCCCAATACTCATTTGGAAAATGCTTTGCCTTCAACATACTTCTTACCATGTCCATGATGGTCCTATTCTTTCTTTCTGCAACATTTTTTTGCTGAGGTGTATACCTTGTGGTAAATTTCTTGTGTATTCCATGCTCCCTGTAGAAACGTAGGAAGTCTTTGGAGATATATTCTCCAGCTCTATTAGTTCTCAAAAATTTTATGTAGTGTCCACTTTGCTTTGCAAAAAGAGCTTTGAAGTGGTAGAACCGTTCAAACACTTCAATTTTATGTTTTAGGAAATAGACCCATGTCTTCCTTGTGTAATCATCTATAAATGTCAAAATATTATTACTGCCAGCTAATGATGGTGTTTGTATTGGTCTACATAAGTCTGAACCAAGAAGTACGAGTGGACAATCTCCAAAGGTGCATTTCTTCCCTTCATTAGGGGAATTTTGAGGTCTAAAATGGGCCTCCTAAGAAAATGTACAACCAAAATAAACTTTATAAGAACCAATAGGATTCAAGATGATGATGTCATCCATAATGGATGATTCACCATTTTTGGAGTAAAAAAGTAAAAATATTAAAAAATAATAAAATAATAAAACTACTTTTTTCAACTCGTATTTTAAACTTATCTCCCAAAATTTTTACTCAAATTTCGAGCGGGAGTACTCGTTGGATGCGGAATTTAATTCCTCATCCAAGGAGTACCCATGTTGCATACTTTCGATGAACTCTTCTACACGAAAATGAGAAATACATAAAAAACGTGATTGTAATCACGTTTTTTTATGTATTTCTCATTTTTCATGTAGTAGGACCCATCGAAAGTATGCAACATGGGTACTCCTTGGATGGGGAATTAAATTCCGCATCCAACGAGTACTCCCGCTCGAAATTTGAGTAAAAACTTTGGGAGATAAGTTGAAAATATGAATTGAAAAAAGTAGTTTTTTCATTTTTCCCTCTAAAATTTGATGATGTCATCAAATCTTATTTGATTTTTTCCACTATTATTTTATAATTTCCTTAGGAGGCCCATTTTAGACCTCAAAATTCCCCTTATGATACGCTCTCTTGTTGGAAATGATTCTACGTGTTATTTTACGAAGATGTAGCCTTCACATAGGCTGCCTGGTTTCTCTATGAGTGGTAATCCCTTTACCATGCCTTTTCTATCAACAAATTCAAACCTTCGAAATTGTGACGTCCAAATCTCAAATGCCATAACTAGTTCTCATCTTTCACTTCTTCTTGAAATATTTCTTGTGTGACAACTACTACAACACCTTCTTCCTTCATGTCTGATCTAGTCTTGAGTGGAAACATTCTATTGCTTTTCATATGCACTTTTGCAATGAATTGTCTACTTGGAGGTTTATCCATGATTGTGCACATATCATTTTTAAAAAATACATTGTAGCCCTTTTCCACGAGCTGTCCAATTCTTATAAGGTTACATTTCAGGCCAAGGACATAATAGACATCTGACACGAACTTCTTCTCTCCCTTCTTTGTCAATATGTTTACTCTTCATTTTCCCATGACAGAGACCTTGCTATCAGTCCCCGTTGTCACTTCATATTTTACACTTTCATCTAGATAGGAAAACATTGCTAATTTTTCACTTATATGGTTACTACATGCTGAATCTAAGAACCATACATCTTCTTGTTTTCCTTGTGCTACATTACAAGCTAAAAGCACACTACCATGGTTCTGATTTTCTTTTGTAAAATTTACACTTGGTTTACTACCCATGTCATTTTTCTTCTTTCTACATTCATTTTCATAATGACCATACTTTTTACAATAATGACATTAGACGTGAGATTTATCATACCTTTGTCCTTGTGCTTGATTATGGCTTGAGCCTTGGCTTGTATTATGATTGCTTCCCCTTCCACTTGTGCTTGCAGGGCTGCTTCTTCCACCTATGTGTGGGCTTCTTCCTCTTCCTTGGTAGTTTGATCTTCCTCGACCTCTACCTTGACCAAAAGACATTTTTGTATTAAATTCATGATCCAATGAGGATTTTGTTGCTCTATTTAGTTTGTGCTCATGAGACATCAGTGATGCATGAAGCCCATCCACTGAAAATTGTGAGAGGTCCTTTGTCTCTTCTATGGCCACAGTTATGGCATCAAACCTTGATGGTAGACTTCTTAAGACTTTCTCAACTATTCTCCTTTCTTCAAGTGTCTCTCCATGAGACCTAATTTGGTTAACCAACCCAATCACATGTGTAAATAATGAGTCTATATTATCAGACTCTTTCATACAAAGAGTTTCAAAATATCTTCTTAGCATTTGAATTTTTGTTGTCTTCACCTTTGCCATGCCTTGGTAGGTTGTCTGGAGGGTATCCCATGCCTCCTTAGACTTTGTTGCTGCTACAACCCTTGGGAAAATACTCTCATGTACTGCTTGGAAAATATAGAAGAGGGATTTGGAGTCGTCCTTCTTATTTTCCCTCAAAAAATCTCTTTTTGCTTGTGTCAAGGCATTATATGTTGCTGCATCTGCTGGTTCTTGGAAACCATTTTCCACCAGCTCCCAAATATCTTGTGAGGAGAACAGGGCCTTCATTTTAATAGCCCAATAATCATAATTCTTCCCATTGAACTTTGGTAGTTGGGGATTAGTCAGGCTTGTGCTTGCTGCTGCCATCATGACTGTGTAAACAAAACCTTCTCACTGCTGGAGAGTCTGCTTCTCAAACAACCTTTATTCAGTAAAGAGTGAGCTCGTTCTTTCACTGAGAGCCTAGACCTGCTCTGATACCATGAGGTAAATTGATAATAAAAAAACATAGGGATGTGTTTCCCCCACAACACAGAGAATGCAAATACGCGGAAATAAATGATTTACACACAGACATACAGAACGAAAACAAGAGAGGAAATTTATGTTCATTTATTCAACTCTTCTCTCTAAAAACATGTGAAATTAGGTTCTACTTAATACAAAATGGCTGAAACCTATAACTTAATGCAATTCAATGCTGGACAGGACGGATATCCACAAAATCGTCCTTCTACAATGAAAACTTGATTCTTCAGTTTCTACACGAAACTGCATACAAAACACAAACTGCCAGACTTGAAATGTTATGGGTTTCGGCTTCGAAACCACATCGCATCCATGCCCTCCATCGAAAATCGATGATTTTAACTTTTAACATTGCATGATACAGGAAAACCTTAAGTTCTTGCGATTGCGATGTGCAATGGAACTTATCGCATCACAACTTAAATCGTTTACTTTGTGGGCGTTATCGTCTTGAGCTTGCAGGCGCTATCCTACTGAGCTTGTGGGCACTTATGTGTGCTATCCTCCTGAGATTTCCACGTGCGATTACGATCGCATCACAACTAAAATAACATAACTTGCGGGTGGCTAAAAGGCAAGTCTTAAAATATGCGAAGTGAAAAATGTGGGCAGCTTAAAAAGGTAAAACGTAAGAAGTGCGAAGTGTGGTGTGCGGGCAGTTAAGCGGTGGGACGTGTGAAAAGCGAAAAGGTAAGGAATAAAGAAAAATGCAAATGTTTTTGGGTGGTTGGTAATGTGGTAAGGTATAGTGGGTTCCACTGATATCGCATCGGCAGAAATATAACTTTCGGTGAAGGCATTAAGTGGTAAACCTTAAATATTGTGGGCTGCGACATACGGGCAAGAGGTAAGTCAACGACGGGTAAAGAATTAAACACAGAGTGTGGGCTCGGGTACTTTGTTTTTTATTTTGCATGAAACACCTATGGATTTGAAAACCTGGGCTTTTTCCTTCCATGCAACAAAAATTCAATGAAGTGTGGGTTGCTGCCACTTTTATTCATGGCGGTGGTTGGGAGTATTTCCAACATTTTTAAGGTTTCTTTAATTGCAAGAAACATATTGTTTATTAGAAAGAAATATCTAGATGTGTGATTTGGATTTTTTTTCTTATATGAACAGGAAATAACCGAGGTTTGAGGGATTACTTCCCGAACAAGTTTAGGAATGGTATGGTACAAAATATGGAGGGGTGAAGTGTTTGGGGATTGTATGAGTCATTGCATCAAATATTCCCATGATTGCGGTATTTAGAATTTGAAACTTATTGATATTTCAAATGGTCGGTATTTAGAATGCATATTGAAAAAGGTTTGGTCATCACATCTCAAATGGCTCCACTGCTATACGTATCCATACACTTGCCTGCCTTCTTGGATACCAATGGAGAACCTAACTGTTCTACACGTGGAAGGGGAGAGATTGAAAACACTGTGGCAACATGAATGAATCTCAAGTATGTATATTTTCCTTCTTTTGTAATTTAATTTGACTCCATTTGGGACATGAAAATAATTATTTGAGTCTTCCTTATAACTAAAACACAAACATTGCAGGCCCCTCTTAAGTTGTGAGAGCTAACAATAATGGCTTCCTCCTTTTAAAAATTTCCCAATTCCATAGGGCAGCTCAAGCACTCGCAAAAGATTTCCTTATACACTGGTTCACACCCCGAAGGAGTCGTGCTCAAAATTTTGCCAGAAGAATTTTCCAATCTGAGCTCCTTGAAATAATTGACTTTAAATTGGTGCCCCCACATGAGATCTCTGCTAGAAAATTTTGGAATTCTCACAAACCTCCAGCACGTTAACTTGAGTTATGCTTTCAGCTTGCAGATGCTTCCAAAATATTTTGGGAATTTAATTCGACTTAAAACTCTAAATTTGGGCGGTTGCATAAATTTTACGATCTCCAACACCACACTTGGAAATATTACGACTCTTGATTTGTTAGAAATATAATATTGTATAAATGTGAGAGAAGTGCCTCCCCAGGTGGCACGTCAATGCTGCTTGAAATACTTAAAATTTAAGGGAGCAAACATACAAAATTTCCCAGCTAGATTGTAAACCTATGCAGTTTAGAAGCTCTATCAATAGGCAACGATTCATTGGAAGTGCTGCCAGATCACTTTGGCACAATTGGATAAACTGGAAGATTTGAGTGTTGAAAACTATGGGATAGAATACTTACCACAAGAATTTCTGAAGATGAACTATCTTCAAAGGTTAGAGGTGTGGAATTGTCCGTTGCGGTAAGTGCCATTTAAAAGGACTAAAGGAGAAAGAGAAAGGTACAGAGAGTTGAATAAGTTGAATGACAATGACAACTACTTGTTTTAGCTACATGAGTTACAACTGAGGATCATAGACATATCACAGGTATTCTTTGGGGAGTGTGTATGCCCAAACCTTCAGATCCTAGACTTGAAGTCTTGAGATAATTTTTTTGGAAAGGTAGAGGATATACTTTCCACTTGTTCTGAGCTGATGTCACTAGAACTGCTCTTACCGTATCAAATCTGGCTACCAAAGAAAATGTTTCTCCAAAGTCTATTCCCTGTTGCTACGAGAATCCTTTTGCTACATGTCTTGCTTTAAATCTGTCAATTTCATCTTTCTCATTCAAATTTGTCTTGTACACCCACTTCACACCAATGAGGTTTTTATCCTTTGGAAAATTAACCAAATCCCATGTATCATTATTTTCAATAGAATCAATCTCTGCATCCATGGCTTGCACCCAATTTTCATCTCTGATTGCTTCTTCAAACAAAGAGGGTTGGAATGACAACAATGCAAAATTTGAACTAACATCCAAATCATCATAAATATCTTTCAGACTTCTCATCTTTCTGTTATCATTGCTTGATTCATTACCTGATTGGTTGCTTGGATAATTTTTGCCTGTTGATCTGCTTGAAGATCCATGCTGCTCTCAAAATCTTGGAGTCCTTGCTAGTGTGACTCTGTTTGGTGTCTGCTCTTTTGATTCTTGTTGCTCCTTTTTTGCTACATCATCTCCTTCCATCAATGGTGCTTGTGCATCAATTGTCTTGTATACAGTCCTATTCCATGACTTTTGTTCTTTGAACACAACATCTTTGCTAATTATTTCCTTCTTGGTGACAGGGTTATACAATTTGTAAGCTTTTGACTGCTCACTATAACCAGTAAATATGCATTTGCACTTTGAGCATCTATTTTTCCTCTTATCTACTTAGGCACATGTGTATAGGCGACACATCCAAAAACTATGAATTGAGATACACTGCATGACATACCTGACCATGCTCCTTTTGGAACTCTGTTCATAACACTCTTAGTAGGAGATCTGTTTATCACATGAACAACACATGCAACTGCTTCTTCCCAATATTCATTAGTGTTATAGGTCAATTTGGGTACTATTCCCAATGACTTGGTTAACTGGGCATCATCTCCAGGACCGATGATCAAAGGGTCTATCATTCCCTATCATCTCAGTTTCTATATGCCCTAAGACATGAAACAACATGAATCAAACAATGACTTTCATCAAGTAAGGTTTTTCCATGGTTTGAAGCTTATTATTAAACATATGACAGCTCACCAACGCAGGCTCTAAGGGGCCTAAGTGTGTTGCATATGTAGGTAGCCCCATTCAAGGCTGCTCTGCAAAGCACTTCCCGACATTCAAAGGTGTGTTGGTCACATTGGGAGCGAAATTCTCATTGTTCCGGAATCTCCACTTGTCCGGTGTCTTCTAGAAGGGTTCACATGTGTTAGGCTTCGGATCCAAGTGTCCATTTGACATCTACATGAATGGAAACATGTCTTGCCTATTTTTGGAATGAAATTTATTGCAAAACAACCTACAGTTCATCTATAAATTGAACACAGATCTAAGTGTTTGGAGAGGAAGAATTTTAGTAGAGAAATGCTGGAGAATTTTCAATAGAGAGTTTGATTTGTGGAGCTGCTGTTGGAGAGACTTATGCTGTGATGAGACTTGGGAACATTGCTGGAAGGTCACTTTAAATCAGTCACTAGGTTGTAACCTCTCCTTCTATCATCAATAAAGAGTACTTCTTATTTTTCCATACATGCATCTATGTTAAATTTGATTTTCCATGTTGTAAGATCTTGGTTGATGAATGTAGTTTATGCTTAACTGATTTAGCTAACTAGCTTGAATAGATATCTATATTATTGCATCTTTTTCCGTTTTAGTGTTCTTTCTTGCAGGAAGCATTCAACCATCAAACCGCTTGAATTTGAAGCTGTAGTGGAAGCGATAGAAAGGAGCCATTTGGAAGCGATTGAAACAAGTAAGCATCCAATCCTCTTTGTGTATCTGTTCTAAGTTAGGAGAAATGGTAGTATAGTCTTTCACCTGTTTTTCTAGACTAGACACCAGTCTAGGGAAGCGTAGTTTATCCATAGATTAAAATTCTGGCCCAACAAACTGGCGAATCCACTGGGGATAATTTCTCTTATTTCTTGGTGTTTTAGTCTCTGATCTACTTTCTAAATCCACCCAGTAGCTTTTTCACATAAATATTAGACTTTTTTAGAGCTTAATTTGAAAAGTTAGTGAGCCAAACAGTAGCTTTTTCTTTTTTTACTATGTCCAACGCACCTTTAGTCAGGGCACAGTGCTTTGCAGAGCACTGTCTCCCTTCCAAGCCTGCGTTGCAGAGCACTATCTCCCTTTGGAGATTGTGTTGGCTCCTGAAAGGGACCAAATCCCCTTGAATCTGACTTTGTTCTTTGCTTCAGTTTTGTTTGTTGATTTGTTCTGAAAGGTTTAATGCTCAATTGACCAGTAACTCTATATATTTCTTCTCCTTTGACTGAAAATTTGTTCAATGTTGTTTTAAAAAGTTTTTCATTATCATTGACAAGTTGATTTCAAAGTAATTTTTATGGTCGCATTAAGAATCATTTGCTTTCGAAATAGGAAATTGTTGTGAAATATTCATTTCCTTGATAGGAGAAATTGTTGTTGAAATCCTCGTTTTTTCTTCAAAAGAGAAATTGTCGTTTGTATTCTTCGTTTCTCGAAGGTAAAAATCATTTCGATTATTGATCTAGTGCACCTAGTTTCTTTTCTACATTCATAACATTAAGGAGACTGAAAAGAAAAACTTGCATTTGCATGTAGGATTCTGTTTTTTTTGCAAAAGGAACATTAGGAAATATGCATTTAGTTTGAGATTCATTGATTTGTTTTGTTCATTGATTTGTTTGCTCTCAAATTATTTGCTCTCTTCTCTTATTAGCTAGGTTATTCATTGAAAAAGCTAAAAGTGAAAGTTTGTTTATCATTCTTAGCTCGCATTTTCGGAATTTCATATACATCATCGTGGTGAACCTGAAAGGCAAACTGTTAAGCAAGATCAACATAAAATAAATGTCAATTTACTTAACAATGCTTTGGAACATTAACGATAAGATTTAGAAGTTCTAGGCTAGAGACGTGCTCCAGCGTCATAAAACATAACAACTGTCGTTAACTTGTTTGCGATACATTCCGAGTGTGATACCTCACTCCACATACGTAAGTATATCGTGGCTAGTCCATGTACTCTTGGGTATATCGGGCGGTGTTACAGTACGATAAGTATAAAGGGGTGCTCTCACTGTGCGGTTTCGCATCAAACAGCGCTAATACAGACTTGGGCCTCCACGTACCTTCGGGTATATTTTGGTGGACAACTTTTAGGTGTTATCCATCCATAGTGAATCGAGTCGACTGCCCTAAAATTGTGATACACCGAACACAGCATTCGGGGAGATTACCTGCCTGTACTTCTTGGTTCGCCAGGAGGTATTATGAAGTTCACAGTTTCTTGGTAAACCCTTTTGCCTAGCATTAACCTCTTTTTTTTATTTGTTTTTGGATAAAATAAATCAGTAATCATGGAAGAACACAATCCTACCCCCCGTTGTTCGTGTAGATTAGCTTTAAAACCACTTTTACCACCGAAAGTTATTTCTAGTAGGCGAAGGCGATCAGGATCTGCCGAATCAAGTATAATTCGTACCTCTGGCAAAACATCATATTTTAACCCAGAGTTAGCTCAAATTGTTTCCACACATCTCGGTTCGTCTACTGTTGTTGAAACAGAGTCTTCACAGCGACTCATGGTCATGATCCATTCAATCGCTGAGACCATACCTCCTGGACCTGAAGTTATTCAATAAAAAATTGATCCAGATCCTGTCTCTTCTTTGCCAAAACATCTGAATCCTGAAACTGAACAGCCAGAAGTTGTTCCTACCTTTGTCATCCCACAAATTTCTGTAGCCATTGAAACTCCTATATCGCACAGTTAACCTTCTGAAATATATTTTGGGCCTAACGGTGAAGTTCTTCCTCCTGGTTTAGTCGCGATTGAAGAAATCCCACAACCTGATACACCTTTAAGTCAAACTCACTTTGGGGGAGACCTTTACCTGTAGCAGTCTTTTCCTCAATCATTTCCATTTGCTTTTGTTGATCCTATTTCTATTTAGTCTCCTGTTGATTTTCGAGGGTATACATTTGGTCAAACAACCATGTCTGAACCAACATCTTTGGTTGGGTCTACTGTTCCAATTACGTCAGCTCCTACCCTCGCTACTACGTCAATGTTCACAACATCACTAGAGTCATATTTGCACGGTGGCCCTTCAGTCCCAATAGGTTACAAATCATTATCTGGCACTTTCTCTGGTGCACCTTTATGTTCATGGTATTTGCCAATGTCATCATCTGGTGTTTTAACTGGTAGTCCTATAGTTAGTACTAAACGACTTGATTCATTAAATCCATCATCAGGGCAATATCAAGCTGGTACACCCACTGTCCAATCGTATCAACTGGTTCAACTTGTTACACCCACTTCATTACCACTTTTTAATGCATCTATACCCTTGTTATAGAATCAAAACATTGTACATCAACCTTATCAGGCGATTTCTTCAACTCAATTTCAAAATACTTTGGTTAATTTACAACAACCTGTATCAGGAATTATTTATTGACAAGCTGGTGTACCATTTTATGGGGTGTCACAAACGCAACCTACTTATACATATCAACCGAATCCAACTTATAAAAAATTGGGTTATAATCTTGGTGGACAGACCCCTTGGTAGCCATAGGCACAAATTCTGCAAACTTCATTTTAACAAGTAACATATCCAGGTTTTGGTCAACAACACTCTCAAGCGTTTTCCATGCAAAACAACCCCTATCTGGGTTACCAACATCAAATCCCATATGCTGGTTCTCAAAGACATGTTGCTCAAGCACTTCCATCTTATCCTGGCTATGCTCAACCTTACCTTAATAGACAATTGCCTTTTGTTGCAACCTTGGAATTACCAGATTTAAACTGGTTAACCAATGATCCTATCAATTATGCTCCTTGGTGGCTGGTGATACCACATAAATTAGCCTCCAACATTCCTAAATTCAATGGAAACCCTGGAGAAGACCCATCAACTCATGTTATGACTTATCATTTATGGTGTTCATCAAATTCCCTAAATGATGATTCTGTTCGATTACGTCTTTTCCAGCGAATGCTCACAGTTCCGACAGCTAAATGGTACATTGAATTACCTAGAGCTTCTTTCGACAATTTCACTGCCTTAGCTACTATCTTTTTGACCCATTTCCAGTTACTGACCAGATATGAAACTGGAACGGAACTCTTGACCAATTTCAAACAGACAAATGCTACTCACATTTCAGATCATATTCATGAGTGGCGTCGCCGTCAACGAATGGTTAAGACATTTGTTCCCGATCAACTCCTTGCTGAATGGTTCATCAAATCCTTGTTACCATCTATAACAGAGGATGTGGCTAAAGGTGGCATCATCACAGAAGAGCAATTCATCGCTCGTGCCTAGTATTTAGACTTGATTTACACTCAGTCTGGCATGCTCTATGAGAAAATACCAAATGCACCGCGATATAATTTCAATGTTACTCCTCAAATAAAGGACTCTCATGCTAGAGACGGCTTGATAGGCACTGTAAACACACACAACACTACTGCATCTGATCCTTCTCTTACTTCTGAAATTAATTCTGTGTCATTTGACAAAGGCAAAAGTGACAAGCAACCAGGAAGTAAGAAAAAGGGGAAATAAAAGAAAAATCAAACTTCTAACCTGCAGGAACGGTCATCTAATCAACCGTCAGGACCACAGAAACCTCGTTATCCATGCATAATCTGTAACGAGGAACAATTTTTTAGGGATTTTCCTCACCATGCTGAAGTCTCAAAAATCATCAAGACTTCAAATGCATCAGCTGTGTTGACAGACCCATTTCCAAATCCAGACACAAGTTTGGTTGCTACGGATCTAGCTCCTAGTTCCCAAGTGTTAATTTTATCCACTAAAAAACCTTCACAAGATATTTTGGTGTCGACACAGAATAAAGACTATGGTAGTCCGGCCACTGATCAACCTACTACCTCGACAACAAATCCATCTACTGAATCAGTACCACCTACTGTTATTCTTGAATTGACAATTAAGCCACCGAAGGGAGTAATTCATAAATCGACATATAATCCTCGAGCAAGAGCTGCAAAAAATTATAATATAGTTGAATATTTGGCTCAAGCCCCTTCAGCTATGTCTGCTCTTGAGGTATTACAAAATTTTCCCTCCCAGAAGCAGGCTTTATTTTCGGCCATTGGTGGAATTGATCTGACTGATTCTAATCTTGTCGTCTTTAATCATACGAGCTATGTACTACAGCTACCAGCAGAATTGGCATTGTCCATCCAAGTAAATGTTCTCAATCACCTTTTTCATCTCACTATTATTGATCAGGGAGCATCTACGTGCATAATGTCTCTAAACTGTTGGAAGTCACTTGGCTCGCCGCGATTATCACAATCATCAACGACGTTGAAGGATTTTGATGGAAGAAAATATAAACCTTGTGGTATTATTAATAACCTCCATGTCGAATTAGGGGGAAAAATAGTAAGTATTTATGTTGAGGTTGTTGACAGACCCCTTGACTATAATATTTTACTTGGAAGACCATGGGTATATGCGATGACTGCCATTGTTTGTACATACTTTAGAATGATTTCCTTTCCACATAAAGGTTCAATCACAGTCATTAATCAATTATCCTTCTTTGCCTCCGCTTCGCAGGTAACTAGAAGCGTTATGTTTGTTCACTTACCCCAACTAGAAATCCAGAACATTGGTGTAGGAATCTTAAATGATTCCACTCTTATGGGAACCTTTGCATTACCACTTCCCGCGACGTCGGAAAAAATTGCAAGTATAGAGACCTGCTACATGATCTCTTCCACTCTATCTGGCTTAAGGGAGAGTATGCGTGTTTCTAATATTTCTACGTTGGATGATGTTTTACCGCCCAGCCCTATTGAGCTGGCATAACAATCAATCTATTTGGCTTGGGCAGAAAATCCGAAATCAGCATCGCTGAGTGTTTGGGTTGATCGTTCATTAGATTTTGGTACTCCATCTGATCCATTTTCCTCAAAATTTTTGACAAATGAAAATATTTTGGAAGCTATGATGTCAGACGGAGAACCATGGGCAGATTATCATCATCATTCCCATCTTCCAAATTATGAAGAAAACAATCTCAGTGAACTATATCACCCATCCATTCAAAATTCCTTTTCAAATTCTTTTCCAATTAATGCAATCGATTCTAAGCGAAACTTATCAAATATTGAAGAAACAATTTCTATCGATATTTCGACCAAACCTGGAATTGTAGAAAATATTCATGTTAGTGTATCTTGTTCTCCATCAGAACTTGATTCATATCGCTCTCTTTTTCGTGAATTTCGTGACATATTTGCTTGGTCTTACGAGGAAATGCCAGGCATAGATACTACTATAGTTGAACACACTATTAATATGTATCCCAATGTCAAACCGGTGCGTCAACAGCTTCGTCCTGTTCATCCGAAGAAAGCCGCTGCCATCAAAGCAGAAGTTGAAAAACTTTTGCATGCTGGTTTCATTTACCCTGTTCCGCTAACTGAGTGGGTTTCCAATATCAGTCCTGTTATGAAAAAACAAGGAACCATTAGAGTGTGTGTCGATTATCGGGATGTTAATCAAGCTTGTCCAAAAGACAACTATCCTACTCCCTTTATCGACCAGATTATTGATGATTGTGCTGGATGCGAAATATTTTCTTTCATGGATGGATTTTCCAGCTACAATCAAATCAATATCCGCCCAGATGACCAACATAAGACAACATTCATCTGTCCTTGGGGCACATTCGCATATCGAAAACTTTTGTTTGGTTTAAAGAATGTTGGGGCAACTTTTCAGAGAGGAATGGATTATGCTTTCAACGACATCAAGCATATTGTTCAACCATATCTAGATGATTTACCAGCGCATTCACAAAATCGGACTGATCACTCGATGCATTTGAGAGCCATTTTCTTACGCTGCCGACACTAAAAGATACGCCTCAATCCGCACAAATGTGTGTTTTGTGTTGGTTTTGGTTGATTTCTCGGATTCGTCGTCTCAAAAGAAGGAATTCGAATAGACCCACTAAAGGTTCAAGCCATTCTTGATTTGCCTGCGTCCTCAAACTTACTTCAGATATACAAACTTCAAGGAAAGGCTAACTTCCTAAGAAGGTTCATTCCAAACTACGCCAAAATGGCTAAAGGATTTACTCAATTATTGAAAAAGGGGGTTCCCTTCCACTGGGACCAAGTTGCGCAAGATTCTTTTGATGTTGTCAAGGACCATCTTGTCCGAGCGTCATTAATGTATCCTCCAAATTTTCAAAACGATTATTTCCTATATATTGTCGCGGCTGAAATGACCATCGCTATGGTTTTGGTCCAAGTAGAAGATGGAATTGAACATCTGATCTGTCATTTGCATCGTAATCTCAATGATACAGAAGTTAAGTACTCATACGTGGAAAAGCTTTCCTTGGAAGCTGTTCAAGCTGTCCAAAGATTTCGCCATTATATCCTGCTCCGAAAAATAACAATAGTTTCGGATTGCAACCCCATGACTTACATCTTATCACGTCAATTGCTGGGGGGGAAATATTCAAAATGGATCGTCATTTTGCAGGAATTTGATTTGGAATTCATCAAATCCAAGTCAAATAAGTCTTTAGTTTTGGCTGAGCTTCTCTGTGACCTTCCCTCTGATAGTAATCCTTCTACGTCGGAACCATATATTCCAGACGAGTCTCTATTTCTGATCGGATCATCTGATCCTTGGTATGGAGATTTCATCATTTATCTCCAAACCCAAAATTTTCTACATAATACCTCTCGCTCTGATCAGCGACGTATTCGATACCAAGCCAAAGGTTATCTGATCGTCAGCGATACACTCTATCGTCGTGGTGTCGATACCATTTTAAGGAGGTGCCTCACTCATGAGGAGGCCGAAAAAGTGTTAAATGATTGTCATGCTGGGGCTTATGGTGGACATTTATCTGGATATGCTACCACGCAGAAGATACTCCGCTCTGGTTACTTTTGGCCTACTATTTTTCGAGATTTCATCCTCGCAGTCAGAAGTTGTCATGCATGCCAGATTTTTTATCGTAAAATCCACAAACCGCCAGCGCCAATGCATCTTGTTGTCTCTGCTAAATCATTTACGAAATGGGGTATCGATTTCATGACCTGTAACCCTCCTTCATCTGGGGGGCATGGTTATATTATTGTCGCAGTCGACTATTTTACCAAATGGGCTGAAGCGATGCCTACATTTAATAACACAGGACAAACATCAGCATTGTTTTTCTTCAACCATGTTATTGCACAGTTTGGAGTCCCACAGGCTATAGTTATGGATCATGGGTAGCATTTTCGCAACCATATGATGTCTGAATTGACAGCCAAGTTAGGATTTTCGCATGATAATTCTACTCCTTATTATCCACAATCAAATGGACAAGTTGAGGCTATTAACAAAATTCTTAAACGAATGCTTCAACGAATGATAGGAGTTCGTAAAAGGAACTGGCACTTGATCCTGTACTCCACCTTGTGGGCATATCGAACCTCGGTGAGAAACGCAACTGGATTTACTCCTTTTCAATTGGTGTATGGTCTGGAAGCTATCTTACCAATCCAATGCGAAATATCATCGTCAAAACTCGAGATAGACTTGTTACCTGACACCTCAGAAGAAGAAGCGTGCCTCGTTAACCTCATCCATCTTGATGAAACGTGTCGTGAAGCCAAATTGGCCAACGAAGCACATAAGAGATGTACAAAGGCGCAATACGACAAAAATGTCCAACCTCGCATCTTCTTAGAGGGCGACCTAGTCCTTCTTTACGACCAAGAAGCTGATGTAATAGGTATAGGAAAATTCGAGCCATTATGGCACGACCCCTATATTGTCAAAAGAGTTCTTGCTAAGGGTGCCTACGAGTTAGTTGATTATGATGGGATTCCATTGGCACAGCCTAGAAATGGGTTGTATCTTTAACTTTACTATGCTTAATCATGAGTGTAGTAATTTTTTGTATTATATTGTTTATATGTTGTTGATTTGCATTCACTATCTTAAATTGTTTTTTAAAGTTTTCTTGACGTTAGTAATCCGCTTTACATTTTATGGCAGATGTTTGAATCTTCGGAACCATTTATTGGATATGCTGATGGTGCTAGTCGTAGTACGCAGAATCTATCCTCTGCAGCGTGGGCCATTTTCGCTCCGAACGGCGAGTTAGTGAGTTTTCGAGGGATTTGTATTGGTATATCGACGAACAATATCACTGAGTATAGCGCATTGATCGAAATTCTCTCTGATGCCATTTCATTTGGTATTAACCGCATAATCATAAGGTTAGACTCACAACTCGTGGTATTACAACTTACTAGTGTATATACTGTTAGAAATCCAACACTTCTTAGATTGTTCCTAAGAGTTCGAATTTTGGAAAGACATTTTGATTTTGTTCAATATCAACACATTTCTAGAAATTTGAACACTTTAACTGATTCATTAGCTAATCAAGTTTTAGACAGACATTTGCGACATAGGTAAAGAAAACATTCACATATTGAATAGGATTGCACATTAAACATAGGAAAAACTTTAAAAACATATAGATAGATAGTTATAGGTTTTTACAAAATTTGTGCCCAAGACACATTGGTCATCTGACCTCAAAATGTATGCAAATTTCATAAGTAAACTAGTGGTGCTCATGGAAACATGCTATAGATCTAGTGATCTTATGAAGCAACCACATCCAACGGTTAGGAACCCCAATTGTGTGTCACTGCAGTCACATAGGAAGCTCTTTGATCCAGCGCTCTGAAATTTCAAAGGTCAATCCCTCTACGTGTTGCTGGAGCTCAGTAAGAGTCTCAGCCATATCAAGGTCCTGAAGGACTGCTCTCCCGACAGCCCTCTCTGCTGGCGCATCCGCTTCATGCTCTAGTTCCTCTACTGGTTGAATGCGACCGATATCTGCATTACATCAAACATTTAGTTTAGTCTTGGAAAGAAATAAAAACAAAAAAACATTGTATAAACCTTAGAAAAATCAAAAAACATGGTCAAATCATTCTTACCTATTGCACCCCACTGAGCGCCTTCTGGTAAAACTAGATCTGGATCTCCTCGGAAGTCGACGCCTACGTATACATACTCATCGATGGCGACAATTTATCGCCGGAACCAGGCAAAGAATGCAGTTGAGAACACAATGGTCGATTGGCCTGCATGTCGACCCATGAGTTCTACCCATATCTGCATTCAAGGATCTCTAGGACTAGATATATCCAATGTTACATGTTGTGGCTGCATCAGTGGAATCCATTCCAAAGCGAAGGAGATGAGGATGGAACCATAAGTGAAATATTTCTTCCTTCCTCCCTTTGCTTTATTCAGTTGTTCCTTTATCTGAGATAGAACAACTTCAGACCAGTTGAAGACTATTGGCTCTAAGCATTCCAACGCATACTACATATACGATCTATTTGCTACATGGAGTGTAACTGTGCCGGAAAGTTTAGAGATCATGAAAAGGATGGTTCTCAAAGGCAAATCCCTGACATCACAGATGTTTATTTTTCCATCTTTGCTAGGTTCTAACCTCGGATAGCAACACTGCATAACATAATCCCTCACTGTTTCTCCTCCAACAGTAGATCCTGTGAGTGAAATGGGCAAACCTCTCCTCGACAAACCTGTGAGAAAATACACATCCTCGACTGTTATGGACAACACTTGATTTTTTATGTGAAATGCCTCTATCGCTGGATCCCATGCTCGAACAAGGAACTCCAAGAGTTATGTTTATTGCCTCATTCATGACAATTTGAAGTACTTAAGTAGCCCACAATTTCTTAAAGCTCTTACAATACCCAGATCATTTAAGGCAATCATATCTTGTTCTTCATGTTCTCCTTCTCTCCATTTAATCATCATTATTATCCGATGGAAACCTGAAAATCAACCATAAGATGCATTAGATACCATTCATTGCAAAAAACTAGGCAAATTTTGAGCACATCATGAAAATAAAAAAACTTGAATTGCGCCCAACGCACTCCCTAGGTTGAGATAGTGCGTTGCATATGCAGGTACCCTTCACTTTACCTGCTATGCAATGTAAGTTTCGATGTACAAGGGTGCGTTGCCCTCATTTTGGGCAGAATTTACCCTAGGGGCCTTAAAACCCTAAAAACTTGTAAAGAATGTGAATGAAATAAATACTGAAAGGAGGAGGAGGTTCATGCTATTAACCTGGATCAAACGGTGATGAAATCCATCCATAGAAATGACCACAATCAACGACTGAAGTTCAGGGGAAAAATCAGGTTCAGAGCTCCAAAATGCAAATGGTAACTATGGAATGGTAAAAATGAATAGTGAAACTGCTTTATATAGTCATTTAATTACTTGCAAGTTAAATTTATTGCTATGACTATGGTTTTATTATGTTTTTTATCATGAAACAGGTATTTTTAATCCATTTGATGTTGTTCTGAACATGAAATACAACTGATGAACAGGTTAGTCGTGTAGATTTATTTCAAAGAAAGTCTTGACCACAAAGCATACTTTTTCTCCTTATTTTTCAAGCTTTGATAAAAATGAAAAAGGATTTGAAGCGCACTTTTATCTTTTTTTCGAGCTTTTATAACAGCGAATAAGGAACCTCTGGAGTCTTCTTTCAGCTCTTTTCAGACTCCGATAATGTGAAAATATTACCGAGCACTTGTCATTTCGAGCTTGTTAAATTAAATGAATTGATATCTACTCAGTATAAGTTTAACCGTTTTCCGGACTAAGATGGATTATTTACGAAAAAGGAATACCTTGGTTAAACATGAACAAAGTGGTTCTTTCATATATTATTTTACACTTTTTCGGATTTGAGAGACAAATTTACGAAAAAGTACTTTTGGAGTCCTCTTTCGTCCTCTTTTTCAGACTCTCTAAACATGAAAAAGGACCGGGTTTCACTGTCGTTAAGCTTGTTAAAACATAAAATAGCGACGGGCTTGTCAATCATGGCAAGAATCGAGTTTCATTCATTGCTAGACTCGTTAAATTATTAAATATCGATACTTTATTCGCCTGAAGGGTTGAATTATAGATCAAGAAAATGTTATCCTCCTCAAGCTTGTTAAAAAATAAATAAGTACTGGTCGACAAATGACCGAGGAAAATTTGGGAAAAGTAAGCAAAGTTTCTTTTTGGTAGCAAGTCGCTCTTGAACATGACACTTCTTTCACTCCATGTTCGTGACAGCTTGGGTTGGGTAATCATCTTGACAGTTCATTCACACCTATGGTTCATCATACCTTCACTTCGGTTTTGGGTCAATGCTGCCAACTCATCATAGTGTCACCATTATGTTCAAGAGAAGTCATCCAGTGATTAAGAACTCATCCATCTGCAATACTCGTAAACCTTCATTTTCATGACCGTCATCCCTGAAAATATCTATATCAAGTCATACCATTGTCTCCGAAATCAGTAACTCCAATTTTGCAATAAGATGACTTCCTGTCAACGACAAATCAATATCCAGGAAGTTCACTTAGAAACATCAGATTCCAGTACCATGAGGCTTGTTACAGCATCGACAAGATCCTCGCTTCTGGACTTTTGACCGAAAGATTTTGTTTGGCGTTCAACATCAAATCATCTATTCACGCCTTACGAAATGTATTGCAATACCTCGAGGGCCATTTTCATTAATGGTGGTTCTCTCGCGTTTGTTAGTAGCTTACATTATTGGTTGGTAATCAAACAATGTATTTCCATGTTCAACGACAAATCATATATTCGCATGGCTAGAATTGTACCCAAATGATTGAGTGAATGAGATAAGAAGACCCCGGATCTAGTTTCAGCCATTCGGGCTGCGATTTCAGGATTTTTGTACACATCATCTGTACGTTGACCTTACATATAGATTGTCATCCAAACATGTGCCTATATTTGTAGGCATGTCTGCATCTGAGCAAAATTTCAATGTAGACGACTTTCTGAATTATGCACATGTTATTAGATTGTTTATGTGCTGACTATGGGAATGTCTACCCTCAGCAATTATGATCAATAGAGGATATATCATGATGTAATGTATTGTAAGATTGATGCAGGTGATTGTTCCGCTTTGTTTCTAGGCTCATCACAGTGTAAAGCATCTCAATCAAATGTTCTTATTATTTGGATCTCATGCTTTAGGGGGCAATTATTATAGGTCAATTTGGGCACTATTCCCAACGACTTGGTTAACTGGGCATCATCTCTAGGACCGATGATCAAAGGATCTATCATTCCCTATCATCTCAGTTGCTATATGCCCTAAGATAGGAAACAACATGAATCAAACAGTGACTTTCATCAAGCAAGGGTTTTCCATAGTTTGAAGCTTATTATTAAACATATGAGAGCTCACCAACGCGGGCTCTAAAGGGCCTAAGTGCATTGCATATGTAGTTAGCCCAATTCAAATTTGCTCTGCAGAGCACTTCCCGACATTCAAAGGTGCGTTGGTCACATTGGGAGCGAAATTCTCATTGTTCCAAAATCTCCACTTGGTTAGTGTCTTCTAGAAGGGTTCACATGTGTCAGGCTTCAGATCCAAGTGTCCATTTGACATCTCCATGAATGGAAACATGTCTTGCCTATTTTTGGAATGCAAATTATTGCAAAACAACCTACAGTTCATCTATAAATTGAACACAGATCTAAGTGTTTGGAGAGGAAGAATTTTAGTAGAGAAATGCTGGAGAATTTTCAATAGAGAGTTTGATTTGTGGAGCTTCCGCTGGAGAGACTTATGCTGTGATGAGACTTGGGAACATTGCTGGAGGGTCACTTCAAATCAGTCACTAGGTTGTATCCTCTCCTTCTATCATCAATAAAGAGTACTTCTTATTTTTCCCTACATGCATCTATGTTAACTTTGATTTTCCATCTTATAAGATCTTGGTTGATGAATGTAGTTTATGCTTAAATGATTTAGCTAACTAGCTTGAATAGATATCTCTATTATTGCATCTTTTGTTGTTTCAGTGCTCTTTCTTGCAGGAAGCATTCAGCCATCAAACCGCTTGAATTTGAAGCTGTAGTGGAAGTGACAGAAAGGAGCCATTTGGAAGCGACTGAAACAAGTAAGCGTTCAATCCTCTCTGTGTATCTGTTATGAGTTAGGAGAAATGGTAGTATAGTCTTTCACCTGTTGTTCTAGACTAGACATCGATCTAGGGAAGCGTAGTTTATCCGTAGATTACAATTCTGGCCTAACAATTGGAAAATTTTCTTGCTTTCAACATGCTCCTTGTCATGTTCATGATTGTTTTGTTCTCTCTCTGCTACACCATTCTGTTGCGGTGTGTATATGGTTGTAAATTGTCTTCTGATTCCATGTTGTTTGCAGCATTCATGGAAAGTTTTCGAATCATATTCTCCACCATGATCTGATCTCAATACCATGATATTCCGATCACTTTGGTTCTCTGCTAAGGCTTTGAACTCTTTGAACTTTGCAAAAGTTTCAGACTTCTTCTTCAAGAAGTAAACCCAAGAATTTTTGCTATAGTCATCAATAAAAGTGAGGAAGTAACAACTTTCACCAATCGACTGTGTCCTCATAGGTCCACACAAGTCTGTATGCACCAAGTCAAGTGGTTTCTTTGCTCTGTATGAAACTCCCTTAAAAAAAAATTCACGGTCTTTCTTTCCCAAGCTGCAACACTCACAAGTTGTAGAAGGTTCTTTGATGGGAGGTAATCCTCTGACCATCTATTTCTACTACAACAGTCTTAAACCGGAAAAATGCAAGTGTCCAAATTGAAAGTGCCATAATGAGTGATCATTAGAACATGCAACTGTAAAAGAACTAACCTGATCGTTGTAGTTCATAATTAGAGGAAAGAGTCTATTCCTTGTCATCTTCACCTTTGCTATCAGCTGCTTTCTCGGGGGTTTTTCATAAATAACACATTCTTTCCCCCGAAAGATAACTATGTATCCTTTTTGTGTCAATTAACCAACACTTATCAAATTATGTTTGAGACCAGGAACATAATATACCTCTGATATTGTCTTTAGCTCCCCTTGCTTGGTTAGAATGTTGACCACTCCTTTGTCATCTACATCCATAGTCTTGTCCGTCCCCAACTTTACCTTTGTCGTCATAGATTGATCCAAATTTGCAACCAAATTGTTGTTGCCTATCACGTAGTTACTACAACCATTGTCTAATAGCCACACCTTATCAGATGATTCATGCATGTTGTTGCATACTAGGAACATGGAGTTAGTATTCTCTGTACTAACATTGGCTCTCTAGTTTCCTTGATCAACTATATTATTCCTACAATCATGAGCATAGTGACCAAATTTATTGCAATAATAACATTTCACCTTTGATTTGTCAAAACTTTGATTATTTTTGAAGCTTCTACTATTGTTAATTCCACTTTGATATTCATGCTCTTCTCGGCCATCTCTGTGACCACCATAGCTTCTGCCCCATCCTCTGCCTCTTGATCAACCTCTGCCTCGACCTCTAGAAATAGAAACTTGACTTTTGAAAGAAGTTTCTAAAGTGGAATCTTTATTTATGTCTATCCTTGCCTCATGCGATAGAAGTGATCCCATCAACTCATCACCTGTCAGTTTTTCCAAATCCTTGGCTTCTTTTATGGCTGCTACCACAACATCAAACTTGGTAGACAAAGATATAAGGACCTTCTCAATCATTGTTCAATTTTTAATTTCTTCACCATAGTTTTTTAACTGATTTACTACAAACATGACCTAATTTATGAAACAATCGATGTCTTTTGTCTCCTTCATCTGCAGACTTTCAAAATCTCTCCTAGTATTCTGCAATTGAACTATATTGACTTTGGCCATGCCTTGATATCTCGTCGCTAAAGTTTCCCATGCTTCCTTTGCTGAAGACGTGATCATAATCTTCTAGAACACTGCTCGGTCCACTCCCTGCAGGATAACAAGAATTGCTTGTGCATTCTTCCTTTTGACTTTCTTCCATTGTTCCCTCTCTGCATTACTGAGAGCTCATTCTTCTGCTTCAATCTCAAGTTCTGCAAACCCAAACTTGACATGATCCCAGACATCATGTACTTTTAACTGGTTTCCATTTTAATGATCCACACATCATAATTTTTCCTAGTGAAAGAAAGAAGTTGTGGCTGGAAACTCGACATGGCCATTTTGCTTCAAAAAAAATATTCTCTGATAAAACCTTGAAATTTTCTTTTTATGAACTTTGCTAAGCTCCTTTTCTTTTTCAAACCCATATATATATATATATATATATATTCTTTTATAAAAAAATTATTTATATATATATAAAACTTTTACAATAATCCTCTCTTTAAAAAAACAACCTTTAAATTATTACTAAACTCAAAAACTTTTAAAATCCCTTAATGCATTCGTATATATGACTCAACTCAAAAATCGAATGGCCTTTAAAAAATTTTATGGGCTTAATATTATATATTAACTCACCCTTTTAAATCTCCCTCGTATAATCCAAAGTCTCTTTTAAATAGCTTTTAAAAAATGAATCCCATCATATTGACTGTTATATTGCTCATGATTGTCGATCGTTAAGGTAAAACCCGATTGCGCACCCGATGAGTACAAAAAACTGTGGAATAAACTCGATTTTCACAAAATCGTAAGTTTCATGACTGTTGCGTAGTTTTTCAACCAAAAAGGTGCGGACCTGCGCACTTTTTGCACTAAAAATGTGTGGACCTGCCTACTCTTTATGTGTTAAACTATTTTGTAAATTAAAAAAAAAAATTGCTGGCCTTTTTCTCTTGGCCTTCTTCTCTGGCTTTGCTCGCCCATGGATCTTGTGATTTCTCCTTAGCTCTTATACCAATTTGTTGGAAAACCAGAGGATATAGAACACAAAATAACACAAATACTTCACACACGAAACACACATGCGCTGTGACTATTCTATTAATCAAACAAACTTCAATCTTGCTCTGAATACAATGAACTCGATGAAAGGTATTTATCCTGACTCGCTTGACATGTACACACTTACATAACTCGACTTGATCATCACTCACTAAACTGAATCTCTAACTCACTTACCAAAATCATCTATCACACAACTTGACTTACTTAACGCTTACTTAAATGATTGTGTAACCCAAACCTTCAGAGCCTCGACTTGAGGTTGTGTGATAAATTGACACAAATAGGAGGGCTTTGTGGTCTGTCAAAACTTCAAAGATTGCACAATCTCTGAGTGTTTAAGATTAGAGGAGTTACTGAATATTGGAATGTTGATATCTTTGGATTATTTGTACGTTTCTGGATGCATAAAGCTCAAGAGCATTCCAAGGTTGGTGCAGCTCACGAAGCTAACACAACGATATTTTAATGGATACCATGAGATGATGGAGCTATCCGGCTCAAAACATTTAATGTTGTTAAAGTATCTTGATGCTCGTGACTGTTTGAAGCTACGGTGGGAAGAGGGGCTGCTCGAAGAACTGTGCCAACGACAGGTCCAACTGTTTCAACGATGAATGTAATGTTTATTAAAAATGTGTAAATACACATTTCTTTTAACATATAATGTTTAAAGACGTGTTTCTTGTAACACATGGCAAGGAGAGTTTCACAGTTCATGTTTGACTAATACATTATGTAGCAGTATGGTACGCGAAGAACGTATCGTTCAGACCTACGACGTGACTACATTTTAATTCATATGTATTAGTTATGGAGACAAATTCATTTATAAATAACTAGCAATTTCACGATAGGTACAAAGGAGCGTGGATGTGCGAAGTAGAGAAATGTGGAAGGTTGTAATCAATATTATTAGAACAATGAAATACAATTAAAATCTGAGCAATCAATTCAAATATCAGAACAATGAAATATAATCAAAAATTGAGTTTTTATATATCTTCTAAAAAATGTAACATAAATGTTTCATAATAATGACAATCTTTGCAAACACAAGGTATATAGCAAAGGATTTCAATTTCTTTGGGCTTTTTAAAAATGCCATGAAATAAATTTTTGGAAGGAGGGAAAACAAAAATTAATTTGAGAAATTAATGAGGGGGAGGATTTGAGGTTAAAGATTAAAGATTAAGCATTTTAATGAAATACTTCCAAGAATGGCTTAACTTGTATCCATATTCTATATTTTGAAAGTTTAGTGGATGACCTGGGTGGAATGGAAGAGAACAAGGGGGCAAGGGTTTAAGGGTTTTAGCTTGGCCAAATAATATGAGGTGTAAAAATTTGAGGTGAAATTTTGATTTGTGATGTTTAAACTGGTTTTGGTTTTTGACTGTTATATATGGGTTCAACACCCTCTAAAACCCCTAGGGAACTCGAGCTTGTATATTCAATGAATTCTTGTTGGATTTTAGATAAATTAGACCGGAAAAAATCACCAAAAAATCTTTCAAAAAGTCATATTAAAGACAACTCAATTTTGAAAATGATAAGTATTGGTTGTGTTTTTTTTTCAACCTGGGGATCTATCAATTGGGCCAATATAAAAATATCCAGAAAAACATGGAATATAATAAACCCCAAGACCCACCAATGAATCCAAATGATCATTGGGAAATATGTTTTTTTCCAGCTTAAAGAATCTACCAATTTGGGTAGTACAAAAATATACATAAAAGCATGGAATTTTATAAATCCCAAGGCCCACCAATGAATCCAAATAATCATTGAGAAATTTGAATATTTGTTTTAAGGAGTTTGAAACGAACTTATCATGTTTTTTTATATTTTATTGGCTAAAATTTAGAAATATAATCCATGTTCCCTTAAATTAGCATGTTCAAATCTAAATTATAAATAAAATAAAATTCACATTTTAAATTGTCTATAAGTAAATATCATGTTTAATATGTTATAAAATGTTTGAATACAATTTAAATATTAAATTATTATTTCTTTATATACGGTTTGAACAAAATTTTGAAAATGTTTGTATTTATTAAAAATGTAAAAAATTTTAAAAATATATAATTATAAATATTAAAATAGAATATGTTTTTTTTTTTTCTTTTTTTTTTCTTTTTCTGGATGGAAAAAAATATATAGAGCACTCACAAGAACGAACACGCACACATGTTTTTCTTTTCTCCAATCATATAAGATAAAACATCAATTTTAATATATATATATATATATATATATATATATATATATATATAATCTTAAAATTAATCATCACCGTAATCAATATTTAATAGTTTCAATTTTTTAGATATTCAATCTTTCATCTTTTTTAATACAATTTATAAATAATAAATATAATAAATGGTCAAACTTATTTAATAATGAATACTTTTACACCATTGTTATTTTGTGGTATACGAAAAATATATTTACATTACATATTTATAAAACTAGTAATTGCGTCTTGATGTTGCAAAAAAAACGCGGTAAGAATTGAATTGAAAAAGAATCATGACATAAAAATCCATTATACAAATGCATACTCTTTTTTTTTCCATACAGCAACTAAATCTCAAATCATGAAAAGAGACGCAACTAATACCTCTCTAGAAATTCAAATACATCCCATATAATCAAAAACCCTGCTAGCAAATTACATCCCATATAATCAAAAACCCAGCCAGCAATCAAAGCCCGGCTGAAGAAACAGTTTTAAACACACTGGAGCGAACCGAATAAAAGATCATAACAGAGATATGTTCCAGCAAGGCACCCAGCCTTAACCTCAAAAACTACACGGTACCGAAAATTTGAAACGATAATCTCTACAGACAGTAAAAAAAAAAACACAATTTTGAAATAGCTCCGAGAACCCCGATAAAATTTATCCTGAACAAAGCTGGGCCAAAAAACCAGACTTAGTCAATAACAAATGAACCAAAAAAGTATCAATGAAATACCACAAAACCAGCTGCACCCTCTCCCTCCTCACCCACAAATTCGTACTGCATCGTACCAAACACCCCGGTCAGGGCTTTCTTAGAGAGTCTATCAGCCTGATCATTCTTCTCCCCGAAAATATGCTTAAAATTGATGGGAAATGAACCCGCCCGTAGAACTCTATGTAGAACTCTATTCATTTGATGCGGACAGAAGACGAAACCCGCACCATATTTTAGTAATCGTCTACAAATTGTCAAAGTGGCAGAGCATCTTGACAGGGAGAACCACTATCTCAAAGGATAATAACTAGATAAATTTTCACAAAAAAAATACAATTTAGCCATAAATTATATAAGTAAATTTATCAAAACATAAAATAAAATGTGGTCTTGGAGTATGTACAAATTGTTGCTATTTCTTTAAGAGCTCATTTTCTTTAGATATAAAAAATAAATAGATTAATCTCTAAGACTCATTTCAAGTTTAGGGATTTTTCTTGAATAAAATAATGAATTAGACTCATTCACACATAGCAATCAATAATAATTGTCTTCACTACTTATTTAACAAACAAATTATAATATATTTTCTCAAAATAATAATTAAAATAAAAATAAAATAATTTAATTGACTTATTATTAAAAATAAAATAATTTAATTAACTGGAAAATTATTATATTATTATATTTTACTAAAAATTAAATTATATGAATATTTCTATATTATTTAATCGGAAATTTTATTTCACTGAAAAATAAATCATATAAAAATTTACTAGATTTATGCCTAATTAGAAAAATCCTTTTCCGCTGAGTGAGAAAATTTTCCATTATACATATTGATAAGGAAAACAACCACCGACCAACTGGTTAAAATTTTGCAGATCCAGTCCACCAATACCACAATTGTGCCATTTCACTCGGACAATCAACTTCTTCGAATGTATACATCAAATATTTAGAGGTTCTGTACCACAAAGTCCCAATCCATGAAGAAATTCCAAAGGCTGTGCTTGAGCCACGACTGTGTTGTTATAGAAATTTTCTGGACATATTTTCCACATGAAGATGGAGATAAGCACGAGCGTTCTGCAACAGTTGTTTTTTCTCTCTCGAAGCTTAGTCTACAACTCTCCTTTGTTTTCTCCTTCGAACATAAGAAGAAATTGAGGGAACCTAGGTCCTTAATTTTATCAGTTGGATTTAAACTTGCAATCAAAGTCCAATTAATACAAAGTTAAAAGAGGCTAGTTCAGTCAAAGGGTAACCTAAATTAGTTGAACCATCAATTGATCACAGGTTTAAATGTAGTAAAATTCGGAATATTAGGAAATACAATGGATCAAAGTTTAAAGTTCTTGAAAATATTTTGTATCACAGGTTTATATGCAGTTAAATTCCGAATATTAGAAAAACATTGTGGATCAAAGTTTAAAATTCTTGAAAATATTTTGTATCACAGGTTTAAATGCAATTAAATTTCAAATATTAGAAAATACAAGAGATCAAATTTTAAATTTCTTGAAAATATCTTGTATCATAGGTTTAAATACAATTAAATTCCGAACATCAGAAAATATAGGGAATCAAAATTTATAGTTCTTGAAAATATATTGTAAAAAAATGTAATACAGTTTTACAAAACAAAACAAAATCAAGTACTAACAGATCAAAGTACTTACAGTAGATGATGAACTGTGAGTAATGTAGGCGAAAGGATGTTGGATCACTGCTGAGAAGTGGCTTACGCCCTCCCTTGGCCTAAAGAAACGAGCTACATTAATCCCATCAGCAAAAGGATGTTGGATCCTTTACTGAGAAGTGGCTTATACCCTTCTTGGCCTAAAGCAAATACATTAATCCCATCTTCCATTGTTGCATCTTTGGAGAGTAATAAACGCAAAGGACCAATGTCGTGCGCAACTTTGACGCTAACCAGTGACTTATTAGCGCTTAATGCCTTGAGTGGAGGATTCATTTTCTTGCTTTTCATTAAAATAGGGCTTCCATTGCCAGGGTATTATTAATATATGTATTAGACGTTGTTGTGTATCATGTGGAGATGAACAGAGATTGGTAGAGGTTATAGAGTTAGTTATGTAGTTAGGTTGAAGAAAGTTGTAGATGAATGGCCTAAAACATTTCAATCGTCTAACATACATTTCATCTGATGGTGCAAAAAATTACATTATGGCAGTTAGGAGAGCTTTTTTCATATAAAGACGCCTTACGGCGTAATTATGAGAAGTCCCTACCAATTTTAACATAAATTTGAAATTTTCACATAAAATAATATAGATTGAAAAAAAACTTAAAATACACATACATATTTTCAACATATTTTATATATATATATATTCAATCTTAAAATTAATCATCGCCGTAATCAATATTTAATAGTTTCAATTTCACCTTTTTTAATACAATTTATAAATAATATATATAATAAATGGTCAAACTTATTTAATAATTAATACTTTTACACCAATTTTATTTTGTGGTATAAGAAGAATATATTTACACTACATATTTATAAAATTATGAGAAGTCCTTACAAAATTTTAACATAAATTTGAAATTTTCACATAAAATAATATAGATTAAAAAAAAAAACTTAAAATACACATACATATTTTCACCATTAAGAGTAGAAAGTTCCCTTATCTATAAATCAGTTAAATAAAAAAGAAAGGAAAAAAAAAACATCATTCTTTTTTTTCATCTCCCTAGCTCTTTATTTTACGAATCCATTTTGAAATTGGTAATGAAGACCTAAATGTTTTACAAATGGCATTCAACTCACAATAGAAGGTTCAACTCACAATAGAAGGGACTTGGTATCAGCAGTGTGCCTTTCTCTTCATTATCATTGGTATGAACCTTCTAGGATCTGAAATTTGTTCATTATCATTAGTATGAACCTTCTAGGATATGATTGACCCATGTATTTACTCACTTGTACGAGAGCATTCCCTTCTTAGTGCATATATGTTGGTGTAAATCGCATCAAAGCAATACTTTACATAGCTTTATTTCTCTTAAGTTATGGTGAAGTATATGTATTGTTGTTGTAGTTTGTCATTCATGTTAGAAAGTTGTAATTCTAACACCTCACTGTAAGGTGTCAACAATCATTAGTGCATATAGGATTGTATGCATGGATCAACTATTTTATGATTTGGTCTTATACAGGTTCACCAATAAGCTTTTGATTATATTTGAATTCTTGTAGGACATTGAGGATGTTTATTTTTCCCTCTTATCTATGCATACATGACTTCACAAAATTACCATTCCCTTTTTTACGTGTTAGGTCTACAATTATTTGAAGACCTTCAAATTTTCATATGTGATACGATTTAGATGAAAGTTCATATAGGTGTTAATAATATAATTTGGTTGTTATTGTTTCTGAACTATGTAAGGTGTCAATCAATTTCATCATCCTACTGTTGTTATATGAAGTGTAAGGCTTCCACCATAGGTGTCTTGTTGTTTCTCTGACTCCTTCAAAAACTCACAGTGTTCCTATTGCAAATTATCATGTAAGTAATGATGTAAAATACATGGTTTATCTTGTGGTTAATGTTCTTGTTTGGAATTTTCTCGTTTCAAACATGTGAAAGTGATGTTTTCCATGTAAAGAGAAATGACGGGCGGTGACAATATTTCAATCCTAATTTTATGGAGTCAACTTGTGATATAATTTTTCGATAATAAAACTTTGTGGTCAATTCAAGAATTTTGTGATTTGCACCATTATTTTATGGAATGTAGATCATGATAAATAGTAATTATTCATTAATCTTTACATAGTTCTTCAAGAAGATGAATTTAAATGTAAAACATTACTTTTTTACATTGTAGTAATTTGTAAATGGTTGTTAATGCTCATGTTGGAATCCCAAATTGGAACATGGGGCTTACAAAGTGAAAGGGATAGCGCCGAAATTCCATTTCCATAAATTCTCAATAAGCACATCCTTTCTTTTTTACTTATATTAAATTAACTCTTGTATTTTAGGGTTCTAGAACATTTCACCTACGAAGTAGAGATTATGCAAAACTCAGTTCTTCACCTTATGTCGGGGCATTAGTAACGTTATGTTGTCCAGGGATTCACAACTGTATTTTGCAACCTTGTTACATCACAGTTTTGGAAGTTTTACAACACTTAATAATTTTTAAAAGGCATCTAATGATCATTTGCATTCATGAATGACCAGTCAATTTTGGAATGAGTATTTTCCTATTCTTGTATTTAGGAGTGTTGATTATGAGGGATATCTTCCAACTATTTATAAGACCCGTTATAGTTAAACTAAGATATTTTATATATTTCTAAAGTTGGATGCAAGTATGTTTTAGACCTGCACTAAAATGTTAAAGTCCTGGAATATTTAATAGCATTTGAATAAAATATCTTGTAGATGATGTTCTTGATTTTATCAACACTTATTTTTCTCCATTGCCAATTTCTAGTTGCAGGCTATGTTAATTTTCTAAATTTGTTTAACAGACTGCAGTTTTTCATAGGCCAGCTTGTATCACCTTGCTATTCCTAAACAACCTCTTAAATGCTCGAGGATGTGTCATGATATGGAAAACATGTCCAAATTTTATTTGAATGCTAAATATTTCAAATTTTGAACAACCTGATTTTTAGTAACCACGGATTTTATAATTCCTCTACTTAATTTTTTGTTCACCCTTTTGGAAAGTATTAAAGCACATTCTTGATGTGGAAAAGAGTAATATATGTTGAGGGGATGGCATATAAGGGAAATCCAATATTTTGAAAATTATATAAGCTCAAATTACTGTGAAGTTGGGTTTTGCATTGGTGCAGATGGATGTAGACTTGATCAATGTGAAAAACATGAGTACGTAAAATGATGGAAATATGTGTCTCTTAATCCAAAGGGACCTCATCCAATTCTGACATGGAAAAATATTCACATTGAAGAGGTTGTCATTTCACTTTACCATGATCGAGTCTATGATGTTGTAAGGGAAGGTATGTGGCATCCATCATTAATGGTTCCATTTATAAATTGAAATATCGAATTTATAACTAATACACATTTTGTATTTTAGTTATAGGCGATGTCTTTTTTTGTCATTTCCCCCTTAGGAAATGAAGATATCATGTCCTACTATTTGATGTGATGCACAAAAGTAAAAAATAGGTTGGTGAAACTATATGAAGATGGACAATTCACATACCAAACTGGTGACATGGTTATGATGGGTCATTTTTTTGAAAAGGTTAAAAAATAAGGTGATCACATTATTTATATATATTTTAGTCATAGCAGCTCAGATCAGTATCATAGAAATCAAAGCGAAGGTAGGTGAACCAAGGAGATGGAAGATTACATAATCTGACCATGAAAATATAATAGAGACTTTCATTCTTATTACCAATTGGCCATATGAGTAGATGATGCGAATGGAAATCCCTGAAGTCGAGTCTATAACAATAAAGTGTAATCTAATCTAGTTTAAGAGATCAATATATGAATTTTGTAATTTAGAAATGTGACAATTGAATAATTTTGTAACTTTTTAGTTATATAATTTTGAATGTGATTAAAATTCATAGAGAAATGTTTCCCACTAATATTAGCTATTAGGAATAAAATCGTAGATAAATAAAATAAAAATGAATATGGAAATGAAGCAAAGAATGAAGCCATATGGAATTATATATATAGATACCCCATGAAATGACACCATGCACCCATAACCATCTTAGTGCATCATTCATATATATTTGTAGAAAATGAAAGTATATTTACAGATTGGATGGATTCATAATGGTGTTTATGTTATAAGCTTTATGATCCTTTAGGTGCTTAAGTTTCTAAAGTTTTTCAAATTTCAAGGAGGTTTTATTTTTCGGGATAGGGTCCTTATGTGAACCCCATAGATTAAGAATCAAGAGGAATATATATTGTTTTTAAAGTGTTCTCTCTCTCTCTCTCTCACTCTAGACACACACACATACATATAATTTGACTGACATGTACATTAATTATTATTTTTTTAAATGTATCCTATTCATGTTGAGCATGGACTCAAATTATAGATATACATCATAATGGGTTTTAGAAGATACATTTTTGTAGACAATAAAGTTGATATAATGCTATTTTACTTAAAATGGAAATTCAACTATCTAGGTTATTAACAACATTGAAATATTTTTATGTTATTAGTAAATTCCACGTGTCAATTTGATATTAAGCATGGATAGAGTTACATATATGATTCATGTTGGATTGTAAAATGTGCAACAAATAGGGTATATATATATATATATCCAATCTTCAGAGTATAACTTCATTTGTAGAGGGGACCAACGAAGTGACATCACCAAGTGAATTATGATCAACAAACCATCATGTATAGTAAACAAAAATTAGATCATTTCCACTTTTTATATCCCAACCAAAACTTAAGAGCCAAAAAGGTGCTTCATAATGTGTCCACTGTAGATAGAAAAACACCATTTCAACAAGAGATTGTCAACAAATTTGCAGCCCATTACCACATTTACACTCCAAAATTACACCATCCACAATGAATGCCTTAGCATTGAGACCATTATATCCCAAAAACATAACTAACACCATTGTTTACACAGTGGCTGAGAAAACACATTATGAACCAAAAACACAGAATACAAACCATAAAATCCCAGGACAAAGTATCACTGACAAAATGAAAACCAAAGGCACATATCACCATCAATCTAATCATTATCTGAAGAGATCAATGTATGGGTTTGAAAATTATTATCTGGAGGATCAGTAAGACCTCTTGAAACATAATTAGTCACAATATAATTATCTAGTCATGCCAAACAAGATTCTACATTATCCAAATAGAAACACACATTGTGAAGCATTATTTTGATATTTTCTAAGGAGGAGAAAACATTATAAGTTTCTGCCTGCTTTTCCTAGAAGAGAAGACACAAAAGGGTGGTTGTTTGTTGGTTTAAATCCAATGAACTCATGAATTGAAAACTTCATTTCCAAAATTTACCAATGTTTGGGAGTCATTTAAATTCCTTTCCCAGAAATTTGGAGTTAGAGCAGTGGGGGTGGTCCCCTTCCTCCTTTCTTTCCAAATCCAAGATGTCACTTCACAGCTCAAGAGAAAAAAATTCAAACAGAGTAGCCAATAAATCATAACAAAAATGGCGTACCCTTTTAAAACCAATATTACCTCCTCCGCCATGTTTACTACTCATTCTCTACACTGGGGCCATGAGCACAACTATTGATAAGTAATGAGGGCATCCACTATAAATACCTCTACCAATGAAAGAGGATGAAGTATGTTGAACCGAACCCCAAATTCTCGATCTATAAACTATAAGGTCATTAACATAAAACCATATGATGGGCCCAAATCCTAAAAGGTTGTCACGCTCTTTACAATGTAGTGTCATAATCAAATAGTCCAACTTGAAATGCTATTTGTAAATATAACTATATAACAAGAACTCAAAATAAAATAAAATAAAATAAAAATAAATAAATGAGTCACTAGTAACAACTCAAAAAATAGATGAAACCTCCCACAATTATGCAAATGAATGAGGGAGTAAAATTCCAAAGAGATAGATTCTAACAACACCCTCCCAAGAAACCAGAAACTAGTAGCCCAAATAACTTGAAGTAACCACCACAACAGAGCATAAGAAACCTTGGAAAAAAACACCTTCAATAGAGAAGACAACTATAAACTAAGATAATCATGGAAGCTAATTATTGATAAACTCACTCATTAATATGCTTTTGTTATCCCCCACTCCCTTAGCCCTTTACTATGTTATTCTTTTTTATCATCCTTTTTCATCTATTTTTCTCCTAGCTTATTCATTCTTAAAAAGAAATTACTAGCCCTGATTTTTCTCTTTTACATACTTACATATAATTAGCATTCACAAATTTGTAGCTCCCCCTAACCTCATTGCCACTTATATCCTTTTCATCCATGCCCCCTTCACCTCCTCTCATGCACTTCTTTATATTGTTTTATTATTTTTTATATAGATTTAGAAGTTTAATTTCTTCCCCCTCCTTATTACTCCTCCTACTTATGAAAGTTTTTTTTGGTTTTTTATCTCTAATCCCTCTTTACTCTCTTGATATTTAATATTTCCCCCATTTTATCGTTATTTTTTTTTCATTTATCTAACATTTATTTACCCCATTTCGTTTTCAATATTTTTTACCTAATTCCTTAACTTTATTAATTTGATCCTTTAATAAATATTTTATTATTTTAATCCTTCAATACCTACCCTTATTATGTTGTTGGAAACTAGATCACTACTGAGAGAGGGGATTGAATCAGTAATGAATGAACTTATAATTTTTTCTTCAAATTATTTATCTTTAATAATGGATAAATCAAAACATAAAATAGAGATCAGAGCATCAACCATAAACATGAATCATGAAAGTGTTCAACACGAAGGACATATATGTTTCTGGTGGAAAACCCTATATAGGGAAAAAAAAACCACTCGATGTTGTCGCGCTGCTCAAATATTCATTATGTCAAGAAAATTATTTGCATAGAGTTATAACTGACTACTATTAAATGGATATATGTTTCTCATCTAGATCTACGAACTACCATTTATTGGAATCCACCACGACCAACGATCCTCACTTGGTTAATCCTAAACTATCATTCAACTCTACAAACTCCTATCTACTCGAAGCCACTGGTGAGCCTTGGTATTGCACCAGAGTGCTGCAACTCCCAGGGGCTACCCTAATTTACTTTATCAACCCGATTTTCCTAAAAAATTGGAGGTGACAGTACTATATACACAGAAAATGCATTATGTTCATATCATCCTCTTTCGTTCTGAAAAAGAGTGCTACTTCTAGGTGTTCTCAGTTAAGTTTTTCACACTTCAATGAAACTAAAATAAATTGCAGAAAGGAAATGAAAGAAATGAAACTAATTCAATTTTCATAAAGGAAATGGAAGAAATAACACTAATTTAAATTGCAAAAAGGAAACTAATTTAGATCACACTTAACTTGGCCAATTGGCTAAACACACCCTACTTTATCTATCATGCTCCTATCCATGCAGTTATTCATGACCTAATTCTAATTTGAAAAAGTGTGCTTGCGGTTTGGAGGAAAAAGGGCTAAGAGGATAATGGAGGGCTTAACGCATGAAACAAGGCTTAGAAGTGGAAAGAGCGGGGTTAAACCTTATAAAACATTTTTATAGCGCATAAATGGCTTTGGAGCAGAATTTTTTGAAAAGTGCGATGACGGAGAAGTGGGAGTACAATTTGGAAGCGGGAGTGAAGTACGATTTACGAAAAAGGTAAAATATGTGAAGTGTAAAGTGTGACAGGGTAAACATTGTGATTTGAGATGTGGTAAATGTTGTGAAGTGCGATACGAGATATCGCAATATTACAATCGATTGTTGGAAGCGATAAGTGTTAATGAAAACCAATTAAATGGTGTGAAATGAAAAATGTGATGGGTGACGTGGCAGTGGGATCGACGACGGAGCGTGATCGCAATATCGCAATTGACGGATCAGAGCGGTAAGTCTTAAAAGAAAAGGGTAAATTTTGTGAAGTGAGACTGCAATGTATGGTAGCGGGAGAACCGAGAAGAAAAGGTTAGAGTTCAAACTTTGATGGCTTGTCAAGCGTTTTGCGTTAAAATGGCTGCGATAGCCACAGAACGTGAAAATGAAGGAATATAAGGAAGACTTAGTCATTTTGAAGTGTTTTTGGGAATAAAAAGGGTGTGATAGCTAGAAGTAAGTGAAAATAGAAGGGGATAGAAGCATAATAGAAGAGATGGGAAATAAAGCGGGAAGGCGAGGGTGAACTTCTTCGGAACTTTAATACTACTTCCTACAAAAAAAACATGTGGATTCATGCACGAGAAAACAAAAAATAATTCGTGATAAAAACAGTGAACATAAATCAATTTTTTGGCATGTGGGAAAGCGCACCCCCCTCGAGCTCTATTGACAGAGATGAGAAGGGAAGTCTAGATCCATAGCTTTTAGAGTTTTATCCTCCATTCTATTAAGAAAATGAAAACCTACAACAACAATTTGAAACATAAACTTGAAACTATTAGAAGCAAGATTAACTAAATGACAAAAATAAAAAATAACTAATGGAAAGAAACAAACTAGCTAAATGACAGAAAGGAAAGAATGGTAACAGGAAGAGAAGTTGAGGCACATGGCCTAATCCACAAGCCCAACTCTTTGGAACTAGATCAACGAAAATTCATATGAATACCCATTGCATTAAAATGAAATCTTATTACATCCCAAAGGTCTTAAACAACAAAAGCCTAATAGAATGGAAAATGGATGGCATGGGATGGAATGGAAAGAAAATGGAATGGAATGGACTGTATCGAATGGGCCATAATCGAATGGCCTGACCGAAATGGAATAGAATCGACCCTAATTAGCTCTTTATTAGCTTTATTTATCCTCAAGGGCAGCTACCAACAACTCCCTAAAAAATAGGTAATGAGTCCACTTGACTCTAAGTGAAGTATGGCTTGAGTGCACTTGGTCTCGAGTCGCTTGGCTGCCTCTGGAATTCAAATTGCTGGAGGGGATCTCATGAGGATCCTTTGGCTACCTTTGAGATTTAAGGAGGGTGGACAACCCCCTTGAATCTCTCCAAGATTTCTCCCTAATTTCCTGATATTGTGTTCATTTATTCTCCAATCCTGATCTTCCCGTGGCAGGGAGCAAGTCCCTAAATCACCTCCTTCTCCAAATCTACATAATCTACCAAATATTATCACAATATTATACAAAAATAACCAATATTAGGCACAAATATGCAATTACCTTTAAACCTTCCTAAGAAAATATTGAAGCATAAGAAAACATTAGTAAGTGTAGAAGGAGATATTTAATATATAAATTCATGTGCATAAGGAAGGTAGATGGGCTTAAGAAAGGTTAGATGGGCCTTATTATATGTCTAATTTAGAGGCCCATCATCACCCCCTTATTGAAACAGTTGATCATCCTCTGAGAAACCTATTCATCCTCCCCACCTTATGGTTTTGCCTGCATGCTGGCTTATTTCATTTTCTATTTATTGGCCCATGCGCTGCTCCTCCTGCTAATATTCTTGCTATTATTCTTGCATTTCTTCTTGTACGAAATTCATGGAGGTCCTTAGGTGCCTTAATAAAATATGTTTTGCATGCCAAGAGGTGGTGGATCCACATTTTATTTGATTTTTTTCTTTTTTTGTTCTTTTTTTTTTATTGCATGCAAAGTAAACTCACAATTCTCTTTTCTGTGAAATGAGTTCACCCTTGGTTATCCCTTGGCACTCCTTGTCTTCTATTACACTGAACTGCTTACTGCCCACTTTCTCAAGTCCTTTTTACTTTTGTCTTGTTCCCTTTCTTGGTGGAAAAAGTGAGGCTAGTTGCTAGATAAGGCTGAGGTTGCTCTGCTACTGATTTTGGCTATATAAAAAAACTTTCCTTCTCACACTTTTTAATGTTTTATTAAGCTAAAATAGATTCGAAGAAAGGGTTAGATGATTGCATACCTGAGCCATACCATTGATTTGTTTTTGCAGGTGATATTGAATCTGTTGATATGGCTGTTGAAGCTGTCTTCGGTGGTTCTGAAGCTGCATGTGATAATCTGCTTGAGGTCCTTTTGGTGCCTCTGAGCATAGGAGGAGGAAGTCCAAGTTTGACTACCTTTAACCAAAGGTGTTGACTGAATTTTCTTTTTGTGCCACTTGTTGTTTTCTGGCTTGCAAAGGTTGGAGAGCACCTGCATTCATTAGAGAGAGAAACATGGAGAAATGCAATTATTAGTAATATTATTATTATTATTATTTTAAGGCCTACTAGCTGCCTCTTTGAGTTTTTCCACTAGTAGGTCTTCTTAGGCGCCTCAAAGGAGGTTTTCGCCTAGGATCTTTTATTTTTCTCTTTTTTTTCCCAACCTAATGACTGCCTCATGGAGGTTTTCAATCAGTGGGCCAATCTCAGACGCCTCAAAAGAGGTTTTCACCTCAGATTTTATTCTTTCCCCTTTTTTACTTTTTTTTTTCTTTTTCACTTTCCTACTCTACTTGAAAAAAACAAAACCTTTTTCAAGTATAGGAATACTTCCAATGGAGCCATGTACACATCAAAATGACAGATCAAATCATGTGCACAATTGGAATACATGCTTTGACATGTACCTGAATATGAGAGATGAATTTCTTTGATCGTGATTGTATCAAGTACTATTGGAGAAGAGTTTGTTTCTGCAACTTAATGACTGTTTGGAACCATATTTCAATATAGTTGTGATGCCCCTTATTCACTTGCTGAGTTGTATCACCTTGGATGTCCTCTTCTATTATGGAAGTCAAATCTTCCTCTTTTTGTTGATTGTTCTCTTGAACACATGGAGGAAATGCTGGTAAACATGAGGGAAATTTCTCAACCTCTGATTATGATGTCTGCTCTTCATCAAGTGCAGTCCTCGATCTTTTGATCTCCTCATTTGGATCTTATTCTTCTTCACGTTGTCCTTCAATGACATTAAGAAAATCTCTTCTTTGCAATACCTTTCTTGAACTAAGATGCATGTCATTTAGATCAAGAGGAGATGTTTTGTAGTGTTGTACCTCAACATTGTAAGTGAGCTGAGATAATTCATTGTATGGGTTTGGAAATGGTAGTACAGGTAGTTGAGTGGGGTTAGATATATGAGATGGATGTGGTTGAGGCTGTGGTTGTGGTGGAAGTGGATTGTAGTGATAGCATGGAGTCGAGTATGGAGGATATTGAGGAAATATTGAGGATGTTGAGGATTTTCCCAATAAGGACCTTGCCAACCATGTTTCCAAGAATGGTTTTGGGTTTGAGATGGCCAAGGTTGCCAAGGAGGGAGTGTGTCCCAATTAGTTTGAGATGGATTTGAATAATCTTGAAATTTTGAAGTGGGTCCTTGCATCATATCAAGTTGACTAGGCTGCCAGGGTCTCCTTGGAGCTACATAACATAGCTTCTTTGGTGATTTCCTTACTCAATTTTCTTCCTGGTAAACTTCTTTAAACCTGGGGAATGATGAACAACATTTAGTAGCATATGTTTCTGCATGGATAAAAAAATTATCAGCATCTTATTTTTTCTCATTTTTCATTCTTAACATTTCTACTTGTTCACTTAGATTGCTAAGAATTTATATTTTAAAGTTGTCAAGCAAATTTCCAAGTTCATCTTGCCTTACCAATGTTGATGTTGACTTACTTTCTCTTTCCCTTCCTCTTGATATGCGCTTGCATGTTTCACAGATTTCTTCAAATGACAATTGATATACATCTCCTTTACTCATGAGATTAAGGATATCAATCCACTCATCCCTAATTGTTCTAAGTAAGAGGTTTTTTAGTGTGTCAAAACATAAATGATGAAATTTTTCCCTCTTAACATTATACATGAACCTCTCTATTAGATCCTCAAGGCACTCATCTTCTTCTTGGTTCATTCTAAAAATTTCTTCTCTAAGGTCACGATCTTTTTATTTTTCTAGAAATATATTATGCATATCGTTCCATGATCTTATTGAATTAGTACCTAGACTCATGAACCATTTAAGAGCTCTATCCTTCAACGTTGCAGGAAACGATCTCATTTTTTTAGTGTGTGATAAGTAGCGATAAGACCTAAAAATTATCTCAAATTCAAAGAGAAATGTTTCTGGATCCTCTGTCCTCATACCATGGAAGTTGGGAAGGAAAAATGGAGGGATGTTCTTCATATGTACACTGATGTCCATATCTTAAATGGGAAACACAATAAGATCTTCTTCATTGTCATCATATCCATCCATCTCTTCTACCTTCAAAAGTGTATGGTGATGTGGTTCTTGCTACACCACGTTGTCAAGTGGGGGGGTTGGTATTGGAGAAGTATTAACAAACAAACAAAAAAAATTTGAGTATCCCTACTCCTATGAGGCATGAAAATAATATATTTTTGTAATTTTTTTAATATTTCTGAAATGGCATGAAAATAAAGGAAAGAAGAAAAGACTGCTAAAAAAAAATCAAAGCATCTACTAGACACCTCCCTGGCAATGACGCCAAAAAGTGGTGAGCCTTGGTGCTACAACTCCTAAGGGCTGCCCTACTTTACTTTATCAACCCGGGGTTCGTACAAACTTGGAGGTGGCAATGCTATATACACAATAGATGTATTTTTTTCATGTCATCCTCTTTCGCTCTACGAAAGGGTGCTACTTCGAGGGGTTCTCAGTGAAGTCTGTCACACTCCAATGAAACTAAAATAAATTGCAGAAAAGAAATGACAGAAATGAAACTAATTCAATTTGTAGAAAGGAAATGAAAGAAATGAAACTAATTTAAATTGTAGAAAGGAAACTAATTTAAATTGCAGAAAGGAAGCTAATTTAGACCACACTTAACTTGGCCAATCGGCTAAATACACCATACTCTATCTATCATGCTCCTATCTATGTAGTTATTCATGACCTAATTCTAATTTGAAGAAGTGTGCTTGCAGTTTGGAGGAAAAAGGGCTAAAGAGGCTAACGGAGAGCTTAATGCATGAAATAAGGCTTAGAAGTGGAAAGAGCGACGTTAAACCTTATAAAACCTTATTATAGCGCAGAAATGGATTTGGAGTGGAATTTTTGGAAAAGTGTGATGGCGGAGAAGCGGGAGTATAGTTCAGGAGTGGGAGCGATGTGCGATTTGCAAAAAAGGTAAAATCTACAAACTATGAAGTGTGACAAGGTAAAAATTGTGATTTTCGATGTGGTAAATGTTGCGAGGTGCGATATGCGATATCGTAATATCGCAATTGACTGTTGGAAGCGGTAAGTGTTAACGAAAACCAATTAAACGGTGTGAAGTGTGAAATGTGATGGGTGGCGTGGCGGTAGGACCAGTGGCGGAGCATGATCGCAATATCGCAATCGGTGGATCAGAGCAGTAAGTCTTAGAATAAAAGGGTAAATGTTGCGAAGTGCAATTGCGATGTACGATAGCAGAAGAACCGAGAAGAAAAGGGCAGAGTTCAAAATTTGATGGTTTGTCAAGTGTTTTGTGTTAAAATGGCTGCAATAGGCGCAAAACATGAAAAAAAAGGAATAAAACGCAGACTTAGTCGTTTTGAAGTGTTTTTGGGAATAAAAAGGGTGTGATAGCTACAAATAAGTGAAAATAGAAGGGGATAGAAGCGTAACAACAGAGATGGAAAATGAAGCAAGAAGGCGAGGGTGAACTTCTCCAGAACTTTAATATTGATTCCTGCAAGAAAACCTATGGATTCATGCACGGGAAAACGGAAAAGAATGCGTGATAAAAACAGTGAACATAAATCAAATTTTTTTGCCTATGGGAAAGCCTACCCCCCTCGAGCTCTATTGACAGAGATAAGAAGGGAAGTCTAGATCCATATCTTTTAGAGTTTTATCCTCCATTCTATTAAGAAAATGAAAACCTACATCAACAATTCGAAACATCAACTTGAAACTATTAGAAGCAAGATTAACTAAATGACAGAAACAAAAAATAACTATTGGACATAAATAAACTAGCTAAATGACAGAAAAGAAAGAATGGTAACAGGAAGAGAAGTTGAGGCACATGGATTGGGCCCTAATCCACAAGCCTAGCTCTTTGGAACTAGATCAACAAAAAGTTATCTGAATACTCATTGCATTAAAATGAAATCTTATTACATCCCGAAGGTCTTAAACAACAAAAGCCTAATTGTAATATTCCTAAATTAGCATGCATCTAATAGGAATATAAATTTTTTCTTTTGACATCTAGTAGATGAATAAATGGGTAAGGAAGCCCATAAATATCTAAAATAGGAATAAAATTCCTCATGATGTGAAAAAGGATCATAATAATAGCTATATCTTACACCCTCATGTGTGAACAGGGGCAATTACATGTGGACGAGGTCAAGTTTGACCAAGTCAACAGCGTTGGAATGAATGGTGGAGATCATCAATGGAGACAGCACAGTGATAGTGGGAGGAAGATTCCTTGGCGGAGGAAACCCTAATGAGTGGGACCCAAGGTGAGAAGGCTTACACTTGTTTATAAGGAGGGCAAGGCAGCCATAGTAAGACATGTTATTTATTATTGATTTTGTGGTCTGTATGACTATTGTGCATTCTTCAGCTGTTTAGTTGAGATTGTTGTGTTGCTTAGCACAAGGTATTCCTGTTTAGGAATTCCATTTCCTTTAATGAGAGGCCTCTTGGGGGAGCTTTTCACTTCATTTCTCCACATTCATGCTTGAGCCCAAGCTACCTCCTTTAGCGACAGCGCAGTTTCTGTTTAGAGCTGGGTTGTGTTGTAGGGTGTTGCAGTGGAGGGTTAATAACACCACTTCCGAAGCTAGTTTTTCAGAGGAAGAAGAATTCCTCTCTTTAGGAGATCAGTGAGGAATATTCTGGAGCATATTTCACATCTTAGCACTTGGCCAACATATTTTCCATATCCTACAGCGCAGTGTCCCTCTTGGACTGTGTTATTTCAATGAGAATTTGCAGTGAGGGGTTGTAGTGTTTGATTGGAAGGTGAGATCTTTAGTGTTAGGATCAGCCTTTCACTTGGAAGATCCATTGGAGGAGGTCTATTCATATTATGCATCATCTTTATTCATCTCCATCCAATTATTGAGTTGCAGCTGCTACTCAGCCCTAGGGCTGCACTCCGGCATTTTTGCATCTTTGGATATTTCAGGAAATCCTTTCCGAACTGCCTTGAAGTTGTGTTTGGGATTCTAGATCTTCACTCCCAATATTGTATGAGCCCTGTATTTGTATATCTATGTATTTAAATTCCCCAGCAGAAATTTCACCTAATAAAACTACATTGTCATAGCCTTGGCATTTGTTATGTAGCAGTGTTCTTTATATTTCATGTACATTTTCTCTTGAGGCTGGTTTTGCCTATCTTGAGTGACTATTTCCTAAAGGTCTTGTATACATTTTATTGTTATGATCTCAATTTTATGGCTATATGATCTTCTTACATTACATGTGTTGATTTGTCACTGCTATTTCCAGTTTTATGTTCATATATTGTTGCTTCCCCATTTGGGGATATTACAGTGGTATCAGAGCATAATCTTGGCTCAGCCTATGGATCTCAGCCATTATGCTATCATAAGAAGAAGAATAAAATATTTACAGAAAAGAAAAAAATAAAACTCGATTATTTGGAGGAGGGAAGGAAGAGAGGCTCTCAAAGCTTCTTTCTCAAACTATGTAGAGCATTAAGGGAGATCTCAAGAAGATGAGAAGGGAGATGTGTAGAGGGTATCCAGGAGAGTTTGAATCTGAAGCAAACTCTAGATTTTCACATGATGAGTGTGAGCATGCAGCCACACATGATGATGTACAGCGCAGTCATATGCCCAGATCTGCTGTGAGGGAGACGGAAGAAGAATAAATGCCTAAGAAGGAGATTCTTAGGGATTATCTACAAGAATATGAATCTCAAACTAAGAGGTTCAAAGATCACATCACCTTCCAAGAGTTTTGCAAGATCAAGGTGGAGAGGAGAAAGCAGCATGATATGGGTGGATTTTTTCTATCTATTTTTTTTGGTTCACCAAAATGTTCAGCTAGAGCTTGGGTGGAGGAGCTAGACACCTATCTGTAGTAGCACCAAGTTTCTGAAGATGAAGTCATCAAAGTTTTAGTGCCGCATTTTGGAGGTAAGGCCTATGCTTGGTGGATATTTGATTCCTTTTCATTAAAAAATGAAAATACTTCTTCTTATGCAAAGTTCACTAAGATATTAGTGGAAGGGGCTAACACCTTGCATAATACCTTGCTAGAGGCAAGATCTCTATCTCTTATTATTGGAAAAGAGGGCATGGAGATCCCTTTTTCAAAAGAGGATCCACTTATTGAAAAGTTTCCCATTCATATTGAATATGAAGAGAAGGTTGGGGGCAACAGCACTGTCATAACTAGAGTATATCTAGCACCTCATGCAGAGGTATATGGAGCACTTGCTCCAATAGGAGGGATTATTGTATCATTGCAAGGAATTCCCCAGGATCTCATATGTGGAGGTCAAGGCATAACCCATGAGCAGCATGTGCCATTATTGATAGATTGTGAAACCATGCAGATAAAAGGAGAAGGTAGGGAGGATTACCAACATCATATGATGAGGAGCACACACCATTATCTATTTCAGAGAGTTGATGCATAGAAGAGGCTGACTGATTTGTGTAGTGAGGGCAGGGATAAGGCTATCCATTCATATATGCATTCTATTCTTGATATTGATGTCTCATTTCATGGAGGCATTTCACCAGGGAGACCACTAGATCAGCAGATGATGAGGGATGCTTCACATTTGGATGCACCACTCATTGATTCCAGAGGGGTGAGGACCTTGGGAGAACTTGGTGCAACGTTTAGAGTCTTGGGTAGACTCAAGGAGGAGAGAGGCATTCTCCCAAAATCATCATTACCCACTCTCATATCAGATTCTACGTTGTGGCAGGAGCGGCATGGGAAGGATAGCAGCCTTTTAACTTGCATCTTTGGCACGGGAGATGTCAAAGAGGAGGACAGCAATACGACATATGTTCTTTGTGATAGATCATCAGCGCTGTCACTATGGAGGATAGATCCACATTGGAAATCCCAACTTTTGGTGGATTATTCCAAGGATCTTTCTACTTGTATGATATTGGATGACCAACTGCATGAGGAGGGATATTCAGTCAGAGATGAGGTCATCTACTATCATGGTAGGATATTCTTATCTAGAGCTTCCAAGCTCAAGGAGAAGTTACTACAAGCAGCTCATGAAGATTTCATTTTCAGTCACACTTATTCTATGAGAGCATACCACACCATTATGGAGGGGTACACTTGGGAAGGCTTTGAGAAGGAGATATATCAGCATTTGAGGAGATGCATAGATCATGTGGAAATGGAGGAGATACATAACTCTTTGGGGGAGCTAAGAGAACCACCTCTTTTATCTTTGAGAATGAGAGGAGATTTATCTATGATCCACTCCATTTGTAAAGCATATAGTAAGGATACTGTTTGGTTGCATAATGATTTATATGATGAATATATGCATTCCATAACCATATATGTGCAGGAAACTGCTTCAAGAAGGAGCATTATTCCTTCTAGACTTCATGGTCTATTTGAAACCATAAGAAACATTGATGATGGCCACTCCATAGGAGGTCTTGGGGAGATGATATCTTATGCAAGGCATGCTCACTTTGCACCATACACCATACACTTTCTCCAAAAGTTGTGAGGAGACTGGGGCAGCAAGCAAGTGGTTGAGAAGCAACACACCATGTCATTTTCTAATGCAGTTGAGAGTAAAACTGCACTGGTTTCATTTGAGGGACCATTGTCCTTCTTCCTTGTTACATATGGCAGCTAGTATGATTCTCATTATGGCTCCCTATGTTGATGTTGTTCTTATCTTTGTGGGGAGCATGTTGGGAGGAGAGACACATTGGTTATATTTTTCCATGGGGAATGAAAATTCCCACACCTCTTATGTTCCATGCTTCAATAGGAGTATGGGAGATGGCTTGCCATGTTATGTTTGGCAACAGCAGTTAGAAAAATTGCGTTGTGACCACTTGGGAAACTGTTGGTACCTTCCAGCACTACATGAAACCTTCAGTATTCCTCTCATTTGGATTCCATATGGTGGTGATTTCCTATTCATTATATATGGGATGGTTTGGGCCAACATGATTCATAACATTGGATAGAAGATCTTTGGAGATCCAGTCTTCTTCATGCCACTTGAGGGCAACATTATTGCAGCCCAAGATCAGCAACTACTCTATACTTATCATAAGTGGAGAGAGGGACAGCGTGGGGTAGGCTATTTTATCTACCATGTTCAATTATTCAGCCCACCTACATTGCAGGAGCCAAAGGTGGAGGAGAATTTTCAGGAGTTACCATTTTGGAGGGTGGCTCATTTTGTATGTATGATAGCTTGGGGATGGAGGATCCACATGGGAATGATGGTTCCCAATGCATTTCAGATCCCATGACTCAAAGAGACCTCTAGACAACACATTTTTTCCTCCATGGACTTTTTTCTTTTACATGATGATAGCTATTTGGGATGCTCACCAAAAGCTAGCTTGCATACTGGGGAGGGGAAACTTGGAGATGTATTGATGAGACATCATCTTGTTCCTTGGAGGATTTTATCATATGTGGATGCTACAGGAGGAGGAGGGGAGACTTCTCATTTCTATCCTTGCAATTACTTGAGGACAAGCAACATTTGGGAGGGGAGGACTGTAATATTCCTAAATTAGCATGCAGCTACTAGGAATATAAATTTTTTCTTTTGACATCTAGTAGATGAATAAATGGGTAAGGAGGCCCATACATATCTAAAACAAGAAAAAAATCCCTCATGATGTGAAAAGGGATCATAATAATAGCTGGATCTTACACCCTCATGTGTGAACAGGGGAAATTACATGTGGACAAGGTCAAGTTTGACCAAGTCAACAACACTAGAATGAATGGTGGAGATCATCAATGGAGACAGCGCAATGATAGTGGGAGGAAGATTCCTTGGTGGAGGAAACCCTAATGAGTGGGACCCAAGGTGAGAAGGCTTACACTTTTTTATAGGAGGGCAAGGCAGCCGTAGTAAGACATGTTATTGATTATTGATTTTGTGGTTTGTATGACTATTGTGCATTCTTCAGTTGTTTAGTTGAGATTGTTGTGCTGCTTAGCACAAGGTATTCTTGTTTAGGAATTCCATCTCCTTTCTTGAAAGGCCTCTTGTGGTAGCTTTGCACTTCATTTCTCCACATTAAGGCCTGATCCCAAGCTACCTCCTTCAGCTACAGCGCAGTTTCTTTTTAGAGCTCGGTTGTGTTGTAGAGTGTTGCAGTGGAGGGTTGATAACACCATTTCCGTAGCTAGTTTTTCAGAGGAGGAAGAATTCCTCTCTTTTGAAGATCATCGAGGAAGATTCTGGATAAAATTTCACATCTTGGTACTTGGCCAACATATTTTCCATCTCCTACAGCGCAGTGTCCCTCTTGGACTGCGTTATTTCAGTGAGCATTTGCAGTGAGGGGTTGCAGTGTTTGATTGGAGGGTGAGATCTTCAGTGTTAGGATCAGCCTTTCACTTGGAAGATCCATTGGAGGAGGTATATTCATATTATGCATCATCTTCAGTCATCTCCATCCATTTATTGAGTTACAGCTGCTACTCAGCCCTAGGGCTGCACTCCGGCATTTTTGCATCTTTGGATATTTTAGTAAATCCTTTCCAGATTGTCTAGAAGTTGTGTTTGGGAGTCTAGATCTTCACTCCAAACATTGTATGAGTCCTATATTTGTAGATCTATGTATTGAAATTCCCCATCAACAGTTGTACCTAATAAAACTGCGATGTCATAGCCTTGGAATTTGTTATGTAGCAGTGTTCTTTATATTTCATGTACATGTTCTCTTGAGGCTGGTTTTGTTATCTTGAGTGACTATTTCCTCAAGTTCTTGTATAAATTTTGTTGTTATGATCTCAATGTGATGGCTATATGATCTTCTTACAGTACATGTGTTGATTTTTCACTACAATTTCCAATTTTATGTTCGTATATTGTTGCTTCCCCATTTTGGGATATTACACTAATAGAATGGAAAATGGATGGCATGGGATGGAATGGATTGGATTGTATCGAATGGACCATAATAGAATTTCCAGACCGGGATGGAATAGAATCAAACCTAATTAGCTCTTGATTTGCTTTATTTATCCTCAAGGGCAGCTACCAACAACTCCCTAAAAAATAGGTAATGAGTCCACTTGACTCCAAGTGAAGTATGGCTTGAGTGCACTTGGTCTCGAGTCACTTGGCTGCCTCTATAATTCTAATTTCTGGAGGGGATCTCATGAGGATCCTTTGGATACCTTCGAGAGTTAAGGAGGGTGGAAAACCCCCTTGAATCTCTCCAAGATTTCTCCCTAATTTCCTGATATTGTGCTCATTTATTCTCCAACCTTGATCTTCCAGTGGCAGGGAGCAAGTCCCTAAATCACCTCCTTCTCCAAATTTTCATAATTTGTCAAATATTCTCACAATATTCTACAAAAATAACCAATATTAGGCACACATATGCAATTTCCTTTAAACCTTCCTAAGAAAATATTGAAGCATAAGAAAACATTATTAAGTGTAAAAGGAGAGATTTAATATATATATATTCATGTGCATAAGGAAGGTAGATGGGCTTAAGAAAGGTTAGATGGGCCTTATTTTATGTCTAATTTAGAGGCCCATCATCACCCCCCTATTGAAACCGTTTCTCATCCTCTGAGCAACCTATTCATCCTCCGTGCCTTATTGTTTTTCATGCATGCTGGCCTATTTCATTTTATGTTTGTTGGCCCATGCAGTGCTCCTCCTACTAATCTTCTTGCTATTCTTCTTGCATTTATTCTTGTAGGTGCTTCATGGAGGTCCTCAGATGCCTTAAGCAAATCTGTTTTGCATGCCAAAAGGTGGTGGATGCACCTTTTATTTTATTTTTTTCTTTTTTTGTTCTCTCTCTTTTTTTTTTAAATGCATGCAAAGTAAAATCATAGTTCTTTTTTCTATGAATTGAGTTCACCATTGGTTATCCCTTGGCACTCATTGTCTTCTATTACAATGAAATTCTTACTGCCCACTTTCTCAAGTCCTTTTTACTTTTGTCTTGTTCCTTTTCTTGGTGGAAAAAGTGAGGCTAGTTGCTCGATAAGGCTGAGGTTTCTCTACTACTGATTTTGGCTATATAAAAAAACTTTCCTTCTCACACTTTTTAATGTTTTATTAAGTTAAAATAGATTCGAAGAAAGGGATAGATGAATTCATACCTGAGCCTTACCATTGATTTGTTTTTGCAGGTGATATTGGAGCTACTAATATGGCTATTGAAGCTGCCTTCGGTGGTTCTAAATCTGCATGTGATAATTTTCTTGAGGTCCTTTTGGAGCTTCTGAGCAAAGACAGAAGAAGTCCAAATTTTACTACCTTTAACCAGGGTGTTGACCGAATTTTCTTTTTGTGCCAACTTACTGTTTTCTGGCTTGCAAAGGTTGGAGAGCACCTGCATTCATTAGAGAGAGATACATGGAGAAATACTATTTATTTATTTATTTATTATTATTATTATTATTTAGGCCTACTAGCTGCCTCTTTGAGGTTTTCCACTAGTAGGTCTGCCTAGGCCCCTCAAAGGAGGTTTTCACCTAGGATATTTTATTTTTCTCTTTTTTTTCCCAACCCAATGACCACCTCATGGAGGTTTTCAATCAGTGGGCCAATCTCAGATGCCTCAAAAGAGGTTTTCACTCGATATTTTATTCTTTCCCCTTTTTTCTTTTTTCTTTTCTTTTTCACTTTCCTACTCTACTTGAAAAAAACTAAACCTTTTTCAAGTATAGGAATACTTCCAATGGAGCCATGTACACATCAAGATGACAGATAAAATCATGTGCACACTTGGAATACATGCTTTTAAATGTGCCTGAATATGAGAGATGAATTTATTTGACTGTGATTGTATCAAGTACTGTTGGAGAAGAGTGTGTTGCTGCAACGTAATGACAGTTTAGAACCATATTTCAATATAGTTGTGATACCCCTGGTTCACTTGCTGAGTTGGATCAACTTGGATGTCCTTTTCTATTATGGCAGTCAAATCTTCCTCTTTTTGTTGTTTTTTCTCTTGAACACATGGAGGAAATGTTGGTAAACATGAGGGAACTTTCTCAACATTTGATTCTGATTTCTGCTCTTCATCAAGTGTAGCCCTCGATATTTTGATCTCCTCATTTGGATCTTCTTCTTCTTGATGTTGTCCTTCAATGAAATTAATAAAATATCTTCTTTGCAATACCTTTCTTGAACTAAGATGCAGGCCATTTAGATCAAGAGGATATGTTTGGTAGTGTTGTACCTCAGCATTGTAATTGAGTTGAGATACTTCATTGTATGGCTTTAGAAATGGTGGTACATGTAGTTGAGTGGGGGTGGATATAGGAGATGGATGTGGTTGAGGTTGTGGTTGTGGTGGAGGTGGATGGTAGTGATAGCATGGAGTCGGGTATGGAGGATATTGAGGGAAATATTGAGGATGTTGAGGATTTTCCCAATAAGGACCTCGCCAACCATGTTGCCAAGATTGGTTTTGGGTTTGAGATGGCCAAGGTTTCCAAGGAGGGATTTTGTCCCAATTAGTTTGAGATGGATGTGAATAAGCTTGAAATTTTGAAGTGGTTCCTTGCACCATATCAAGTTGACTATGCTTCAAGGGTCTCCTTGGAGCTACATAGCATAGCTTCTTTGGTGATTACCTTGCTCCATTGTCCTCCTAGTAAAATTATTTAAACCCGGGGAATGATGAACAACATTTAGTAGCATATGATTCTGCATGGATAACAAAAATATCAACATCTTCTTTTTTCCCATTTTGCATTCTTAACATTTCTACTTATTCACTTAGATTGCTAAGGATTTCTATTTTAAAGTTGTCAGGAAAATTTCCAAGTTCATCTTGCCTTAACAATGTTGATGATGACTTACTTACTCTTTCCCTTCGTCTTGATATGTGCTTGCATGTTTCACAGATTTCTTCAAATGAAAATTGATATACATCTCCTTTACTCATGAGATTAAGGAGATCAATCCACTCATCTCTAATTATTCTAAATAAGAGGGTTTTTAGTGTGTCAAATCCTAAATGATGCAAATTTTCCCTCATAAAATTATACATGAACCTCTCTATTAGATCCTCAAGGCTCTCATCTTATTCTTGGTTCATTCTAAAAAAAATTCTCTAAGATCATGATCTTTGTATTTTTCTCGAAATATCTTTTGCATATCATTCCATGATCTTATTAAATTAGTACCTAGACTCATGAACCATTTAAGAGCTCTATCCTTCAATTTTGCAAGAAACAATATCAGTTTTTTAGTGTGTGATAAGTAGCCATAAGACCTACAAAGTATCTCAAATTCAAAGAGAAATGTTTCTGGATCCTCCGTCCTCATACCATGGAAGTTGGGAAGGAAAGATGGAGGGATTTTCTTCATATGTACACTGATGTCCAAATCTTAAATGGGAAACCCAATAAGATCTTCTTCATTGTCATCATATTCATCCATATCTTCGACATTCAAAAGTGTATGGTGATGTGGCTCTTGCTGCACCACATGGTCAAGTGGGGGGGTTGGTAGTGGAGAAGTATTAGAAAAAAAAAATTTCTGAGTATCCCTACTCCTATGAGGCATGAAAATCAAATATTTTTGTAATTTTTTTAATATTTTTGAAATGGCATGAAAAGAAAGGAAAGAAGGAAAGAATGCTAAAACAAAATCAAAGCATATACTAGACACCTCCCTGGAAACGACACCAAAAAGTAGTGAGCCCATGTATTGCACCAAGAGTGCTGCAACTCCTAGGGGCTACCCTACTTTACTTTATCAGCCCAGGGTTCGTACAAAATTGGAGGTGACAATGCTATATACACAGCCAATGTTGTATGTTCATGTCATCCTCTTTCGCTCTACGAAAGGGTGATACTTCTATGGGTTCTCAGTGAAGTCTGTCACACTTCAATGAAACTAAAATAAATTGCAGAAAGGAAATGACAGAAATGAAACTAATTCAATTTGAAAAAAGGAAATGGCAGAAACAAAACTAATTTAAACTACAGAAAGGAAACTACTTAGGCCACACTTAACTTGGCCAATCAGCTAAACACACCCTACTCTATCTATCATGCTTCTATCTGTGTATTTATTCATGAACTAATTCTAATTTGAAGAAGTGTGCTTGCATTTTGGAGGAAAAAGGGCTCAAGAGGCTAATGGAAGGCTTAACACATGAAACAAGGCTTAGAAGTGGAAAGAGCGGGGTTAAACCTTATAAAACATTATTATAGAGCAAAAATGGCTTTGGAGTGGAACGTTTTGAAAAGTGTGATGGCGGAGAAGCGGGAGTATAGTTCGGGAGCGGGAGTGAAGTGTGATTTGCGAAAAGGTAAAATCTGCGAACTGCGAAGTGCGATGGGGTAAACATTGTGATTTGCGATGTGGTAAATGTTGCGAAGTGCGATACGCGATATTACAATATCGCAATCGGCTATTGGAAGTGGTAAGTGTTAACGAAAACTAATTAACAGTGCGAAGTGCGAAATGCGACGGGTGACGTGGCTGTGGGACCAGTGGTGGAGCGCGATCGCAATATCGCAATCAGCGGAACAAAGCGGTAAGTCTTAAAAGAAAAGGGTAAATGTTGCGAATTGCAATTGCGATGTATGGTAGCGGGAGGACCAAGAAGAAAAGGGCGAAGGCCAAACTTTGATGGTTTGTCAAGCGTTTTGCGTTAAAATGGTTGTGATAGCCGCAGAATGTGAAAACGAAGGAATAGAAGGCAGACTTAGTCGTTTTGAAGTGTTTTGGGGAATAAAAAAGGGTGTGGGAGTTGCAGATAAGTGAAAATAGAAGGAGATAGAAGCGTAACAACAGAGATGGAAAATGAAGAGGGAAGGTGAGGATGAAATTCTCCAAAAATTTAATATTTCTTCCTGTAAACAAACCTGTGGATTCATGCATAGGAAAACAGAAAAGAATGCGTGATAAAAACAGTGAACAGAAATCATTTTTTTTGGCATGTGGGAAAGCCTACCCCCTTCGAACTCTATTGACAGAGATGAGAAGAGAAGTATAGATCCACAACTTTTAGAGTTTTATCCTCCATTCTATTAAGTAAATGAAAACCTGCAGAAGTAATTCTAAATAAAAACTTGAAACTGTCAGAAGCAAGATTAACTAAATGACAAAAACAAAAAATAACTAATGGACAAAAACAAAATAGCTAAATGAAAGAAAGGAAAGAATGGTAACAGGTAGAGAAGTTGAGGCACATGGATTGGGCCCTAATCCATGAGCCCAACTCTCTGGAACTAGATCAATGAGAATTCATCTGAATACTCATTGCATTAAAATGAAATCTTATTACATCCTGAAGGTCTTAAACAAAAAAAGCCTAATAGAATGGAAATGGATGGCATGGGATGGAATGGACTGTATCGAATGGACCAAATTCGAATGGCCAGACCGGAATGGAATAGAATCGACCTTAATTATCTCTTGATTAGATTTATTTATCCTCAAGGGAAGCTACCAATAACTCCCTAAAAAATAGGTAATGAGTCCACTTGACTCCAAGTGAAGTATGCCTTGAGTGCACTTGGTCTTGAGTCGCTTGGCTGCCTCTGGAATTCGAATTGTTGGAGGGGATCTCATGAGGATCCTTTGGCTGCCTTTGAGAGTTAAGGAGGGTGGAAAACCCCCTTGAATCTCTCCAAGATTTATCCCTAATTTCCTGATATTGTGCTCATTTATTCTCCAATCTTGATCTTCCAGTGGCAGGGAGCAAGTACCTAAATCATCTCCTTCTCCAAATCTGCATAATTTGTCAAATATTTTCACAATATTCTACAAAAATAACCAATATTAGGCATAAATATGAAATTACCTTTAAATCTTCCTAATAAAATATTGAAGCATAAGAAAACATTATTAAGTGCAGAAGGAGATATTTAATATATATATTCATGTGCATAAGGAAGGTAGATGGGCTTAATAAAGGTTAGATGGGCCTTATATTATGTTTAATTTAGAGGCCCATTAGCCACCCTGACCAATGAGCCTCGCCTAATTTCTTCCCAACTATCCAACTACCATTGGATTGATAAAACTTCTCACTTATATTGAATTAACTAGAGTCCTCCAACTCCACTTCTCTATGTGGTTCTCGTTTCATATATTTTCATATTAGAACCGGGAACTACTCAACATGAGCATTAAAATAACGTATCATCAAGGCTCACAATAAAAAACCAAATCCACACTAAAAACTACAACACAATCTCATCAACATTGCATAATTTAATTTGTAGAATACTAGCAAAACCTTTATGCAATAATAGATCTACTCACAAATAATTGTTGCACACCACCAACAAACTAGTGAAAAAAAATAAGTTGCTACCAAACAACAACAATATCTACAATAAATTTCTACTTCATCTCCTCATTCTTTGCTCAAAATGTTGGTTGAACATGCTTCAACTAACTATTGCAACACCTGCAAAATTCTTTAGAAAATCTGCATTACACAACCCCCACACAACGTGCACACTCTTCTCCAATCTCACACTCACTCAACACATCAAAAGAAATGACCAAGTAGACTCAAAGCCTTCCTCTATTTATCATTATTTTATGATGATTAAATCAGTAAATTCTAAATTTTATGGAGCGCTGAACAATTCTTTTCACACATTTGAATTTTCTCGGATCCAACTCCTTAACTTGATCAAGCCACTTTTTCCACTAAATGATGATAATTTCAATGTTAATCACTTTCTAGAAGCTCCCTGACCTTTACATGAAAATTTATGAACAAGAAAAGCCAGAAAAACCATAAATTAACTTGAGATGTTCAAGGAATGCAGAGAAAAACACTTACAGGATGTATGCGTGACTCTTGTGAAAAAAACCTCTATATATTCCTGGGTGAACTTGACTCTTGTGAAGGAAACCTGTGTATATGCATTAAAACTCAAGTTTCACATCTCTTTAGGCCACCAATTTGAGCTGATCCCCAGGAGTAAGCTAGGGACATCATGACACACCTCCACACATACTTTGATACCATGAAAACATGCATAAAGCTCAAAACAGGGCATCATACTCATAACTGCATGAAATAAATTGAGTGATATCCATCTAGTAGCTCAACTCTTCCAGAGCTTGTCGAACATCTCCAACACTTGCATAAACATCTCTAGTACCTGTAGCAGCGTCTCAAACACCTAAAACAGAAACATCAAGTCATATAACTTCCTCTAATCATCCAACTGACTCCAACACTGGTATAGGCACCTCCAACTCATGTAGTAACATCTCCAATTCTTCCAACACATGTAGAAGCATATGAAACACCTGTAGAAGCAATACAACCACATGAAGCAACAACATCTTCAACATATCTAGCAATATCAACCTATGGCAAGTCATCATAGCATGCCCAACATCATCACTACTCAGCCTCCCATTCCTACACTAGGTCATGTCATAATTATGTTGACATTGATACCAACCAACAAGATCAACAAGGAAAACACTTATTAATCATCGTTAGGTAGATAAAAGGCATATGATGAACATCACCAAGACCATATTGACATCAATTCCAACACTACAATGCCAACATATTTTAAAATTTTAACCACTATATACCTACCTTGATTATTTTAATATTAACCACTATTTTGAATTATTTTTAATATGTTGACGTGACACCTCATTTTTTAATTAATTTAATATTGAATCCTTAACAACTACTGTGGAATTCTTCTCTATTTAAAGCTCCTCGCTACTTGTTTTCTATCATTATGATTTCTAGTCTTTGATGATGGGTGGAGTGTCCAAAAGAAAGTAAGGAATAAGAAACAAAAAGAAATAATTGGCCTGCCATTGGGAATTTAATGCCCCCATAGTGGTCCTTCCACCATACATGCCCATGCCAACACCATCTGGATGTGTAGTCGATATGGGACGCCTGGAGGGACCCACAATCCGTCGAAGGTAACCATTTCACACCACTTCCTTCTAGTAAATACTACACCATATAGTTTACATGCATTCCATGGCTTTATCTTGTTTCATCACACAACTTTTTCTACTCCATGCATCCATAATAGAGCCATGAGGCCATGCATCCATAATAGAGCCCACATTTAATGGTGGACCCTATTCAATTAGATTGACATTAAAATTTATGGCCACAATATATTGCATCCTACTTGTATCAACATCCAAATCAACAATGTGGATTAAAGTTGAATGGTTATATTGTATCTCACTCGGGTCAACAACTAAATCAACAGAGAAAATTGATGTTGAATGGTCGAACTATGTGTTTAGGACCTGCTTAAGCATGTGACAAAGTTTTGGTATACACATTATGTTTAAAACTAGCCGACACAAAAATATTAGAGGTATTCTTTATAGATTGTGTTTGCCCAAACCTTTAGACCCTCTCCATATCGTGGTGTGATAAATTGACACAAATAGAAGGGCTTTCTAATTTGTCAAAAACTTAAACATCTTGACATGTATGGGTGTGTAAGATTAGAGGAGTTGTCGAATATTTGAAATGTTGATATCTTTGGAGGATTTATTAAAGTCTAAAATGATTATAAAAATGTTGTTTCTATAAAATAAAAATAGATATTAAATAATTACAAAATTTTAAGTGAAAAATAAACTCAATATCTAATAATTGTCATCGATATTAAATAATTACAGAATTTAAATTGAATGAAAATTCAATATCAAATACTTGTAAAGCTATATAGAAAAAAAATTATATACATAGAAATTTTTATAATTTTAAAAGGTAGATTTTAAATATTTGGAAAGAAATTTTAATTCATAATTCAATAAAATAATATGATTTTTTTTTAAATTACGGAGAATAATTTTCATTTATAAATAAATAATTAAATTATAAAGAAAAAGAAAATTATGATAAAATTAGGGAGGAAAATTTTAATCCATATAATTACAGAAAATGATAATATATTTTTTTCAAATAATTGAAAATTTATTTTTAAAAGTTTTGTAAATATTTTAAATTTATTAATGTTTTAGAAAAAAATTAAGAATTCATGTCCCGTGAACCCAAATGCAAAATTTATTCTTTACTCCGCCTCAAATTCTAGATACCTTTATCTAATGGGCTTATATTGTAGGAAACTTAGAGAGTACTTAGCTTAAAATCCTTGGGTTAGTTAATCCCTAAGCCCTCGTAGGGAAGCCTGCCTTGTGTTGGATTATGTTATTCAATAAAGAGATAGGAGTTGTTGAAATAACAATGGTAACACTAACATGTGTTGCACATTGCCTAAGTCACTTAATGATACGTTGCATTAAGTGTTGGAATTTGGTGTAACAAGAACCGTTCCAGAATATTAGATCTTGGTATTCCTTTGTTTCTAACAGGAAGACATAAAACCTCGTGCCATAGATAGAATGGGCCATCTGACCTTTGATCAACAAATGACACACCTCTTGAATCCATAAAATCATTGTTCAAGGGGACACTCCATTCTATTAAAGTGGATAATAAGTCCTATACCAACCATATCCATGGCCATGTGCATGGATGATGAAGGGGTTTGCTTCAAGTCAAGGATATTTTTTATCTACATGACAACATCCATCAACATCTAGTTGCATTAGCCTGTTGAGTTGCCCCAATACTGGAATTCTCTTGAGGTTTATGTATACATAAACATATAAATCCTCTAAACATTATCAACATTTCAAATATGTTGGCTCTTTATCAAATATTTACTTTTAGATATTTTTTCACCTATAATTTTCGCTCTTTATCAAATATTTAGTTTTAGATAAATTAGGGAACATCAATTTTTTAAATTGTACATAAATTTCTTATAATAATTAAGAGTTAAATGTAAAAGAACTATTCAAAACAATATTGGACTAAGAGTTCGGATGTAAGAGTTAGTCTAATTCAATCGTACTGAAAATGTAGTGAGGTCAAGAGTGAAGTGATACTTAAAAGTAATGACAATTAATAAAATTTTGAGTGATATTCAAAAGTTACGACAATTGAATAAAATTTAAGAAGATGGACCCTTTTGTATGCGTATAGTAGGTTTGTATATTCATCTCTTACATAGCCGCAATAAGAAAAAAAAATCAATTCTTAAATATGTGATAGTGGCTATTAACCTCTTCCACTTGTAAATGTGTAATTTAATTAATAAAAATATTATAAAATGTATAATTTAATTAATAAAAAAATTATGACATGTAACTTAAAATGCTAGCCACTTGTAAACATGTAATTTAATTAATAAAAAATTATGACAAGTAACTTAAAGTGTTGGGAAGCGAAAACTATTGTTTCACAATTTTTTTATTTGTCATTTGCAATTAAAATCTATGGTCTCGATTTTTTTCTCACCCGTTCCATAAAACATAAAATTCCAAGCTTGGCTTTAACGCTTTGTCAACTAAATTGTAAGATATCAAATGACCTTTAATTTATGTTGTAGGTTAAATTAGTAATGTTTCACAGAACATTTTCTTGGCATTATTATTATCAATATTATTTTTATTAAATACTATTAATATTAATTTTTTCAATAGATGAAAAAATATACTGAAGGAATAGAATATTTGAAAAAATATATATAGTCTTCACGTGTGTGAGCAAAGTTTATATATACACATGTTGTGACCATTCTCACATGTATTTGTGCACTATTGACATTACATGCACATATATAGTGTGCATTGGAATTATCTGGGTACGGTTGACCACTAAATGTACAATCAATATATATGCACAATATATAACGAAAGCATGAGGACAAGGGCCTACTCTCCCTTGGGCATATTCCACACCTTGCCTTGTACAATGTAAAATGTTCCAAGTATATCCTTAATGTATAGATTGTGTGACTCTTAATACAACTTTGTATTCAAATGTATGACTGCACGTATATCTGACGGTGCAACTTGGCATAGCATGTATTGCTTTGAGATAAAGTGGATTCAATGAATGGTAGATATCTTTAGCAGATAATGCTAACCTTATTGCAAAGTGGAAACTAAAGAATCAACCAAGTGTCATAGATGTGTAACGACAACAAATTTAGTGAGGATGATAGATTTTGTTTTCACCCATGCTAAGGATTTTCTTTAGATAGTGTATATTTACTAAA